>JALGBA010000031.1:2362500-2819759 GCA_023970755.1 Azemiops feae
TTTAAAATAAGACTACATTTGTGTCAGATAATATCAAAACATGTTTAAATGGCTTTGGCCCATTCAGGAGAAGCATAAAAATAAGTTGAATGCAGTGAAAATTGATTGTATAAGAAGTGTGTATGTCGCAAAACAAGAATAGGGTCATAATGAACACAAAACTAGTGATTGCAAAATAAATGTGTGGAGAGGGTTTGGACAAAGAGAATTAATGAATGAGGTCTGAACTGCAAAAAAATATAGGAAAGAAAAGTGAATGTGTCAACAGGAACAGAAAGACTGAGTAACTGCAACTGGATGAGACAGAGCAAGCTGATAGATTGAAAGTGGTCTCTGCAGCATAGTGAATATTGGTGTAAATAAGTTTAGGAACCCTTCCTCTTCTTTTTATTCCTCCATGTCTTTAATTTCTTTTGCTTACTCTTTTTTTATGCTTTCTTGGTTCCTGCTTATCCTAATGGACACAGCATGGTGGGTACATATGTATACAAATTCTGATATCTCTCACTCACCTCATGCATTTTTCTAGAACTTCTTTTACGAACCTAGGCCTGAGTCTGTCAAGATCCTCAGCAACACAATCTGACCTATAAAAAGAAAAACAGACTATTATAATAAATAATACCTTTCATGTTCATCAATATTCCTGAGATCAGAGAGGGATATTTTTTTCATTCAACACATTTTTATTTTATTCACAACATTAAAATACAATTCCAAAAAACAAAAACAAAAACATATAAAAAGAGAACTAAACAAGACATAAAATAAATACATAAAAAATATATAATTGTGCATACAAAAAGAAAAAGACACAAATATACATAGATTGTTCTCCCTAATTAAATACTGATATATATGTTTCAAGAATAATGGTTCCTCCTTGAGAAATACGGTTACAGTTTATATATTTCTACAGTTCTATTTACGCAATCCATTTGACCTGAGTTTTTGCGCTCTGCTCATTGAGCGAGTCACCGGTCTGCCCGCCCCAATTGGCCATATTGTTTCTAACTGTCCCGCATCAATCTGTGTGTGCCTAGACTCGGGAATCCTTTCTTCAGGAATCATTTCTTCACTCATAGTCGCTCTCCTTGTCTGCCTGGTTCGTGTCCGAGTGCCTGTTGCTCGTGAATCCTGCCTGGTTCGGACGGACACTTGGACGGACACTCGATCAACCGCCACATAGACCTACTGCCTGCCTATCAGGCATTAAGGGAATGGGAGGAGCAACGTAACAACTTGCAACAAGTGCGACGAGCGCCGACCAGGCAGGAACAGAACTGCAGACCCACACAACAAAGAACTACAACTGGACTTCCGGATCCGGTGGCAGTGCCCGCGGACGTGCAGAGAATTCGTTCTCTTGGCCGTCCGGTTTCCCCCCGCCGGTAGACCCTGGACAGGGTCGAAAGTCGCCCTGTAGGGGCGACCACCGTAGAGGAGGGCACTCGTTGATCTCGGAGGGAACGGCGGCTCCCTCTGAAGTCCGAGAAAATCACCTTTGGGCCGACGGGGAAAAGATCGGCCAGTAACATGGCCGATCACTCAGCT
Source organism: Azemiops feae (assembly GCA_023970755.1). NCBI lineage: Eukaryota > Metazoa > Chordata > Lepidosauria > Squamata > Viperidae > Azemiops > Azemiops feae. The sequence continues at coordinate 2,364,055 of JALGBA010000031.1, forward strand.
GCTCCAGCCGAAAGTCACAGCAACATCTAAGCACAAAGAACCACCGTGGAAGATCCGGGTGAGAACTTTCCTTCCCTCTTGCTACCTTCCTTACTTCCCTATGAAAAGCTTTTAGAAACTACTCCCTTCCTTAAAAAAGCAGCGTTTGAACATTTGGGGGGAAAAAGTGACTTTGCTATTGTGTATTTGAGCTGTTGGAATTCGGGAGTTCCTGGAAAAAAGAAAAAAAAAAAAGAGAAGAAAAAAGCCTTACTGTGACTTTTCCTCTCTGTTTGCTTGTTTTAAATTCAAGTGGAAATTTTAGGGAGGGGGGTGGAGTGTTTTTTCTTCCTCCCCCCCTTCTGAACATTTTTATCCACTTTAAAAAGGGGGGGGGGAAACTGCCTCGGCTACCGGGATGTGGATTGGAGGGCTACATTGTATCTACATTGTATCTTGGAAACTGGCGTGAAGCCCAGAAAGTCTTATTGTAACGTTGCCATGGTAGCTGAACTTTTGAACCTGGTGCTACGCCCAGACACTGCTGTTTTCTTATTATAGAAAAAAAAAGGAGAAAAGGATGGAAGCTTATTCACAGCTCAATTATGGATTGATATTAGCAAAAAGTTTGGAAACAAGACAAGAATTAAAAGATCATTTTAGGACACTAAGGAATGAGGTTGGTTTAGAGCTAAAAACTGGATTTCAAACTTTAACTGAGCATGATATACAATTGGATTTACAATTTAATGAGATGGAAGATCTATATTTACAATCTACTGAAGAGGAAGATGTTACACCTTATACACAAAGGATGGAGACTTCTGAAGACCAAAAGCAGAACTTAATTGAAACAACTATAGATGTAAAAACAACAGAAATGGACTCTTTAATACGAGACATTAAAAATGCTGATAGTACATATAAACAACGAATAATCACCACACTGGCTAAGACTGAGTATATAGTGCAGACAATATTGGAAAAAAGAAAAGAAGACTATGATCAGACGCAACTGTGGGAAAATGTGCATAACCAAATACCAAGATGGGAGGAGCTGAAAGCCGTATTGTGGAAACCTGCTTGGCATAAAAAGAAAGCTAGAATTAGGTTTAAAATGAGTGTTAAAAATTTATTTGATGGGTAAAATGGTTTTTAAAGACTTTAAGGGAGCTAATATTTCTGAGATCTTTAAAGTTTAAGATTTTAGTCTGACCAATATTGATTTGAATTATGGATTTGATTATGGTCTGGAATAGTAACTATGGAAAACTGGAAAAGCGAAAATCAGGAGTTGTATTGAGACTGGTGAAATACTAATGATATTCTTACATGCAATGATTGAAGAATGGACTGATTTATAAAAATGTTTAGAAAATAGGAAATAGAATACAGTGGAGAACTTTTAAAATATACTTATATATGTTTAGCTTAGATAATTTGAATGGATTGATTTATAAAAATGTTTAGAATATAGGAAATAGAATATAGTGGAGAAATTTTAAAATATACTTATATATGTTTAACTTAGAAATAATTAGAAACAATTTAAGCTAATCCAAAATGGTTTGGAAACGTAAAGTTATATTCACTGATAAAATATGTATGTGAGATAGAATAAGAGATAGAACTTAATTGAGAAATATAAACTGAATATTTGGAATAATATGGTCTTTATTATATGGATACTCGAACCGTATTCTATATGTCTATGTAATGCTAGTTGGAATATGCTAATAGTTAATTAAGCTTAAAATGGGTGGAAATATCGTTGATACTTTGGTTTTGTTTGTTTGTTCTTGCTCTTTTGATTGATAAAATAGAGAGGGAAGATTTTAAAAAAGTGTAAATTGTTTATGTATGATTGTATGTTCTATTTTGTTTTATGGAGTGCCCTATCTCCACGATGAGTCTTAAGCACTTGGCTGTAAAATTAAAAAAAACTCAATAAAACTTGTTATAGGAAAAAAAAAAAAAAAACGAAGAACTACAACTGCCGAAAGAGAGGAATCCCCAGTACATCCTATACAAGAACCCAAGAGGGGGGCCAGGGCACAACGAAAAGGAGAGGTGGCCGCAAGACAAGAGGCGTTAGGGAACCAACTTACAGCAACAGGCACTCGGACACGAACCAGGCAGACAAGGAGAGTGACTATGAGTGAAGAAATGATTCCCGAGTCTAGGCACAATGCGGGACAGTTAGAAACAATACGGCCAATTAGGGCAGGCAGACCGGTGACTCGCTTAATGAGCAGAGCGCAAAAACGGCCGGCTTTATTGGCAAGCTCCCCAAACACCGGCATTTTACTCTGACGACGTCGGCAGTTAGCCGACGAAAGCTAAGTGTATTAAACAGTTTTGTTTGTATTTTATCCTGGCGTTCGGTTGTTTCTTTCTTTTAAGTATGAGTATACCAAGGATTCGTATTTTTAGCGTAATTAAGGATAATTATGTGCGAGCAGTTTTGCTCCTAGCCAGGACATGGGAAAGACTTGCACAGCGCGTAACCATCAACTACCGCAAATTGGCATTTCTACATGACTGCATCCGAGGGGATCTACCTCCCAAGTCGCTGCGGAGGAAACCACTGGTAGATTCGGTGGAGTGCCAGGCGATGGTCCGACAATTCCAGCGCCAAACAATACGTGCCTTGATCAACGACCACCATAGGCGTATTGGAGCCCTGATGATCGGAATCCGAGGGGGCCAGGAGCGTTGTCACCATACATTAACACGCCAGCATTATCAGGCCCTTAATCACCACATACATCAGGCCACCGCGAGGGCAAGCCAGTGCAAAGCCGAGACACTCCGATGCAAAATGGAGATTTTGCGCGCGTTGGACAGCCGCGGCTATACCAATAAACTGGTTCACAATTTGTCGTCAAAAGCCCTAACTTATGGACAAACCAGACTGCTGCAACGAGACACGGGCCACAACCTGACGGACGCACAGGCTATCGCACAGGCTATTGACTTTATATATATATAAAACAAGATATTTAATAGGCAAACCAAGAGCATGGTTAAACTTCAAATCCTCTGTTAACCATCTATTATTGTGTATCCACAATGGCTTCTAATCTACCATATACCACCACAGTTGTTGTCTCTGGTCTATCAAGGATCAAATATCCTTGATTGGTTCTTATTGATAAAGCTTTTCCTTAAAATTTTAATTTTAGCTTAGATCTTAAAATTTTCCTTAAAATTTTAATTTTAGCTTAGATCTTCCCCAACAATTGAGCCTCATTCACCAAAATTGTAAGTCTCTATTATAAATATTTCCATAGCCTTTGTTGTTCAAAAAAACTTTTTTCCATAAATGAATCCCAATCTCCATCTTATTGAGAAAGTCCGATTCATCCCTCATCGGTTCTGTCAATTTTAAGTCTTTAAAATGCACGTCTTCTCAAAAAAAAAAAAAAAAAAAAAAAAAAACCTTTTCAAGCCGAACTACTTCTCCTTCAAATCCACCAGCAATAAGTTGGATTTAACTGTAAATCAGGTTTAGCTGCTGTTGCTTGTACTTGAGTATTGTCTTTGGACTGATTTAAAACTGTTGTTATTTTATCAAAGTTTTTAATCTAAGTTTTCAATTTGAACTTGTAAGTTGAAAAGCGCTTTTTTTTCTAAGGCTTCCCAAAGGGTTTTGTTTTTAAATTGATGCATTGTTTGCATTTTTGGTATAGTCCAGGACAGCCTGTAACTGAGCTTTCACAACGAAGCATAAACATTTTTTCTTAAGGGCGGGGGAATTAGATATAGCACACCAGAATAACCGCAGAGAACCTTGAGATAGAGTTTCCCATAACACAAATGAAGGGGGGGGGGAGGAAAGATTCCATCAAAAATTAAAAAAAAAAAAGAATAAGACCAGAGGTTGCCACAAAGAAGAGGGAGTCAAGCTATTCTCCAAAGCGCCTGAAGGCAGGACAAGAAGCAACGGATGAAAGCTAACCAAAGAGAGAAGCAACCTAGAACTAAGGAGAAATTTCCTGACAGTTAGAACAATTAATCAGTGGAACAGCCTGCCTTCAGAAGTTGTGAATGCTCCAACACTGGAAGTTTTTAAGAAGAGACTGGACAGCCATTTGTCTGAAATGGTATAGGGCAGTGATGGCGAACCTTTTAGAGACCGAGTGCCCAAATTGCAACCCAAAACCTACTTATGTATCGTCTGGTGCCGGGTGGGTGTGGCCCATTGGATGGGTGTGGCCCATTGGGTAGGCGTGGCTGCTGTGGTAACGGCAGACTGGGTGGGACTAAAAAGTTCAATCAATCAATTCCAACTTTGCGAGATCTTTTTTTTCCCTGCGAGAAGTTGAAATTGATTGATTGATTGAACCTTTTTATTTTTTGCACATGGCAGCGGAGGCCTAAAGTGAAAAGGTTTTATAAAACACAGCTGAAGGCCTAGGACTGGGGCGACGGTGCGCGTGCCCACAGAGAGGGCTCTGCGTGCCACCTGTGGCGCGCGTGCCATAGGTTCGCCACCACGGGTATAGGAGTTCCTGCCTGAGCAGGGGGTTGGACTAGATCACCTCCAAGGTCCCTTCCAAACTACTACTACTAATACTACTACTACTACTTATTATTATTATTATTATTATTAGAGCTTTTAAAAATTAATAAGATGCAGAATCCCTGTAGTGAAAATCCAACTGTATGTAAATCAAATGTAAATCAAATCAGTACCCAGAAAATGGCCATCAACTTCTATGTAGAGAAAGTGAGAGTGCTTCTCAACAGCAAAATAAAGCAGTAAACCCACAAAATAAACCCAGGAATTAATGAGATTTTAATGTGATTTGTGATGGCATATAGCACTGATTATCACGAGGGTGAAAATCAGAAGCCATCCAGGACAGCAAGCAACAAGTGCAATTACATAAGCACTGCAGAATACTCCACTGCACAGTCCTAACATATTTACACCTAGGTGCATACACGTATACAGATAATCCTTGATTTACAACCATTCATTTAGTACCGTTCGAAGTTATAACAGCACCAAAAAAGTGACTTATGACCATTTCTCACACTTACGACATAACACAGCATCCCCACGGACATGTGATCAAAATTTGGACGTTTGGCAACTAGCTCATATTTATGACTGTTCCAGTGTCCCGGGGTCATGTGATCCCCTTTTGCAACCGTTTTGACAAGCAAAGTCAATGGGGAAGCCAGATTCACTTAACAATTGTGTGACTAACTGAACAACTGCAGCGATTCGCTTAAAAACTGTGGCAAGGAAGGTTGTAAAATGGGGCAAAACTCACTTGACAACTTGACAACTCTCGCTTAGCAAGAGAAATTTGGGGCTAAATTGTGGTTGTAATTCGAGGACTATCTGTTCAGAGAATCAAACACTTACCAATCTTCCCAGCTCCAACGGAATTCAAAATTACTAAGATGGTGGGAAAACCAATTAATGAACCTTGATGGGGAAAAAGAAAATCTGTAAATATTTTTATGTTAAAAACATTTCATTTTGCATTGCTACTATTGACGTTATATACAAATAGACAGAAACACAAGATATAGCGGATTGTAAACTCTTTGAAACTGGAGGGCAGAAAATGTGCAATTATTCTGTAGTAAATCAGTCTTTTGAAGAGCCATTCCAGAGGTGCCTGCATGCTTTGCAAAAGCTTTGACATACAGCAGATGCTGCAAAAAAACCTGGGACCCAAAAGTGAGGTGGCTGATTAAAGAGTTGCTGAATTGAGACTCAGCGTATTTTAAAGAATCATTTTTGAAACATTTTTGAAGAATTCACAGCCTTACATCCAATAATTGAGTAGCTCTCTTCTAGATTTTAATATTAAATCCTATTTTTATTAACAATCTAACATGGCAGTCTAAGTGGTTGATTATGAATGCCATGTAAGAAAGCTCCAGAAGAAGCTAAAAGACAAAATCACTTATTCCTCTACTAATTAAATGAGAGGAGTCACCTAAAATATGAAGGCCTATAAAAGCAGGAGCATTTACAAAGATTCTGTTGCCCTGAAACATCTCAAGTCACTCTCAGAAAATTTAGATGAGAATCGGTCCTTACTCACCGATCTATGCAGATGGTATTCATTGTATCTAAGCGCATGTACAGCATTTCTGTAGCTTGTGCAAGCTGTCATTTTTCAATTAAGGTTTAAATTGTTTTTTTTATAATGTTTAATTGCAATATGGTTGAAAACAGAACATTCCTTTTATTATCAAAAAGTATTAACTGCTACAAGAAACTTTTGGGAGAAAGGATACAACTTGAGGTAAAGATCCAGGCTGAAGTTTACAGAGTTCAATAAACAGCGTAGTGTACATGATTTCCATGTGAGGCGGAACAGGAAGCTGAAACAACTCAGCAAAAATTACCTGGGGAAAATATGAAAGCAATATTTCGCAAAAAAAAAAAAAAAAAAGAATAGAATATTTCATTGTCAGAAAATTCCAGTGTTAAAATGCCCCATTCCAATCCCACACTGGTGTACCAAAAATGGTTCAAATTCAAAATGGATCATTTCAAGCTCCATTCTGAGATGAAGAGTTACTAGCAGAGAGGAAGATCACTGGCACTAAAAAAGAAAAGGTGACATGATAAATACAATGTTTACCTCAACAATGTGGTAATTCAGAGGGATCTTGTGGTTTCCTGGATAGCTTGTTAACTGGACAGCACTACAGAAAAAGAAAGGCATGTGGTTTGCATTGAAAAGGGCAAGCAGGAAGTGCAAAAATCATAATTTTTGTGATATGTGCCAGGATCCACTCCTTCAAAGAACTTCTTTCCCTTATGGAAGCAAGTCTTGGAAGTAGCTGCCGAAGGCTCTATCACCATGCAGTGTCAGTCCCTCTTTGGACCGATTGATAATAGACATTGATATATCCCTACCATGTTGTTCTCTCTTTCCAAAAGGATCTGATGATGCAGTGAAGATGTTCTTCGATCACAAATCTTTCAACAGAGTGGCTTCCAGGCATAACTGGGCCCTGACAAAACAAGCAACGGTGATTAATTTATTGGTACAGTCCAAAACTCCATTTTCATGCCCAAAGGCATAATAAGATTACATCGCTGGCATCATAGCATTTTCCAACAGTTTTAATAGAGTAGTTCGTAGGTATTTAATGTTTATAACATACTTTTCAGCATAAAGTTCAGCTGCCCCTTTTGGAAGCAGCTTTTTCTGCTCTGAAGAACAAATAGACAAGAGCCCCCAAAAGCAATGGCGCATAGGGTAGATGGAGCTATTAGACAGACAAAACAAACCCTGAACCATTTCAACCCTCCTAAAGAATGTGAAGGAACATTCTGGGTCTCAAGTAGTTTCAGACAAAGTAAATGACCCAAACCGAAGGCGAAGGGGCATATTATGTGGAACCCACCAAAGACGAAAACATTTCATTTCCCAACAGACAACGCACCACAAGGATGTTGCCCCACATCATTAACTTACTTCAGGATCATCGGTGTAGTCAAACATTCGGAAGGTGACTCTTGGCATCGGGTAAACGGAGTCTGCTGTGTGGGGCGGGGGCGTAAAAGGAGGCAGGTTGTGCTGCAGCGCTTCACAAAGCACGCTGTCGAACGCCAGGTATGGCCTCGGAATGTGCCTCTCTTGCCAGTGGTCCTTCTTCATTTTCTGAATCTGAGCCCAAAGGCAATCTAAGTACTGGAAGGCAACAGCATCTGTCAGACATTTTCATATTCGGAATTCAAGGAGGTTCCCAAAGCAAGACTGATTTCCGTGCTGTAGGAAATCACCCAATTTTCTTAGGAACCATTTCAAGGGGAAAATTTGGAATAAAGAAAAGCCATTGGGAGGACTTTCTCATTAGAATAGTGTCAACTTCATGCAGCCAAAACCTGGAATTATGCATTTCCACTAATGTTTCTTCAGATGGATGTGAGGACAAGAATTCACAACCCTAATCATATTCACCTCTTCTTGTGGATGTGATTTATCAACGGACCAAACTTGCAGCATGGACATGTGAGTCTTCTGACGCCGTCTGCCATAAAAGAACACAGTCATTTCAAGGCTACTGATAATTGATTTGCACTTTAACTCAGAAAGACACTGAAACAAGCAGCACTTTATTCAAACCAGATAGTACATCTCAATGGGCAGGAGGCATTGGGAAAACTAAGCATCTGGCTGAAAAAGTGTGTGCTTTCAATGACCTGATTCTTAACTACTGTAGGTTTTGGGGACAATTGACTCAGCTACCATGTAGAAAGATGCTTCTAGAACCATTCAGCCCAAGACTTACAAAATTCTCTTTGTCAGCCCTATGATCACTTCAGATCCCTTTTTAAGCTGCAAACTTGCCTACTGCTTTCCAGGAATTTGCACTCATTTATTCTAGTCCTGTCTTCAGAGTCAACGGAAAACAATTATGAGCACGTGCCTTTCAGCCAAATTTTGAGACTTTATCATTATTGTTCTGCAGCATCATTGTCCCCGCTAACAATGTTTTTAAGTCTTTCAATGTTGCAAAGTCAGGTGGTGATGATTAAAAAAAGGAACAAAATCAACTTGGTTTAAGCCTAAAAGTCTGAAGTTATTTATTACCTCTACATTTAACAGCCAATGAGTTGTATTTCTGCAAATTTATGACGTCTACATGTTCTATGTTCATGCTCCATTAAAGCATAACAACACAAAGTAATGTTTTCTCTCGTTTTCTTACGTCAGATAGTTTTCAACGGTAGACAAGATCTGCTCCATTTCAGTATCCTTTTTCTCATAGAGCTCCTTTCCCACCCAAGGTAAGGATGACAGAAACGCATACACGTACCAGTCACATCGCACCTGTTAAGTAAAAATATGGAAAATAAGCATTCAGAAAATACTTTTGGTTCTTGCCATAAAAGCTAAATCAGGTCAAAGGCTTGAATTTCATAAGAAGAACTATTTATGATCCCACAATTCTAGCTCTATGTTACGATGCTTCAGGTACAAACTTTCAAGGGCCCAGGTTCACATGTGCACATGAATGGTTGATTTTGATACTTCCAAAACAATTCTACACAAAGGCGAGTAGGGGAATAAGTACTAAATCTGCACCAATCAATGAAAAAATATAGGACAGAAAAGCCAAGATTTTCCTTACGTTGTGCTGATGCTCTATTATTTACCATCCTCCCCCCAAGGAGCTATTTCACACGTTCCTTCTGATTGTATTTAAGATGTAATACTTACTCTCTGACGTAAATGAAGTCAGACAGGGCCTGGCAAACTTCTGTAAGTCATCAACAGCAATTGGCATGATTAAAAGGTTTTCTACAAATCTAGGTTTTAGGAGCTACGTTGTGGATTTTTTGGACTGCAGACTTTTAATATGAGATAGGATACAATGCTAAGGGCCCCGTTTGCCCATCTAAATCATGGGCAGATACCATTTTGTTTTGTCGTACTTATGTTCCGTCTGAAGGCCACAAGAGACTGTGACAAGAACACCAGAGGGCACGTAGCCAAATCTTATAGCTTACTGTTTAGGCTTTTGTTATAATACAAGTTGAGGAAAGGCTTATCACCGTTTACAAACACAACACAAAAATGTAAAAAAACCACACTAACAAATTTCAGCAATTTATTTCTCTATCTATGAAGCAAATGTATTTTTGTTTACCTGAGGTACATCCTCCTCCTGCGTCACACTAACGAAATTCTCAAACATGGCTACCATTGAGGGTGCAGCTATTACGTGACAGTTCACGAGATCAGAAAGAAAGCGCACCTGGAGAAAGAGAACATTCAGCCTTTTCTCAATCATGTATTTCCCCAAAGCATGGATCAGCAAGAGTACTCATAAGGCCAGGCAAGAACACAGCAGAACCCTAGGCTGTATCTGCTTCAGCATTTTTTTAAAAGGTCACAGAAATCCCAGGGCCAAGACACAACTGAATAGACACTTAAACCTCGTTTATTAGGAGCGGCGACTTCCAGATCCGGTGGCAGCGCCAGCGGACGTGCAAAGAACTTGCTCTCTTTGCCGTCCGGTTTCCCCCCGCCGGTAGACCCTGGACAGGGTCGAAAGCCGCCCTGGAGGGGCGACCACCATAGAGGAGGGCACTCGTCGATCGCGGAGGGAGCGGCAGCTCCCTCTGCGGTCCGAGAAATCACCTTTGGGCCGACGGGGAAAAGATTGGCCAGTAACATGGCCGATCACTCAGCTGCTCCAGCCGAAAGTCACAGCAACATCTAAGCAAAAAGAACCACCGTGGAAGATCCGGGTGAGACCTTTCCTTCCCTCTTGTTAATCTATCTACTTCCCTGTTAACAGCTTTAAGGACTATTTCCCTATTTTGAGAAAGCAGCGTTTGCTCACTGGGGAAAACGGGCTTTGGAAAAATAATTATTATTGTTTTTTATTATTTTATTTTGTTTATATAAGCAGTTGGAATTCGGGCATCCTGGAAAAAAAAAAAAACCCTTACTGTGACTCTCTCTTTTGGCTTGTTTATCTTCAGTTTAGGTGAAAACCCTTAGGGAGGGGGTGGAATGTTTTTTTTCTCCTCCCCCCCCCTCCTGAACAGTATTGCCTAAAAAACTTTCTGCTCTCTGGGCGGACTCATGTAGATTATTTTGGATACAATGCAACCTGGGACTTGGCGTGAAGCCCAGAAACTATGACTGATACAATGTAACTTTCTCCAGTTGAACTCTCACTCCCTGATTTTGGCGTGATGCCCAGACTGGATTACAATATAATAACTGACTGCTACTTGGGACTCTTGCTGCTTCTTTTATTTCTGTGCTGGACTTGACTATTTGCTTTTTTCTATCTTTGTTTGGAAATATATTTCTGTTTGGACTCTATATTTTATAACGCTGCAATCTATTTTTTAAGCTGAACTTCTATATAAAAAAAAAGAGGATGGAATCCTACTCACAGATTAATTATGGACTTATATTAGAAAAAAAATTGGAAATGAGAATGGAATTTAAAGAACATATTAGAACGCTTAGCAAAAAGGAGGTCTCAGAATTAAAAATTGAAGCTCAACTTTTGATTGACTATGATACACAATCAGATCTACAACTTAACAAGATGGATGGAATACATTCACAATCTATTGAATCTATTGAATCTATTGAAGAGGAAGAGGACACATCCCACATGATGGAGATTTTTGATGATCAAAGGCAGAACTCAACTAAAACATTTACAACTTTAAAAGCAACAGGATTGGACTTCCAAATACGAGGCACCAAAAACGTTGACAACATGACAGTACAGACAACACTGGATAAAAGAGAAAAAGACTATGATTGGACTCAATGGTGGGAAAAGGCCTTTAGCAAGTCACTAAGATGGGAGGATCTAGAGGCCCTGCTGTGGAAACCTACCTGGCACAAAAAGAAAGCTAGAATTAGATTTAAAAATGAGTTAAAATTTTATCTGATGGGTAAAAAGGGCTTTTGGACGTTGATTGAGCTAATACTTTCGAGATTTTTAAGGTTACTCTGGTTTGAATCAACATTAGATCTAAATTATGGATTTGATTATGGTTTGGAATGGCAATAGGAAAAATTGGAAAATTTAAAATTAAAGGAGTTAGATTGAGATTGAGACTGGTGAAGTATTATTGATATTTTTACTTACAAGAATTGAATGGTAATTAGTGATGTATTAAATGGACTAAATTGAAACAATTGAGGAATTTTTAGGGACTTGGATTGATTTATAAAAATATTGGATAGAGTATATGAAATAGAATATAGTTGAGAAATATTAAGATATAATAGTTATATTATTAGTTTATGATAGAAATAATTATTGTCCTATTATTATTATTATATTATTATGTCTTATGTAATGGTTTTAAAATATATAAATTTATTTTTATTTACAAAATATGTATGTGAAATAGAATAGAATAAGAGATATAATTTGATTGAGAAGTATAAATTGAAATTGGAATAATAGATATAGGTGAGAAACAATTTATATTTTAGGAATGCTCGAATTGTATACTATATGTTTATGCAAGACTAAATTGAAATAGATTAATTGAAAGTTGGTTAAGCCTGAAAACGGGTGAAAATATGATTGATAACTTTTGTTTTTTGTTTTTGTGTTTTTTTTTCTTTTTTCTTTCTTCTTTTTTTATTGATGAAATAGAGAGGGAACCTTTAAAGAAGTAGTTTAAATTGTATATGTATGACTGTATTTTTTGTTGTGTTCTATGGAGTGCCCTATCTCCACGATGTGTTATAAGCACTTGGCTGTAAAACAAAACAAAAAAAACTAATAAAACTTGTTATGATAAAAGGAGCGGTAGTGGTACAATGGTTAAAGTGCAGTACTGCAGGCAAACTCTGCCCACAGCCTGAAGTTCGATCCTGATGGGGCTCAAGGTTGACTACCTTCCATCCTTCCGAGATCGATAAAATGAGGACCCAGATTGTTGGGGGCAATATGCTAATAATGTTTACACTGTAAACCATTCAGAGTGCTGTAAAATGCTATGGGGCAGTATATAAACCTAAATGCTATTGCTATCAAATCTAGATCACAAAACCTGGCACATCATTTATACTGCAGAGCACCATGACAAAGTCAGAAGAAATAAGCCAGTGAAAAGGTTTGGATGGGGATATCAAATGATCACACGGAATTACATTTTTTATCTTCACAGCCTGTAAGGTAAAATGTGAGCTCTTTAAATATACTGAAAACCAAACTAAGTAAAGTCTGTAAAGTATGAAAAAACTTACTAAATAGACAGCTTCATTGTACAGGTTGACTTTCAAACATTCTTTCAGCTGACGTGTCATCGCTTCTACAAACTCTCCACCAAAATTGTAGTTCCTGGCATTCAGCAAGCCAACAAGAGTTGTGTAAAGGGTCATCTTTTGTGGTAGCAGACGTGCACTGATTTTTTTCCCATAAAGGAGAGAAAAAACAGCATCAATTATTAACTCAAATCACAAGTGCCATCTCATTACCCCATGTGTGATTTTCAAATTACCTAGAATGCCTAAATTTTGAAAAGCAGTGTCTTCCTTGACAAGAAGTCTGCTATATCTTGGGAAAAAGATTACATGAGAGTCAATTCAGTCTTCATTTAACTCTTTACGTACTTCAAACCCCAGTGGGAAATTACACAGACATGTATATAATTATGGGAAACATTCTACTATGTATGTAACAATGTATCTTCCAATGTTTCAATCACAGCATTTATACTGCTTCAGACTCAGGTGTCAATATGTTCTTTGCAAAGTTGAAAGGAGAAGGTCTAATGAGCAACAGGTCAGGCAAAAATGTAATCCTTTTTTTGAGCTCATATGAAAATTCCAGAGGAAGCTGGCACTGCGAATCGCGTCTCAATGCACAGTTGCAGAAAACAGGTTAAATTAAGAGGGCTGCATTGCAGTTACCAATGATCAGCAATAGAGAACTATTTTGACACTTACCTCCTCTCCACTCTCCTAATTAGTTACCTTGCTAATTATCCCATATTGTCTCCAAGTTTCAAACATTCTTTAAATGGGAAAAAATATGTAGCCATACAATATATTCAATAAAGAGCTTTGAAAAGAAATACTTTTCAAAACTAATTACTTAAAAGCCTTTACTGTAGCTAATGTAGGAGATGACCAGGTTGAGCCTGAGGGAGGGGTCAAATGCATCATCAGTCTCAAGGACCTTCTTGCCCACAAGAGATCTATGTCCAGCCCACCTTGAATTTTGTTGACTCTTATCTACCACCTATTGGCTTCAACCATTAGTACTTCAGATTCTTCTGCAGAGCTTTAGCATACAATAAACCTATATTCTGTTGAACTGCCTTGATTTCATGCCCTTGACAGTTAATGCATCACCACCTAGATCCATAAATCTTTTGCATACATACACTGTACAAAGGAGTTTCAGTATTTTGCTTTTGAAGTTTGGTAGATTTGCCTCCAACACCTCAGTCGTGTCCTCTAAGTTACATTCCAAAGAAAAAGAACTCTGAGGGGATAAAATATTAGAAAGTTATTGTCTTGTTGTGATATATGGTACATGTTACAAAGATACTTCTCATTAAAATGTCCTCTCAGTACGACAGCTACAGTAACTGCAAAAGCTATCAATTAAAGGATACTCTACTGCTATTCTTTCATTCCTTATCTAAATTCTTTATTGAAACACACACAAAGAAAAAAAAAGGGAAATGTAAGAAAATTAAAAATAAATGACTCTTCTTGATCATCCTAAAACACTGTACAATAACAGCTTCATCTGCAAACTGGTTTTATTTCTGCAATGAAATAAAGCTTCATAATAATTCAGTCTTTACATAGATAAAGAGGGACTAATTAGGAGTTCAGATAGGGTCAGCAGTGATAACAATGCAATTAAACAAGGCCACTGAGTAATAAAAATCCATAATCCTGATTTTTTTAGAGTTTTCAATCAAATCAATGAGGACAGCTTGATCAGATCAGTAATTATAAAACATTTCTGACTATTAAGTAATTGGAATGGTATGCTGAAACCCAGCATGGAAAGTTGGTTAGCACAATATTCTTACAAACTGTAAACATAGTGTGATAGTTTATTGCAGGCTCAATTTGTAAATGAATATATCAAATGTTAAGGCCCCGTTATAGAATGAGGGGGCATACATTCCACATAACTGCTAAGGAGTATTTGTTTATGGTTCTTGAACTTATTAAGGCAGATACTCTGATGGATAGTATATAAAGGAGAATCTTCCTTTTTTAAAAAAATATCAAAAATGACACAATACACAGTAGCTTTATCCCATTTCTAAATATATATACTTGTGATACCTCATTTGTATTTGAGTATTTATGTTATTCTGAGACAGGGAAACCTCGAAGAGGTCAAAATGAAGCTTCTAGTCTTTTATACCTCTTCTCCCAATGCGCTTATTAAGTCTTCCAATGTCTCTGCAACTTCAACTGTTTCAGATGTTCTTCTTCTCTTGCGTTGTTGTTCTACTTTAGTGAGACAAAACATCAGATGCCAAAATGAAAGTCCCAATATGGTTGGAGATATTGTGGAATTGTAATATTAAATATCAAAAACATGACATCTATATGTACATTTTCACAATTCATTCTAGGAAAATACCATTAAGATACTGCATTGACATTTTATGGTACTGATGTTAGAAAAAAAACATTTATTTACTCATAACAAAAATCTCCTTCAAATTCTATTTATTTTGAATTTGGTTAGAATAAGTTGATTCTAACCATCCTTCCCTTCCATTCTTTTGAAGACAAGGACCATCTTCCTTTTTCTTTAAGCTGACCTTGGAGGCTGCACCATAATCCCCTCAACTGAAGAGATTAGAAAGGTTGGAAAAAATAAAAGCACAAAGCATATTATTATTTTGGCAGAATCCAGTGGCAGAAAGTAAAATAAAAATGCCCTTCGTGATCTTTGCTTCTATTCCCACATTTCTGAAATGGGAGCTCACTTCCTGGACTGGGCCAAAGCAGAAGCATAATTTTACAAAGGAATACCAAACACAATTCTAACCCATTTTTATGTCCATCTTATAATCTAGTATTATTATTTTGGCAGAATCCAGTGGCAGAAAGTAAAAAAATGTCCATCATGATGCCTGTATGAATGAAGCAAGCAAATATAGGCTAAGGAACCATTCATATCTACTTATATGAGATATAATGCTGGGAAAGGAGACCAAATCCAGTTAAGCTAAGGTGAAAGTGGAAGAAAATCAAAATTATACAAATAGTGTTTGTTTAATGGCCATGTGTTCAGCAACTGTTCAAAGTTATAAATGAATGAATTAGACTCACAACCAGTCCTCAAAGTTCTAGCCATGGCAGCATCCCTGTGGTCATTAGATTGCAATTTGGCAATCAGTACACAATTATGATGGTTGCTGTGTCCTACAATCACCATTTGAGACTATCAATATAACTTTAGACAAGCAAAACCAATGGGGAAGCCAGCAGGTGGTCAAAAATGGTAACCACAGGACATTACATTTAACAAATGCACAGGATTCACTTAAAGATGGCAATCGGAAGAATTTAGAACTGCTGTTGTAATTGGGCATGATCACATGATGTTGCACTTTACAACCATGTTGCTTAGCAACAGAGCGATAAGCCCAATTACTGTTGTTAACCAAGGTCTACCTATATGACACATTTTCCTGCTCCCCAAAAGTCATATATATGAAAGCAATCAAATGACTTTTCCTTTCAAGTTCCAGTAGGTACATGGGGCATGTGGGCCTTTAGTTTTCCACTGTACCTATGTAACATAAGATATTCCCCAACTAATGAATACAATTGGAACCAGATTTCTGATTGTAAGCTGTGCCATCCACATGACCGGATTCAATTTTACAACCTTTTTTGTGGCGAACGTAAATGCATATCAATTCTTCCTAATAGGCTTTTTTTTTTTTTTGCTGAAAACTGCCAAAAATATTGGAATCCTGCAAAAAGTCACAAATTGTAGTCATGTGATCGCAGGATCTACTACTAATAATGGCAAGCTGGTTATGAAGCACCCAAAATGCAGTCATATGACCACAAGGGGGGGAACAGCACGACATTTATAAACAGCCAGAAGTATTTTATGGGCTGTAAAACACACATTCAGAGCCATTGTAAGTTTGAATGGTCCTTAAGCAACCAGTCATAAGGCCAGCACTAACCGTACTCAAATCCATTATCAACTTCTGTGGAAGCCCAAGGAAGCACATGAGTTCTATCTACACTTCTTCTAGTGGTGCTAAAAATAATAGGTTAGTATGTTGCTAAATAACAATACGTTCCTTTACTAGGTTACAAAGGATGGGAAATACATAATAACTTTCTTACAGTCATACAGAAATAAACAAGGAAGTGCTGATCATAAGAAGTGCCCTATATTTGAAGAATTGTTGACCAGCGTGGTCCAGAAATTTAAAAAGTAACTTCAGTAGAGCTTTCATCTGTTTACACTGGTCTGGTGTTCACTGACCAAGAATTCACAAATAATCAATAGACCAATATCTCTGCTTCATTTTTCCTGATATAAAAAGAAAGTAACACTTTTATGCAAAGACTTATCAATATTGTTATATTTTTTCTTCTAGGCTACATAGAATCAATAGATGAAAAGACGTGTCTGCTCAAGGGCTATAATGTAACATAGCTTCTTCCAAAGAGCAACAAAGACAGTGAGTTCAACTCCCACCTTGGCAGTGAAAGCTAGCTGAGTGACTTTGGGCCAATTCACCTCTCAGGGTTGTTGTTGTGGGGAAAATAGGAGGAGGAAGGTGTGTGGGATATGCTTACACTGCAAGTATACAGAGGCCCACCTGAATCTCAAGCATTAAACCAGGGGGTGATAAACCAACTCTTTCTCAGCTCATTTTCTTTCTTTCTTTTTTGAAAAATCAGCTGTGTCAGCCCATCAACAGAGAACTGAACAAAACAAAATGTTTAGGTCCACTATTACAGGAATGGATTCATTCTTTTTCCAGTCCTGCATTTGTTCCGATATCAGGTTGTGGGGGGGGGGAGGGGGAGGCTAACCACAGGTTGATCACTGACTACATTTAGCTGAGAATAAAACTTAAATTCAGCTATAATTCTACAATGTCATCAGAAGTGGAAGTTTTCCTCTTCCCAACCAATGCCAAAAAAACCAAGTGTATAGAAGGAAAATATGAAATCACAGTTCAAATGTTGGGAAGAACCCAATGTATGAAACGTGACCTCTAAATGCCCAAATATATATACATATATACATGCCCAAAGTTATTCCTTTCCTCAATTCTCAAACCTAGAAAAAGTGTCTCTGTGTTCAGAATTTTTAAAATAAGCAAAATTAAACTGTGGATAGTTATACCTGCGATATTAACAGTGCTTTGTTATAACAATATACAACAATGTACATAATGGATTCTTTCTTCCCATTCATCTAAACAGATCGGGGGTGATTATGAAGAAAATCCCTGCGTGTGCACAAAATCTGTGAACTTAAAATAGGATTGTATATATATATATATCAATTTAAAAAATCGTTACAGGTTGGGAACCTGTCAAGCTCCTTCCATAACTACAATGCACAGCTCAACTTTTAGCAGAAGACAAAAGACCTGGAACACGGGATGGAGATGTCCGGTGTTACATTATTAGGCTTAATGTACTGATGCCATCTGCAAAATACAGGTTTAGCTTAGTCCATCTGAAACTCAATGTTTTCAGATTATTCCCCCGAACAAACTGGGAGAGAAATCGGTATGCAACTGGTTGGAAAACAGCCTATCCCAGAGCTCCGGCGGGCGCTTCGCGACGACCCCCGCCCTCCGCTTCCCTCCCGCTCACCGTCGTTCTCGTCTCGGTGCCGCCTGCGCGACATGGCTCGACTCTCCTCTCTCCGACTCGGCGGACGGCCGAAGGGCGCTCACGGGACGGGAAAGGGGCAGCCGGCGCCACGGCCCGATGACAGCAGCCACGCCGATGCTCGGGGCGCTCGCCGGAAGCCGCCGCCTCAAACCGCCCCCCCCCCGAGAGACACAGCGAGGCGGGCGAGCGGCAAAGACGCGTGTCTGCTTTCCTCTCGGCTCCTGGTACCTTCCGGCCCGGCGGCTGGTCCTTCCGGTGGGCTCTGGTGGTGGTAACCAGAGAGGAGCTTTGGGGTGGGACAGGATGCGAATGGAGTTTTTCCGGGGCAGGTCGAGGCTGAGGGACGGTCTATCAGTCGGGAGGTTTCGTGCATCTTTGTCGCTGTGCTTTGGTGGGGGGGGAAGCTAAACTCCTCCGATAATGTAGGTTCCTGATGTTTTAAAGAAAGAACGAGGGGACAGCTGTACAAACGAGCACAAATCCAGCGTCAATCCGCGATGCATCGCTCTGAAATTCCTTATTATGGCGACATAACTAAACCCTGTAAGGTTCTTTGGTTAATTTTTTTAACATGGGGGATCTTCTCCTGATAGTGCTGATCCTTGCCTCACTATAAAGTCGGCAGTGAGTGCCTGATTTGGAAGACGGGTAGAATATAAATGTTAAAATACCTTCTTTGTAATTTAAAATACATAAACGATGTCGGCATGATTGAGATACTGGATTATGCATTGCTGAACAGTGGCAAGATTAAAATATTTTGTTGATGAATGAAGCTCATCTCATTCTCCGTGAATTCTTTTTTTGCAGCATCCGGAAATAAAATACTACATTAAAATCAATTAGAAAAGAATCCTTTTATAAACCATTTATTGAATAATAAAAATATTTAATACACAATTGTATTGCACACACACTTAAAAGTTTTTCATATGTATCTACAGTTGCTTGTAGGTTAGAAAAACACCTTCCAATTTTGAATGTCGTGTACATATATATTATAGGATATAATGTTGCATCAATAGAGCCACAGACCTGAAAAGCTTCAAAATTTCAGCTGGAGCCATGTGCCTGCCATGGAGGATGCTACTGGGAGGGCTGATGCTCTGAGGATATGTTAGGAATGATTGTTGGGTCCAATAATGGCCTCTTGAGAAGCAGAAGTACCACTACATGCTTCAAGGTAGACAGTCCTATCCTTCCTACAAAGAGAGATTAACCACTGCTTGTACTCAACCACATGCCACCTCCTGGGAGGGCTTAACCAATCTGGTGGGCATGGATCCAGGATGCAGGTGGCCAAGAGTCCACAGCCACAGGGACTCTATCTACTTCCTCAGGATCAATCATCTGAAATTCCTTCCAGATGATAGGACTCAAATGTGTCTTGGTCACTTGCAAAGATCTGCCCAGCCAGAGTCCAACTCTGAGAGAAGCTGAGCAACTTTGACAAAGGCTGAGAATATTCCTCACAGTGGCCCTGCAAGAGCCAGTTCCTCCTTACCCAAGAGGGATCTGATCAAGTGAAATAGATCCACTATGTGGCTATCTCCTAATGCAGGGCTTTTCAACCTTTTCACCAATTGTACCACTTTTAGGATATGGCAATATTCGAGTAGCACCTAGCAAGGTGTCAAAAACTTGATGACCAAAAAAAACCCTGTTCAAAGTTGCAATTGCACTGAAATGACTTATGACCATTTTCACACTTATGACCATTGCCCAGGGTCATGTGATTTATATTTGGATGCTTGGCAACTGATTCATATTTATGATGGTCACAGTGTCCCAGGGTCATGTGATCCCCTTTTGCAACCTTTTGACAAGTAAAGTCAATGGCAGGGCTGCTGGTGGCCAAGTGCTAAGGCAGGACTTCCCTCCCTCCCTCCTTCCCTGCCTCCCTCTTTCTCATGCCCACCTCCTTCTGAAGGAAGAATTTGAAAAAAAAAACCCATATTTTTTCTCTTCCATATATTCATCAAACAAGGAAAACCCTCCAGAAACAGAAAAGACAAACTGCTGAGTGAACTAGCTTAGAAAGGCACATTTCCCTTTAAGAATTAGCTACTGGCTAGAAAGTAAGGAAGAAGAAAAAATGTAGTAAGTATTGGCTGCCGGCTAAGGCAGTCTCCCCAAATGGCTCCATTCATGAGTAAAAGAATCTACAGGCAAAATCCATTCAGGAGAAAAATACTTCAAAATCCCTTACAGCAAAACTTACAGCTAACAATAGCAGAGCAATAGAAGCTAACACCAGCCATCAGCCAAATAGAAATTGCCAAACACTCCTTAAGAACACAAAGCCCACATTGCACAAATCCCAGAACTTCAAAGTCACAAAAGCACATAAGAATCCTTCCACTCTCCATCTCCTCCCTCTTTCTCATGGGGGAGGGTGAGCCAGTACTGAGCCTGGGCCCTTTGTCTCTCCCCAGCCACTGCAGCTCCAGAGGACTCTCTCACTGTAAGTCTTTGCCTGTGCTGGCTCTTTCCCTCCCCCACTACACTTGGCTAGGCAGGGCTGCGTACCACCTGCCACTTGTTAATGTACCACAAGTGGTACGCGTACCACAGGTTGAAAAGCCCTGTCCTAATGGAGATAAGTAAGTATGCTTTGCTGCCCTTATCAAAACAAGGTGCATCCTAATGAAGGCTCTTGTATCCACAATCAGAATTGGATGAGGTGAGCTTTATTATAGGTCAACTTGGCATTAAGCAGCAGAATCCAGAACCACCAAATCTCCAGAAACCAGGTCCTGGTGCAGATCAGTATACAATTTTAACCTATTATGGTGCTAGAAGTCTTTCAGTTCAATTCTCTTTAGAGGTACAAGTCTTTGGCAGGGAACATTTGTATTATATTACCTAGCTTGATGAAACATTTGCAGATGTTTCCCTCCTTATCAACACACAATATATTCTAACAAAGGCTCTTATAAGTGCTTGATTGGCTTGTCTTCCCCAAGCAGCATTCTAGACATCCCATGTCTATTCATTTTTTAGAGCCACTCAGTAAACCATGGGTTCAGTAAACCATGGCGCTCTACAAGATCTGCCTGCACAGAGAGTTTGCACGGGTGCAGTTTGGTCCAGCTTCCCTATTGCCTGCTCACTGCAAGCAGCAATGAGGGCATCCACTAAATTACATGAAATGTACTGGTTCTATGAAGCACCTTGTAGTCAAAACTGCTTTTCTCACAAAGTGATCTACAGATTGATAGATTTAGCTGGAGCCATCAACCTCTTTATATTAGGAAACCCCTTCTCTACTTCTGCTTCTGTTTGCCTGGGTAGTTTTTGATAACCTTAATTGCTTAATTCAATTAAATTTGCAATGAACAGTACAAATCACTATCTTTAGTAATTATATGTTCAATTCCAGGTAGAATGTTTGATATATTTGATAAATCTCAAAGAGGACAGAACCAGTGATATGTTGTATGCCCCCCCCGGTCAATGTAAGTCTAGGCTGCTTTATAAATCTGATCGTTTTAAGTATTCGTATACTTTAGGTTCATTTTTATAGAATATTGAATATTAGGGAAAGACAATTTGAATTCATATGTATTGACATTTGTTTTATATTATCATAGAATTTGCTCATATACAAAAAGCAAGCAAAGAGCCAATTATGTTTATTATCTATTTTTTTATTTTTATACAAACAATAGGAGGGAACAAAGCAGATGCTATGGCAGAGTCAACATTCAAACCATTTCAAAATTAGAAATCCACGCATTGTTCCATCCCAATCACCCGGCAATCATAACTAGCATAAGGCCCCTACTGCCCCAAGTCATCCCATTCAAGCTCTGCGTAGTTTATCTAGGATAGCACAGTTAATGTATTTTCAGATTAAAAGATTTTTTTTCCTTTCTTATCAAAGAATCCATCTTAAACTTAACAAGATGAAATTAAGTCCTATACAAAAAAAAAAAAAAGTTACTCAGGCCTGGAGTGCACAGAACTGCTGAAATATAGCCAGTATGTGATGATCCAATTCTGCTGTAAATAGAAGGTTCTCCAAGGTCACCATGTACTGTTGGATGATCTGATGATGCTAAGACACAAAAAAGCATTTCGGTTAAGTTTGGAAATGACGTAGCGCCTTAAATAAAAAAAAAAACATTGCATCTTTCTAAAAGTTTAATATCTTGTTTGTACTTGCCACCTGTGGCTTAACATTGCAAGTTTGATTTGTATGATAGGTACAGCACAACTATACTATACACTACGTGCAACTCAAGTCAACACAACTCAAAACAGAACCTGGTCTGGAACAATCAGAAAAACCAGAGTGGACAATCTTAATCATGAAATCCAGTATCATATGAAGCAGTAGGTTTATAGCACGCTAACTGCTTTTATACCGAAATGAAAGATTAAATGGTCATTATAACATATTATTTACTTAATATCTATCAGCCTACCACTTCCAGAGCACTGTAAAATGAAGGCAGTAAAAAATGCTGTATAAAATAAATTAGAAATTAGAAAACATGATGATGCTAAGACACAAAAAAGCATTTCGGTTAAGTTTGGAAATGACTTAGCGCCTTAAATAAAAAAAACATATCTATCTAAAAAGTATAATCTCTTATTTATATTTTCCATCTCTTTGATATCTATGATAGCTACAACTACACTATACACTATGTGCAACTCTTGCCAACAAAACGAAAAACAGAACCAGGATTTGAACTCTTAGAAGGTGGACAATCTTAATTATGAAATTAGGAGCAGGAGATTTTCATCATGCCAACTGTTTTACATAGATATGAAAGGTTAAATGGAGATTGTAAAATATTATCTTCTTTATACATATTACTTGCAATTTCCAGAGCACTGGACAATGAAATCAATCAAATCAATAAAAGTACTGTATAAAATAAATAGAAATGATAAGATTCATATTTTTTTTTAATTCCAACAGCTCGTCTCCAGTTACAAACCTTAGAAATAAATCATCAAGTTTCAACTTTGATCTCAGGCAAGCATTTTTGAGAGGGCTTTCCATAATTATGCCAGCACCACTCTCTATTGACCATGTATCTAATTTTAGATAAGAGGGTTTGAATCTTGTTCTTATTATTTAGTTACTTACTTAGAATCTTCAATGAAAGACCAAGGATTGGGAGGCATATTTAATAAAAGGCAGTCCTGATAATTAAAGGCTTTAGAGACAACAGTGGTCACCTCTGTGCCCAAAATGTGATGGCAGAAATCATGGCTACTTAGATCACTGAGGTTTTAAGAAAGGAAAAGTCTTAAGTACCCAGTATCAATCTAGGAAGTGCTGTGACTTAATTAGCAACAGACAAACATACCAATTATGCAAACCCAGATGGACACATAATTACCCTACGAAAAATATTTGATAGATCTCAGAAAGATTCATTGGCTTCTCTTCAGTATCTGAATATGGTGCAAACCGAGATAGGCTGTATCAGGATAATCTCACTTTCAATAACCGCATGAATTCTGACATCTATAAGACTTACCTGTAAGAAAATTTGCTGCAGCCTCTCTATACAGTTCCTGTACCAAGGTGTAATTACATCAATCCCTCCTGTTTCACATCGTACTAGATGTTCAGTTAGGATCATAATAAAACGCTGGAAGGAATAAACAGTGAAACAGTTGGTGTTAGATCCATAACTTTTTTTTTTTGAGCAGGGGTTAAAAGACACATGAAAAACAGCATCTCTGAATTAAGTAGGATATAATTTAGTACAGAACATCAGCATTAGTAACTGTGGTACCATTTGCTATTTCCAGAGCTTGTTGTCAAATGTACAGAATTTTAATTTAGAAATTTATGAAGCTTAAACACTTGTTCCAGAGTTTTGCAGTCACATTAAGATTCTAAGATTGCAAGGGGAGTGGTGGCTCAGTGGCTTAAAGGCAGTGGATTTGTCGGCCGGAGAAGGTTGACTCTTTACATTCTAGGAGTTCAAGCCCTAGCACCGCATGATGGAGTGAGCTCCCATCACTTGCCTCAGCTCCTGCCAACCTAGCCGTTCAAAAACATACAAATGCAAGTGGATAAACAGATACCACTCTGGTGGGACTAGTGGAAGAAGCAAGAAACTAACTGACACTGGCTCAGCCCGAATGCAAAGCGAAAACCAGCAGAGAAAAAGGCCCGGATAACACTGACACTCCAGCAGAACACCGTTAGTCTGTCTGTTTGCGGAACTAGTTCACCCCCGTGGTGTACCCTGGATAGCAAGCAAACCTGAATTGAACAAACTAGCAATCTTAGGCAGCCAAACTACTACTCTATATTAATGCTGTAGATGTCTGACTTTCATGTACCAATGCCATATGCTAACAGCTAATAAGTCTAAGATTGCCCTTTTCATTGGCCCATCAATATGTCTGCTTTTACCTGGAATATTACAAGGAAGAGGTTTTTTTGTTCACTTTGAGCTGATTCAACTTTTTCTTGCAAGCGTTCGATCTGTTCTTCAAGGGGCCAACTTTCCCTCTCATTCCTTCGAGAATCATCACGCTGGAGGGAAAGAGTTGAAATTTAACTGATTTTAAGATGTTTTAAAAATAATCAAGACGGAAAACAAAAAAAAACAAAAAAGGCACTGTTGCATGAAAGCACGCAGCACAGTTTTCTGCTGTACACTGAACTGGCAAATAAAGTCATTTATTTATCTAGACTGGTTTGGTGCCTCAGCTATTGTTTTAGATTATGTTTATTATTGTTTAAAAATGTTGCAAGTCTATGAGATAGAAACTGATGATATAATCATTCATACTCAACTATATAGGGGAGTTGATCACATGTTATCAAGCAACTTGCCCACATCGTGGGGATTCAAAAGTTAAAGTTATCCAGCAATAAAAAGTATCCAAAGGCAAGAAGGCTTGAGCCATAGGCACAGCAGAAGGATAACCATCACCATCTTTCCATCCTGCTGCCCATCTCTGCCTAGCTCAGCAAAACAAAGCAAATCTTATGTTCTTGTAGCTGATGAAATGTATTTTAAGTCTTATTTCGTCATACAGTCATGGAAAAAAGTCACCTACTCTTTTCTGTTGCTTGGCTAATTTTTCTTTGGCTTCTTCTAGTTCCTTTTGGATCATCATCACATGCTTGTTCATCTTACGAATAGTAGAGTGTAAGATCTCCCAAATATAAAATCTAAAATAAAAAAAAGCAAAGAGCACTCTGATTTTTGGCAGTAAAAAGGCTGATAAACACTTGTAAATCTAAGCTTTTCTCAGATAATGAGTGAAATGGAGGAAAACACAAGGACAATTGTGCAATTTTCATCTCCGTCTCCTCCCTCTGAAGAGAAATTTCAGTATCAGAATTCTCTGTTTAAAAAAAAAAAAAGCATGCAAATTTTCAGTAAGATATACAAAAGATTGCTTACCTTCAGGAAATATTTTTAACTTAAGCAAAATTTCCCTTATTAAGATCACTTATACTTCTATGAGAGATATTTAAAGCATAACCTGAAGAATATTTTTTTAAAAAATATTTGGTTTACATTTATTTACCTTGTAAAATCATGAGATAGCTCTGGAGAAAAAATCCAATTTGCCACTGCAGCGCAATCCACGATCTGTGTTCGAATCATCTTATCCACCAGTACAGCAATCATCTGTGCAAATGCAGAAACTTTGCTCAGTTCATCAGTACTGTGTATTGCCATCTGGACACAACTTTCAATACAAAGTCACAGACTGAAACTAAACAGGATCTCTCAAAGCACTGCCTCTCTTAAGAGGAAGGACTGCCTAAGCTGTCCAGGCCACAGTTATTTATCTTAGCAGTGCCTCTTATCATAACTCCCAAGGGAGGTAGGGAAGGAGGGAGAGAGGGAGGTAGGAAAAAGAAGGGAGAAAGAAAGAAAGAAAGAGAGAGAGGGAGGGAGGGAGGGACTATATAAATGTTCATTCTTACCTGAGAATGATTCTTCCATACTTCATACATCACTCTGAGAATGTGAAGCTTCCCTTCGTCACTTTCAGCCAAAGTTCTGAGGACTTCTCGAAATCTTATAAAAACAGAAATGACATATTCCAAGCATGTTAAGGAATAGAACATGTCTTGATTCTTACAGATCAATTCTTATGGACCCTTGTGATTCAGCTGGGATCAAAAATGGCAAAACTGACTGGGAGGGGAGAGGAAAGAGAAGTGGCCTGGTCTAGTCTCCCAAGATGATTCTGAAGTCTGGATTTCTAGTTTGAGAGACTAGCAGTATTGCCGTGTTGACAAAGAGCTCTGTAACACAGCAGTTCTTCCTGCTATCTTGGCTTAGCTACACATTACAGTACCCTATGAATACTCAGCAAGCGAATTATAGAACTTGTCTCTTCTCCAAAATCAATGCCAACATTAAACGCCCAAACACCACCACCCCTGTATGTGAGACAGAGGTAAGAGACATTTCTTGCCAAAGCAATAAGAGAAAACCATGCCTTAAATCCAAGCCACAGCGGAAGGTATGTGCCAACCCTTTTTGAGGTAGATGAGACTCGAATGCCAAGGAAATAAATGCTAATACTACTTTCGTTATAGAGTTATAGTAATAGAATCTTACCTCCCTGACATTTCCTAAAGAGAACCAGGGAGGGTCAAGTCTGAGATGCTCCGTTCTGGGGCTCAGATTTCTCTTATCCGACCACTGGCTTGGCTGCAGCTCTCCCTCAAGATTATTCTCACAGTTGATTACAGTATGCAAAAATGTCTCAGACAAGACACCTCCCTTAGTCACAGGACGATAAGAGGCAGAGGGCATAAAGCAGAGCCAGACTTTCAAGATTCTGTTATTATAGCCAACCTTAAAAAAAAAGGTAGCTTAAGTCTTCTGATTGAGTTGATTTCTTGGCTCGGTTTACATTATGGGGCTGACATTCTCTCATTGTGTAATTGGACCAGTCGTCAGATTCTTCTTCGGAGAGGTTGCTTTTAATTTTGCCTGTGCCCAAGCTCTATCCACCACTTCACAATCTAATGCAGAAAGGGGTTCTTCTGGACAAGCAAGATTTTTTACTTCCCTCCTCCTGCAAGACCTTCTTTGGCCAGTCTTATTAGCCCGTATCTTGGGCCTAAGTACATACAGGGACAACGTTCTGCTGTCCAGGTGAGAAAGGGCTGATGAACTTTTTGTCTATGCTGCAGTGTGGGAGAAAGCTGCTGAATGCAAGGCTCATCCAGACAGATGGAGATGAAAGATCTCAGGAATCAGAGACTATACAGCAATCCATCCATTTTAAATAGTAGATTAAAGAAAAGTAGATAATATAACTATTTTTTAAAACGCGATCAAAAATAAAGAACATAACAACATTTGCTTCTATCCTCTTTTTCACAGTTACAACGCAAATAAAAATAAAATGGCAACAATATGAACACACTGACAGTTTAACATACTTAATGATAAATACTTACTTTCCCAGAGCACTGAAAGAGTGACTGAATGACTTTGACGCTAAGTGCAATAATGCTTGGACAAAAACGTCTATTTTTAAAGGATTGAATGAGAAGACTTCATCTGGAAAACAAAGTTACAAATAGATTTGAATCCCTGTAAGCAATGTAGGCATTCACTAAAGGCTTGAGAGGGGCTGAGAATTTTTACTTTTCTATTTAAAAAAATCAACTGGAGAGGAAATTTCATCATAGGCCAGGGGTAGGTAACCTTGGCTCTTTTATGACTAGTGGACTTCAACTCCCAGAATTCCTGAGCCAGCCATGCTGAGGGGAAAGGGAGAGGTTTCCAAGGTGAGCCATGCTGGCTCAGGAATTCTGGGAGTTGAAGTCCACGAGTCATAAAAGAGCCAAGGTTGCCTACCCCTGTAATAGGCTTTTCTTACAATTACATTAATACAAATTAAATTACATATATCAATGCATGAATTTCAGACATATACTAAGGTATATGATAAAACTGAATTGAAACTCATGGATGAAGCCAATTCTTAGTATATAGTAGCTAGTATCTGAAAAATCATAGTCTTTTCCACAATCTCCTAGTCTCAACCTCCTATTTTATCCAAAATGTGGCAATTTTCTTCCTCCTATCTGACTTGAAGCATTTCCCTTTTCCCATTCTGATTCTATAGTGTCATTCTGTTTAAAATACCATAAATGTAAAGGCACATTTGCTTGTTTGTATGTATGGAGTGGAGCTGGATATC
The DNA here is from genome assembly GCA_023970755.1 of Azemiops feae. NCBI lineage: Eukaryota > Metazoa > Chordata > Lepidosauria > Squamata > Viperidae > Azemiops > Azemiops feae. The sequence goes on from JALGBA010000031.1 coordinate 2,392,557, forward strand.
AACAGTCCCGGGTAAATACAATTCTACTGAGCTAGTACAAATTGCTGTATGAAAATAAGAACTGGAGCCATATCCTAAATTTAACTAAAACCTAACTAACTTCCCTGAGGTTTCCATAAATGGAAATTAGCAATGGAACACGGTAAATATCAGAAGGGCTTACCATCATCATCATCCTGATTAGTATTGGGCACATCCTTCAGAATGGCGAAGATTTCATCATTACTTGCTTTGTTTTTAATGGCAATGCTTACACAGAGTGCAACGTTGTATCCAGGAAGAGATTCTACATCCAACGATAGAAGAAGCAAAGTTTCCAGCTTTGAAAACTGGGCATTTTAAAAACATTTTTCACACGCAAGCTTTTACAAGTTTACATTTTAAAAGTGCGTTAAATCTGCTTGGAAATCAACCATCTCAGAGAAATCATCCGACCAGATATATAAGATTGAATAAAAAATATTAGAGGGTATTACATGTCTTGAGGAACGTTTCAGAAGAGAATCCACACCTTTTAAGTAATGTCCCCTTGTGTCATCATGACCACTTTGGCTTTGGATGGTCCTTGGGTGGCACCATCTCATACCTGCCCATGGCTACAGCAGCTTTCTTTAGATGGAGTTTCTTATTGCCTCCCCCATCCCCCACCTGTTTTAGTAAGACAAAATACCATTTCCCTCCAACAGCAACAAATACTCCTTGTCACAGACCAAGGTTTTTTTTCGTAAAGTGTAAATTATATAAATATCATCTTCTACATACTGTTACTTTCGTCTCCATATTTATAAATACATGCTGGATTTGCAGGAGTAAGGACTGAAAAACTAGCAGGAACGATATCTATTATTCGCTGATGGTAGGAAAGCCTGAAAAAAAAAAAGATTTTTTTGCCACAATTATGTCACATGATTGTGGTTATACTACAGATATAACCCAACAAATCATTCATTATTTGGCATACATACATACATGCACTGGTAAAACACCCCAAAGCTGATATCTACACCCTGATCCTGAATGCACAGAAAAAGTTCCTCATAGAACTAGGACTACCAAACCACTTTACAATGCCTTGGTAAGGCCACACTTGGAATACTGCATCCAGTTTTGGTCACCACGATGTAAAAAAGATGTTGAGACTCTAGAAACAGTACAGAGAAGAGCAACAAAGATGATTAGGGGACTGGAGGCTAAAGCATATCAAGAACGTTTGCTGGAATTGGGTATGTCTAGTTTAATGAAAAGAAGGACGAGGGGAGACATGATAGCAGTATTCCAATATCTCAGGGGTTGCCACAAAGAAGAGGGAGTCAAGCTATTCTCCAAGGCGCCTGAGGGCAGGACAAGAAGCAACGGGTGGAAACTAATCAAGGAGAGAAGCAACCTGGAACTGAGGAGAAACTTCCTGACAGTTAGAACAATTAACCAGTGGAACAACCTGCTTCCAGAAGTTGTGAATGCTCCAACACTGGAAGTTTTTAAGAAGAGACTGGACAGCCATTTGTCCGAAATGGTATAGGGTTTCCTGCCTGAGCAGGGGGTTGGACTCGATGACCTCCAAGGTCCCTTCCAACATTATTATTAGTTATTGTTATTGTTATTGTTATTAATAATAATAATAATAATAATAATAATAATAATAATAATAATAATAATAATAATAATAATAATAATAATAATAATAATAATAATAATAATAATAATAATTGTGCCTGAACTATAATTTGTCAGAAATAGGGAAATGATAAGCTTCCTTGGGATTTTAATGCTGCCTTCTTTCCTTTTCTTTGTTTGAAGAAAGCTTGTTGCCAATCTCTCTGCTTAAAAAGAGAAAGACAACAAAGTCTGTTGAACGTGCAGAAGTGGAAGAGAATTTTAGTTAAAGGGATAAGAAATTTCAATTAAGAGCAAAATACGTTTTGTAAGCTAATATTGCATGGAGAAAGAGTGCTCAAATAAGTGCACTAGAGAAAGTTAGGGATAAAAATATTCCTCCTATTGTCTTGCTATGAATTTGATTACCTTCAAGTGCAGCCCTCTATCTATCCAAACCTCTAAAATTCTGGAAATCATTTAATATTCTTAAATTCACTTAAGTCTTCTACAATTTTAATTTTATTTTCCTGCTAATGAAGTTAGTCCTCAAATGAATCACGTTTTCCAAACTCTTAGAAGCTAGTGCTTCTAGTGCCTAGAAACTAACTCTAAACAGGCATGTTCTGTTTCTAAAACAGGAAAGAAATGGTCAAAGGATCAGTATGCTTCTTCTGTATATATCTCAAATAGGTTCCATGGTTTTGACCATAGGATGATGGTTTTGGACTGAAGATTTTAATTAGAGAAGAGACAGACCTTCCTAGGTGAGACCTGGAGGTGATTATTGGAATGGAGTCCCTGCTGTGAGAAACTGAGAGCATTCTTGCCTGCTAATTCCATGTGAGAATAGGGATTGTTGGGAATCAAGTATTGCATTTTTGGTTAAAACAGGACTAATTACTATGGAGACAAATTAAAGAATGTGGATGGTATATTAGCTCACAAATGGGACTAGACAGATCAGGATTCTAATATCAGGTTTTAAAATCATGTTGATCCTACATTCCTGATTCCTTTGCTGCTGTCAAACAACTACCAATCCCATTGGCACCGCACCTGCATTGTAGTATTGGCCTCTCCCCTGAATATTTAGGTCAATTAACTTGGAGAAGGCCAAACTAATAATAAAAGAGAATCAGGGACACTGATTGCTAAAATGGTATCACCTGTGCCCCAAAAGTCTATCGCCAATTCTCAGACAGATGCAAGCTCTCTATTGTGGGATACTTATACCAGGGATCCCCAACCTATGGGCCGTGGCCCACAACCGGGCCACGGGCTCTTGGCCAGCGAGCTGCGGAAATGGCTGGCCGGTGCGCGCACACTCCCCCCACTCGCGCTAGCACCCGTGGCCCTGTTTGCACATGTGCGTGGGCGCAAACGGGGCCGCTAGCCCCGGGTGGGTGTGCGCGGCCTATATGCACATGAACACGGGCACGAACAGGGCCGCTAGCCCCAGGTGGGTGTGCATGGCCCGTTTGTGCATGCACGAAGGTGGCCGCTAGTGCCGCACCAGTGCACGTGGCTCAGTTTGCGTGCGTGCAATTTGGAAGCTTCTCTCCTTCCCTCCGGGCCGTGAGCCCGGAAAGTTTGGAGACCTCTGACTTACACAATTTAAAACTAAGTAAATATAGATGGGCCTTTTCTAGAGCCTAGTTTGATGCCTTCCTGTCAGCTCTACTGGAGATATAATTTAATGGGATTGCTCACTTTGCCTTTATGGATCCAGGAAGGTAGAAACTCTTGCCCATGCCCTTTCTTTGATGCTCCAAGAGATGCTCTGATTGTCCCAATCACTTCCAAATATGAAGGCCATACATATAAATTTTATGTTTATTATATTTTAAGGGATACCAACCCTACAATAGCAAAAGCAATTAAACTTGTATACTGCCCCACAGTGTTTTACAGCACTCTCTGGGCTGTTTACAATGTCATCATATTGTCCCCGACAATCTGGCTCGTTTTACAAATCTCGGAAGGATGGCAGGCCGAATCGACCTTGAGCCCCATCAAGATTCAACAACAGGTTATGGGCAGAGTTAGCCTGCCATACTGCATTTTAATCTCTGTGCCATCAGGGCTCCTCTCACATATTAAATGACCAAATATTTTCACCAAGTTATATAACTGCAAAAATTTTTTTATTAGATATGCTGTTTTATTGTCTTCTTATTATTTGCCTTCCCCAATAAGTAATTGATATATTAAACTATTTCTTCTTTTACTGTACTATTCTATTGTAAAGGCTGGTCAAAGAAAGATGTCTCTCTCTATTTTTGACTCTGCCAAACATCCCTCAGAATTTGGAAGTAAGAATTTAACAGGGAGATGCAAACATGCATGTGAAATAAGACAATATGTCTTAGAATGCAGGATCAGTGGATAGGAATAGTGGAAACGGATGACAGGATGGGATAAAGAATGGAGATCAGGGTAGTGAAGATAATAATGCAGTGGGGATGGTTGTTTAAGAAGTGTGCATGTGGCAAAGCAAGAATAGGGTCACAAATAGCTCTATGCTGAAGGAATGCAGACAGACTTCAAGACAGAATAAACCTACCGATTGCAAAATAAATGTAAGGAGGGGGTTTGGACAAAGAGAAATAATAAATGAGGTCTGAACGGCCAAAAAAATCTAGGCAAGAAAAGCGAATGTGACAACAGAAACAGGAAGACTGAGTAATTGCAATTGGGTGAGATGGAGCAAGCTGATACGGTAGATCAAAAATGACCTCTGCGGTGTAGTGCATTCAGGAAGCTTTCCTCTCCTTTTTATTCCTCCATGTCTTTAATTTCTTTTGCTTTTTCTATTTTACTCTTTTTCAGTACTTGCATAACACTGCTTACGCTGACAGAAATAGCATGGTGGATAACGTATACAATGCTGCTATCTCTCACTCACCTCATGCATTTTTCCAGTACTTCTCTTACAAACTTAGGCTTGGGTCTGTCAAGAACCTCAGAAACAGAATCTGACCTACATATGAAAAAAGATGGTATTCAGAAAAGGAAAGACTCCATGGCAACTAGATCCTTTCATGTTCATAAGATAGTTTTCTACATTTTTATAGCATCACAATTTCTAGGATACTAAGGATATGCAGAACTGGAGTTTTACTTATAATCCACAATTACTACTTAAAAAACGATCTTCAATTATTTAAAAGGTCAGAAAATATATCAACTTTGCAATGAAACTATTCTGTAGGATTTTCCACCACTTGGGGTAACAGTATTCCTATCTGCCACCCTATCTACTTTTCTACTCATCCATCAATTCATCCAACCATCTATCCATCTATGTTTCTGTTCATCATGTGCCAAAATATCCCACAACAGTTTATAATACAAACTGTAATAAAATGTGTAAAAATAATATAATGAAATATTGTAAAATCTCACTAAATCAAACCATCATTTAAAAAGTCAGGGGAGAGAAAGAAAATACTTTTTCAGCATTTATACAGATCAGGCCTGGATAAAAAACTGAATTTCAAACTCATCCTAAAATATGGCACTCTGGAGCATGGACAGAAATACACTGAAAGGCTCCATGAACAAGCTGCCAGATGGCATTATGCAGCCTCAGTAGATATAGTAGGATGTCCCTGATGATCCCAATGACTTATCTCATTCTACAACAGTGGGGATTGTATATTTTTTACTTACTTCATGTTTTTATCCCTTTTTATAGGGTTTTTTAGATGTGTATATGTGTGTGTATTGTCTACATATTTAAAATGTTTGTTAACTTTGTGTATTTTACAATTTTTAGCTTTTAAAATTATTGTTTATATTCTGCCTTTCTTATCCTGGTCTATGTCTGTAATAAAGATTTGCTTTGTTTTGACAGTGGAGGCAATTGTACAGGTATTCTGGTCTCAAATTACTAAAAGCCTTGGAGGTCATAACCAAAGCCTGTCACAGAAGCTAAACGGCAGCAGTGTAGCTTCAGCAAAGGACTAGAATGTGTATGATCAGAGGCCACATATAGCAATCTGCTGCATTTGGATCAATGGCGGCAACCAGATCGAGTGCAAGGGTAGGACCACATAGAGCGCATCAGGGTAATTTAAACATGACATTCCTAGATTATGAACATCTATGACTAGTTGAAAGTGGTGGACCTCTGGGCTTTTCCAATCCCATACCTGAGAGCATTTTTGACAGTTCAAAGAGAAAGCTGGGCAGCAGGATTAGATAGCAAGATGTGATCTAAATAGCGCTCAGGAAAAAACCTCATAGCTTCCTGAGATCAGACAGGTTTTCTGAGGAGTGACATGGTATCCCTATGGATCAAAGGAAGGCTCAACTCCAGAGCCTGGCTTCATTCTGCACGTCTGTACCATCCAGCATAACCACCTATTTTTCAATAATACAAGCCAAGTTGACTCTTTCATCCAGGAATTAATGAGGTTTTAGTGTGAATTGTGATGTAGCACTCATTATCACGAGGGAGAAAATCAGCAATTGTGCCATCCAGGATGGCTGGTACAAGTGCTTTAGAGACTTACAAAGTGCTGCTACATAAACACTGCAGAATACTTAAAAACACAATTTTGTATTGGAATCTCAGGCATAGCACAGTCCTAACATACATAACCCAAACAAAATAGATAGCTGTCAGAAATGAGAATATGCACAAACATATATTTACACTCATGTTCATCATACATGTATATATGGAATCAAACACTTACCAATCTTCCCAGCTCCAACGGAACTCAAAATTACTAAGATGGTGGGAAAACCAATTCATAAACCTTGATGGGAGAAAAAAAATCTCCTCAGACTTTTATATCAAAACCTTTTTATTTTGCAGTGCTATTGTTGACATTACATCCAAATATATAAAATAACTGGTGGTCAAGTCTGAGGAGATGCAAATTCTTAAAAACCAAAAGACAGAAAATGTCCAATATATTTATAGTAACAGAATCTAACAGTTATCTCAGAGGCATCTGCATGCTTTGCAAATGCCTTGATAAGAGCTTCAGACCCTGCATATTCTAAAGTACCTATTTTGAATCATTTTCAAAGAATTCATAGCCTTACATCCAATAATAATTGGGTAGCTCTTTTCTAGATTTTAATATGTCTTATTTTTTTATTAGCAATCTAACTTTGCAGTGAGCTCTAACTAGTTGACTACGAATGCTATATAAGAAAGTTCCAGAAGCAGCTAATAGAAGAAACAATTTATTCCAATACTAATTAAATGAGAGAAGGCCTGTAAAACAGGAGCATTTATAACTAGATTTTGTGGCGCTAAATAAACCCATGTCACTAAGTCTCCAGAAAATTTAGATGAGAATGTCCTTACTCACCGATCTATGCAGATGGTATTCATTGTATCTAAGCGCATGTACAGCATTTCCGTACCTTGTGCAAGCTATCATTTTTCAATTAAGGTTTAAAATATTTATGTTATAATGTTTAATTACAATATGGTTGAAAACAGAACATTATCAAAAGGTATTAACTGTTACAAGAGATTTTTGGAGAAAAGGATACAACTTGAGGTAAAGATCCAGGCTGAAGTTTACAGAGTTCAATAAAAAGCGTAGTGTACATGATTTCCGTGTGAGGCGGAACAGGAAGCTGAAACAACTCAGCAAAAATTACCTGGGGAAAATATGAAAGCAATATAATGAAGCATATTCGCAAAAGCAGAGGTGCACAGAATATTTCATTGTCAGAAAGTTCCAATGTTAAAATGCCCCATTCCAATGCCATAATGGACTTTCTAGGTGTACCAGAAATGGTTTGAACTCAAAATAGGTCATTTCCAGCTCCATTGTGAGATGAGGAACTATTTGCAGTTAGGAAGATCATTGGCACTAAATAAGAAAAAGTGACATGATAAATATAGTGTTTACCTCAACAATGTGGTAATTCAGAGGGATCTTGTTGTTTCCTGGATAGCTTGTTAATTGGACAGCACTACAGAAAAAGATAGGTGTATAATTCAGAATGAAAAAGCCAAGTAGGAAGTAGGTAGACCCCTTGTAAAAAAACTACTTTTTAGTGATATGTGCCGGGACCCACTCCTTCAAAAAAACCCTCTTTCCCTGCAGGAAGCAAGTCTTAGAAACAGTTGCCAAAGGTTCTGTCACCATGCAGTGTCAGTTCCTCTTTGAATAGACTGATATAGAAATAGATATGACAGCTCCAGATGCCATTAATAACCAGGGAAGAAGCTCCTTCAAAATCAATATTCACAGTTAACAAACATGATGTGAATCTGCATTTTAAAGCATTAATTTAACACACAAAGTTTTAAAGAACACTTCTCAATGTAGGGAAAACAGATCAATATCACTTTTCTAGGCTGTTCTCCTCCACTAATACTCAAATTTTATATGTAATGGCTAATGGCAGTTCATTTGGATCCATTTAATTTCCATCTCTCCCTCCTGACAACAGTGCAACACAGCCAGTTATGAATGTAGACTTCCTATCAACAATTTTGCTTGGATAAAACTGTAGCTGATTTGTGCGAAAATACTTTTAGGATATTGCAAAATATTTTGAATTATAATAAACTTTTTGCCACTGTATCCAATCTGATTGAAATTGTTGACAATTATTTACCCAAGGAAGCAAAGAGCCCTACCATGTCCTTCTCTCTTTCCAAAATGATCTGATGATGCAGTGGAGGTTTTCTTCAATCACAAATCTTTCAACAGAGTGGCTCCCAGGCATAACTGGTCCCTGACAAAAGAAAACAACAGAGGTTAATTTATTGGCACAGCCCAAAAATCCATCTTCATCCCAAAAGGCATGATGTGTGATCACATATTGGCATTATAACATTTTCCCTACAGTTTTAACAAAATAGTTTGTGGGGATGTAATCTTTATAATGTACTTTTCAGCATACAGAAAGTTCAGTTGCCCCACTCTGATTATTGAGGAGAGGAGAGGAGAAGGAGAGGAGAAGGAGAGGAGAAGGAGAGGAGAGGAGAGGAGAAGGAGAGGAGGAGGAGAGGAGAGGAGAGGAGAGGAGAGGAGAGGAGAGGAGAGAGGGAGAGGAGAAGAAGGAGAGGAGAAGGAGAGGAGAGGAGAGGAGAAGGAGAGGAGGAGGAGAGGAGAGGAGAGGAGAGGAGAGGAGAGGAGAGGAGAGAGGGAATAGGAGGGGGTCAGACAACCAGTGAACAATAAAATTTTGAACATGATAAAACTGTCTGAAATGGAGCCATGTACAAAAGATGAATATCTTATTGCTAAAATGTTAAAATTGGAAACAGAAGATGAAGTAGTTAAAATTGTATGATAAGCTGGGTGAACAATTTTCAATAAAACATACAAATTGATCAATTGGGAAATATGTGGATAAAGGGATTGAAATTTACCTTATGCTCTAACCTCAAGAATTTCTATAAAATGATGTATAGATGGTATTTATACACAGATAAATTGTCTAAAATGTATAAAAGTTACCCAAATAGTTTTGGAAAGACTCAAATAGGAATCTTTTATCACCTTTGGTGGATTTGAAAAAGGCTAGACAATACTGAAGAGAAATTAATAATATAATTCAATTTGTTTTGAAAATTAATATACAATTTAGACCAGAAACTTTTTTGTTGGGATATATGGATAAAAAGTGAAAAGATTACACAGTGTTATATTGTTTTATATCAGGGGTCTCCAAACTTGGCAACTTTAAGACTTCTGAACTTCAACTTCAGCATGGCTGGGTGGGGAATTCTGGGAGTTGAAGTCCACAAGTCTTACAGTTGCTAAGTTTGGAGACCCCTGTTCTATATGATAATAGCAGCACAACTTTTATAGGCTCAGCATTGGAAAGATCCTACAGTACCCACAATAGAGGAATGGTTAATAAAGATGACAGAACTAGCAACCATGGCTAAGTTAATAACCGTCCTGAGAGAAAAATCATTGAAGACATTCATCTGTAATGGAAGCCCTTTGTGGACTCTTTGCAGGGAGATGCAGAAAAATCAAATTTTGACATTTAAATTGTTAATTGTTAAAATTTAAAAAGGGGAAAACATTTTTTTTTTATTTCTCCTTATCTTTTGGGAGTAAAATGGACATTTTATTACAGTCTTAAACTAAAAGTTGAAAGTAAGTGTTCTCTATATCCTTAGAAGTCAGAAATCATTCTTTGTATATATTTGTGTCTTTTTTTCTATATACTTTTCCACACTTCTATCCCTATTCTTTTTTACTCTTTATCGTTTCTTTTGATTGTTCGTATATGTGGTTTTTAATGTGTATGATTTTTAAAATGCAATAAAATTATTTGATAGAGAAGTCAGTGAGCTGGAAACTACTTCTATAAGCACAAGGATACTTAGTATTTTCATTTAGAAGCAGCCTTTTCCTACTCTGAGAAACAAAATGGACAGAACCTCAAAAAGTAGTGGTACATGGAGTAGAGAGAGCTATTAGACAAAACAAACACTGAACCATTTCAAAACCCTGCTAAAGAATTTGAAGCAAATTCTCAACTAGTTTCAGACCAAATAACGACCCAAACCGAACAGTCAAAAGGCGAAGGGGCATATTATGTGGAACCCAACAAAGACGAAAACATTTCATTTCCCAACAGACAACGCACCACAAGGATGTTGCCCCACATCATTAACTTACTTCAGGATCATCGGTGTAGTCAAACATTCGGAAGGTGACTCTTGGCATTGGGTAAACGGAGTCTGCCGTGTGGGGCGGGGGCGTAAAAGGAGGCAGGTTGTGCTGCAGCGCTTCACAAAGCACGCTGTCGAACGCCAGGTATGGCCTCGGAATGTGCCTCTCTTGCCAGTGGTCCTTCTTCATTTTCTGAATCTGAGCCCAAAGGCAATCCAAGTACTGGAAGGCAACAGCATCCGTCAGACATTTTCATATTCGGAATTCAAGGATGTTCCCAAAGCAAGACTGATTTCCGTGCTGTAGGAAATCACTCTACCCAATTTTCTTAGGAACCGTTTTGGGGGGGGGGGGATTCAGAATAAAGAAAACGCAGGGAAAGCCATTGGGAGGACTTTCTCATTAGAATAGTGTCAACTTCATGAAGCAAAACCTGGAATTATGCATTTGCACTAATGTTTTTTCAGATGGATGTGAGGGCAGGAATTCAAAACCCTAACCATATTCACCTCTTCTTGTGGATGTGGTTTATCAGCAGACCAAACTTGTAGCATGGGCACGTGGGTCTTCTGACGCCGTCTGCCATAAAAGAACACAATCATTTTAAAGTCCACTGATAGTTGGTTTGCACTTTAACTCAGAAAGATTCTGAAAGTAACAGCACTTTATTCAAACCAGATAGTACATCTCAATGGACAGGAGGCATTGGGAAAAGTATATTATGATCTCTTCTGTGGTAGACATTAAAAGTAAATGCCAGTTTTCAGCAAAACTATGTGAGTCATGTGAGTATGTGACACTGCAAATGGCCATAAATGCCCAACATACAGTCATGTGACCAGGGGAGTGGGGATCAGAACTTTGGAAGGGGTTGTAAGTTCTCCCAGAGAGATCCGTAATAACCTTGAACAGTCGCTAAATGATCAGTCGTATGTCGACTGTATGCACTTTCAATGACTGGATTCCTAACTAATGTAGGTTTTTAGGAGAGTTGCTTTGACTACCATGTTGAAAGACACTTGTAGAACCATAGAGTCCAAGACTTACAAAAATTCTCGTCAGCCCTGTGATCACTTCAGATCCCTTTTTAAGTAGCAAAAGCTGCTTAGTGTTTTCCAGGAATTCCCACTCATTTGTTCTAGTCCTGACCAAGATCAATGGAAAGCAATTATGTTTTCTGCAGACAGCACGGTTTTCACAAATTTGGGGATTCTGTAATTCTTCTTCTTGAGCATCTTTCTCCATATTAAGAATGCAGAACTATTTTTAATGTGTTTTTGTTTGAAAAAGGAACAAAACTAACTTGGTCTTCACCTAAAAGTCTGAAGATATTACCTCTAGATTTAACAATCAAGAGACAGCATTCCCTGCACATTTATGAAGTCTACAAGTTCTGTGTTCATGCTCTATTAAGACATAATGACACAAATAAACATTTTCTTACTTCAGATAGTTTTCAACAGTAGACAAGATCTGCTCCATTTCAGTATCCTTTTTCTCATAGAGCTCCTTCCCCACCCAAGGTAAGGATGACAGAAATGCATACACGTACCAGTCACATCGCACCTGTTAAGTAAAAATACGGACAAAACACAATCAGAAAATACTTCTGGTTTTTGCCATAAAAGCTAAATCAGGCCAAAGATCTGAGATTTACAGGAAGCACTACTGTATTTATGTTTCCACAACTCTTAACTCTAATGTTATGATGCTTCAGGTGCAAAGCTTCTAGGGACCAGTTCATATGCTTACAAGTCGCTGAACATGAATGGTTGATTTTAATCATTTTAAAACATCCTGCACATATGTGCAAAGGAGAGTACACACTGAATCTGCACAAAGCAATGAAAAAAATATAGGACAAACCCCCCAAAATTTTACTTATGTCATGCTGATGCTTTATTATTTACATAAGCTTTTTCAAGGAGGTATTTCACCTATTGCTTCTCACTGAATTTAAGATGTAGACTTACTCTCTGGAGTAAATGACATCAGCCAGGTCCTGGCAAACATCTGTCAGGCATCAACCCAATAGGTATGATTAAAAGGCCTTCTACAAATCTAGATTTTAGAAACCTTTTAGGAGCTACGTTGCAGATCTTTTGAACTGCAGACTTTCAATATGAGATAGGATACAATGCAGAGGACTCCTTTTGCCTGTCTAATTCATGGCCATCTCCCGTTTTTATTTTGTTGTATTTACGTTCCTCCTGAAGGCCACGGAAGCCTGTGACAATGGACCGGAGGGCACATGGCCAAATGTTACAGCTTACTGTTCAGGCTTTTTGTTGCAATACAAGTTGAGGAGACGCTTGCCATTACAAAAAATGTCTATGGAGTTTCTCAGTCATCCAAGTCATGGTTGTCCCAAAGGTGTTTTCCCCCCCCAAAAAAAGCAACTAAAAGATTCTTCAGTTCTGGCTGAAGAAGCTTCTTGGATGACAAGTGAAGAGTCTTCAAGGAAAAACAAAGTCCACTTGTCTTTTGAGAAAAAGAAAAAGAAAAGCACCTTTGGGACACCCTACAAAAAAGTAAAATAATCACAGTAACAAATTTCAGCAATTTATTTCTCTACCTATGAAACAAAAGTATTATTGTTTACCTGAGGTACATCCTCCTCTTGCGTCACATTAACGAAATTCTCAAACATGGCTACCATTGAGGGTGCAGCTATTACGTGACAGTTCACGAGATCAGAAAAAAAGCGCACCTGGAGAAAGAGAACATTTTGCCAATTCTCAAGTCGTGTATTTCCCCAAAGCATGGATCAGCAAGAGTTCTCAGAAGGCCAAGTAAGAACCTTACAGAACCTTAGGCTGTATCTGCTTCAGCATCTTTTACTGGGGTAAGAGGAATCCCAGGGCCAAGAAACAACTGAATATAGACATTTAAACCTGGTTTATTATCGAAATAACAGAAGTCTAGATCAGGAGATCACAAAAACTGGCACCGTTCACATTACAGAGCTGCTATGACAAAGTCAGAAGAAATAAGCCAATGGAAAGGTTTGGATGGGTGTACAGTTAGTCCTCAACTTACAACAGTTCATTTAATGACCGTTCAAAGTTACAACGGCACTGAAAGTGCAACTTATGACGGTTTTTCAAAGTTACCACTTTTGCAGCATCCCCATGGTCACATGATCAAAATTCAGGTGCTTGGCAACTGGTTCATATTTATGATTGTTGCTATGTCCCAAGGCCTTTTGTGACCTTCCAACAAGCAAAGTCAATGGGGAAGCCAGATTCACTTATCAACCGGGTAACTAACTTATCAACTGCAATGATTCAACAACTGTGGCAAGAAAGGTTGTAAAAGGGGGCAAAACTCACGACAAATGTCTCACTTAACAACAAAAAATTGGGCTCAATTGTGGTCGTAAGTCGAGGACTCTCTGTATTGTATGATTACGTGAAATTACATTTTTTTACCTTTACAGCCCATATGGAGAGCTCTTCAAATTCACTGAAAACCAATCTAAATATAGGTGGCCCTTGACTTATAATTGCTTAATGATATTTTAAAGTTATGATGGCCTTGGAAAAAGTGATTTGCCATTTATCCTCACGCTGACGACAGGATTGCAACTGGGGCACTTGACAATCAGTTCACATCTTTGACCAGCTGCAACACCTTGCAGTCACATGATTGCAAGTTGTAATCTCCCTAGCCACTTTCCAACAAGCAATATTAATTGGGAAATCTGGATTCAGTTAACCACACAATTTGCTTAATGACCATGTGATTTGCTTAATAGCTATGGTAAAAATGATCATTAAAATCAATAACAATAACAATGATAGAGTTGGAAGGGAGCTTTGAGGTCTTCTAGTCCAACCTCCTGCTCAGGCAGGAAACTCTATACCATTTCAGACAAATGGCTGTCCAATCTCTTCTTTAAAAGTTCCAGTGTTGGAGCATTCACAACTTCTGGAGGCAAGTTGTTCCACTGATTAATTGTTCTAACTGTCAGGAAATTCCTCCTTAGTTCTAGGTTGCTTCTCTCCTTGATTAGTTTCCACCCGTTGCTTCTTGTCCTGCCCTCAGGCGCCTTGGAGAATAGCTTGACTCCCTCTTTTTTGTGGCAACCCCTGAGATATTGGAACACTGCTATCATGTCACCCCCTAATCCTTCTCTTCATTAAACTAGACATACCCAATTCCAGCAACCGTTCTTTATATGTTTTAGCCTCCAGTCCTCATTCTCTTAATGTCTTAATAAATCATCACATCAAATGATTCACTTGAGAATGTGATGAATGAAATTCTAGTCTCAGTTGTGGATATATGTCGAAGGTAGTGTGCAAAGACTCTAAAGTATGAAAACAACTTACTAAATAGACAGCTTCATTGTATAGGTTGGCTTTCAAACATTCTTTCAGTTGACGTGTCATCGCTTCTACAAACTCTCCACCAAAATTGTAGTTCCTGGCATTCAGCAAGCCAACAAGAGTTGTGTAAATGGTCATCTTCTGTGGTAACAGACGTGCACTGAAGTTTTTTTTCATAAAAGAGAGAGAAAGTAGCATCAAACAATAACTCTGATCAAAACTGTGATCTCATTACTCCTATTTGTAGTTAATTCAAGCTATTTGGAATGCATACCTTTTGAGAAGAAGCAGTATACCCCATTAAAAATAAAGATACTGCTAGAGTCAATTCAGTTTTCATCCAATGTTAATACTGCAATTCCAACTGGAAAATCAAACTCAACGATATGTAATATGCATAATCCTCCATTGTTTTGATGTTGTTCCCCCAATCCCAAATTTAACTCAGTTTCAGAATGAGAAGGCAATATGTTCCTTGCAAAGGAGGTCATTAGTTGAAAGGAGAAGATGTAATGAGCAACAAGTCAGACAAAAATGTAATCCTTTCTTTGAACTCTTATGAAAAGTCCAGAGTAAGCTTGCACTGCGAATCGCCTCTCAACGTATTGCTGCAGAAGATAATTAAGAGAATTGTATTGCTGTTACTGCGCCCGAATGGTCAGCAATAGGGAATCATTTTGACATTGCTGCTCCTCTCTGCTCTCCTTCCTAATTATCCATATTGCATCCAGGTTTCAAAAATGCTTTAAACAGGATAAAATATGCAGGCATACAATATATACAACAAAATGTTTTGGAAAGGTGACCTTTTTCAAAAGTAGATATTTAAACATCTTTACTGTAAGTACTGCATTATCACCTAAATCCATAAATCTTTTGCATACATACACTGTGCAAAGGAGTTTCAGTATTTTGCTTTTGTAGTTTGGTAGATCTGCCTCCAAAACTCCAGCCAAGCCTTCTATTCTACTTTCCAAAGAGAAAGGACTCTGAAGGGAATAAAATATTTAAAACAAAAATCATTATTAAGCATATTATATCAAGATTTTATTTCCTTCCATGGACTGCAGCGGCTACGGCAGCGATTCTGCCATGTCACCAGAAAGTTTTGGAATTCTCCTTCTCCCACATTTAAGGAGATGAAGGTTTTCTTAAGAGAAATGATTGCATCGAGTTCTTGGGATGCTTCTTTTTTTTAAAAAAAAAAATGAAGTAGAATCTCATTAAAATTTAATCTTGGAAGGGCTCTGAACTTAAGATGTGGGTCTACATGACCCCTGGGGGGGGTGTCATCTCATCACACGTTAAGCTCGTGAAGCTATTGCCCCAGTTGTAGAAAATTCTTTCAAGGAGGGAGTAATAGAAAAGGAAGCATATCCCTTCAACTTGACATGTTGCCCTTTAGTGAATATGCCATTTGACCAGTGAATCAATACAAATTTGCTTATGCTTAATATATAATATAAAATGTGTGCATTTCTTTCCTAGTTCCAATGGTTAAGAAGAAGTAGGTGCTCTGAGGTTGGGCAGCCAAAAAATTAGCTCCCTTCTGTTCTTATGGAAAATGGCTTCATCTTTAATATTTCTGAAGGCCACCCACCCTGCAGAGATGCTGGCTCTGAATGATGAGAAATAAAGATTCCTTTTAATTGGTATTTGATAAACTGATCAGCAAACTTTGATGAACTCAAGTTACCCTTATTCATGGTTAAAAGTCATACAAGTGTAACTTGTTAAACTCTGTGCGTTAAAATAAAATTCCTTTATCAAGGAAATGTAAGGATATTAATATAATCACCACATATTTTATCAATAGTGATGATAAATAATAGCTGCAGTGCATTGGAATTGAATAGCTAATATTCATACAACTGTGACCTTATACATTATTTTTACATATTTCAAAAACAGCAGCAATTCCTCTGTGTAGCAAAAACGTGGAAATGAAATTTCGTAACTGTAAGTTCATTTACACATTTTTATTTCGGTGTTGTAGTTTAATGTTATCCACTTAAGGAATGAGTTCATTGTGTTTCAGCAAAATGATCTCACAGCAATTTCAATAAATACTTCAATAAATTAAAAACTTTAATTGCACTAAATATAATAGCAGATTGGGATTTATTTGCCTTGCTCATTATTACCTTATATTTCATTTTTTTGCCTAATGGAAACACACAGTATTTAGTGTTTGGTTGGTCAACAAGTAGACACTATTTTCATTTTCTTATTCTCACTAGTAAATTCTGGCACAATGCTCCTTGTCATATTCTGTTTCTTTTCCTTTTTACGGGCTATTTTAAGTCACTATTTTTTCCTCTACTGAAGCAAAACTGTATAATTATTGAGATTTTACATGGATAAAGTGCATTATTAATAGAAATTCAGATACAGTGAGCATTGACAGGACTGCAGTCCAACAAGGCCACAGAGTAATAACTATATGGTTGAGTGTTTCTAATATAAAAATACTGAAAAACTCTAATCAGTCCAACAGGAACAGCTGATCAACTCAGGAGCCATGTACAACAGTACCTTGGTACTCAACTGCTTTGAAACTCATCAAATTTGGTACTCAACACATTTTGATGTCAAAATTTTGCCCCGGTATTCATCATTTGTTTGGTACTCAACACACAAGCTAGAACTTGTCGGTGTCGGCTGCCTTGTGACTCACTACATTATTCCTTATGGGAAAAATCTGTTTGGTACTAATCGTTTTTGGTGCTCATTGTGCCTCCAGGAACCAATTAACGTTGAGTATTGAGGTATCACTGTAATGTTTTCTTACTATTAATTAGAAAACTGAAAAATCAAGTAGAGTGGAATTGACTGCTGAAACAGAACATCATTCATCCATCCATCCAAAATTTCAGTATTTGTATTATGCTCACACAAAGAAACCACAAAAATATGAAGATGCTAGTCTTCCATACCTTTTCTCCCACTTTGCTTATTAGAGATTCCAATCGTTCTGCAATAGATACTTTCCTTTTCTTGTATGGTTGTTCTATTTCAGTGAGACAAAATAGAAACACTGTTTCAGGAGCAAAAACGAGGTGCCAATAAAGTGTGAGATGCTGTCTCAATTATAATAACAGTAGTAAGTTTCGAACAGGCTGCACTTATACATATTTCCACAATTTATTCCAGTAAAATGACATATTATCTGATGGTACATTGCAATGATCCCATTGTTTACCTAGAAAAGAAGATTTTTTTATTCACAATTCAGTTCCCCAGTTTTGTCCTTTGGAATCTGACTAGAATAATTTGCTAATTAATAATAACAGAAGTCTGTTGTTTTCCTCCCCCTCCATCTTTTTACCTTTTTTTACATAGATGAAAACAAGAACCACTTGTTCCTTTATTTTTTTTTAATTGACCTATAAGCTGCATCAGAATCCTTTCAACCGAAGAAGAGGTAAGAAATATTGAACAAATCAAAGTACAAGTCATAGTATTATTATATGTAAAATGAAGTAGCAGAAGGTAGATGATGGGTGGCCACCATGATGTCCCCTTCTAATTCTATGTATTCTGTTATTTTTGAAGGGGGAATCAAATCCCAGACTGGGGAAACAAAGAAGCAAAATTTTACAAAAGGAATAATTCACAGGAAAAGATCTCCTAAAACCAAGTCAAGCTATTTTTTTAAAAAAATTTAAAGCCAAAGAAAAAACCAAAACATTTTGTGCCAGTCATATAAAATAACACACTCCAAAGAAAAAGGGGATTCTGGAGAGGGGAAATCGGGCGTGTGTGTGTGTGTGTGTGTGTGTGTGTGTGCGCGCGCACAATTAAGCAAGCCAATACAAGCTAAGGAACCATTCACAACTCTCATCATTTGGTTTAATGCTAGGAGAAAAGGAGCCAAAACCCAGTCAAGCTAAGGTGAAAATGGAAGAATATCTAAACCTATATACAGGTAGTCCTCGACTTACGACCACAATTGAGCCCAACATTTCTGTTGGTAAGTGAAACATTTGTTAAGTGAGTTTGCCCCCATTTTACGACTTTTCTTCCCACAGTTGTTAAGTGAATCGTTGTAGTTGTCAAATTAGTCACACTGTTGTTAAGTGAATCTGGCTTCCCCATTGCCTTTGCATGTCAGCAAGTCGCAAAAGGGAACCCCATGACCCTGGGACACTGCAACTGTCATAAATATGAGTCAATTGCCAAGCATCTGAATTTTGATCACATGACCACCGGGATGCTACAAAGGTTAAGTGTGAAAACTAGTCATAAGTCACTTTTTCAGTGCCGTTGAAACTTTGAAGGGTCACTAAACAAACTGTTGTAAGTTGAGGACTACCTGTAACACATTTTAAAGTTCTCTGTTTACAAGAAAGCATCGAGGAATATGCAAATATTCATATGACTTTTCATTTCAAGGTCCAGCAGCTAAGTAGGGCATGTAAAATTTTAATCAATCTAGCCACTTGGAAAGGAAAATGCTAGCTGCCAAGATCCCTTAGTCTTCCGCTGTATCTGTGTAACAACTGATGCAGCCCATGTGAATTACATGGATTCTACCCACATTTCATTTACAGTCTAACAGTGGTAATTGTTTTTTTCTTCCATCCAATCGTGTATGATTCTCAGAGATTGCCTGGACTAATCCCTGCAGTTTTCTTGGCAAGATTTTTTTTCAGAATGGTTTGCCATTACCTCCTTCTTAGGGCAAAGAGAAAGTGACTGTCCCAAGCTTGCTCAGCTGGTTTTATACCTAAAGCAGGACTTCTGTACAATTCATAGTCTTCCAGTTTCTAACCTGATGCCTTAACCATTATACTAAACTGGCTCTAATATTAATAGTTTAATATGTTGTTATAAAACATTAAATTATTTTATGATTTAAAAAGAATAAGAGAAACACAATAGCTTTCTTACATCCATATATCATTTTGAATAAATAAGGAATTACTGATTATAAGAAGTGTCCTACATCTGAAGAAATCTTGAGCAGCATAGCCCAGAAAATGATCTTGTCTTTACTATGGCTAACAAAACATTTTGAGATATCTTTCCAGAAGAAAATTTTACAGTAGGTTCGGTACTGGGAAAGCTAACTTGTATTTAACACTGCCTCCAAGCAAATGAAATTGGTCCAAGAAGGATTTAGCATTAACATTGTATTGGTTGTCATTATTCCTCAAAAGAGCATACGATTTGCATTTGCTAAACGGATTGTTAAAATCATTACAATAGGCTCAAGAATAGACAAATCTCTCCGCTGGTATAAAAGTGAAATAACACTTTTATGCACAGATTTATAAATACTTCTTAGATTTCTGTTTCTTGGTTGCGCATAATGAATAGAGGAAAAAGCTTGTTGGCACAAGGGCTGTAACTTAAATAAGTTCTCAGAAAACAACAAAGATATTTTCCCTTCATTTTAGCAACATCTCCATAGGTTGGACAAGTTGGAAAAATTTACTATCTGACTCTATGGTCAGAAGCTAGGTTTCTTGGTTATCTCATTATTTATGAGTAATATGCCCAGGTTTTATATTATGAATATCTAGCCACATGATATATATTATGCATTTGCTCCCTACAAAAAGAGGTACCTTACCTTTGACCAAATAAAGCTGAACTTAGTATCAACTTATCCATGAGATGCCCTGAAGATATCTAGGTACATACAATTCTGCTCTGTCTATAGAATCTGCTGCCTTTATATGGCTGATTAAGTGGGAGAAGACTTAACCAAACTTGTGATTTTGCCAACCTTTTTTGCAATTATTTGCAAGTACACAATGGCCTCCTTGGATCTCAACCAGAAAATGGGATGGAAAATCAAACTCTTTCATTCAGCTCATTTGTTTTGAAAAATCAGCTATGCCATCCACATCCAGAAAGAACTGAACAAAACAAAAAAGCCAGGTCTACTACTGGTACTACAGGAATGGTTATGCTGTTACCTGTCCTGCAATTCATATCCATGTCAGGTTGTATGTGCGTATTTGAGAGAAGGGAATGCTAACAATTGAACATGGGTACTACAAAGCACCAACACACAGTTGCAAAAAGGGCCAACAATAAATTATGGCTGTACTCACTTGGGAATGAAAGTTAAGTTTAGATGTAATCCTAAAATGTGCTCAGAAATGGAAGTGTCTGTTCTCCTCTTCATAACTAATGCCAGAAAATCAATTGTATGGGAAATCATGGTCCAAATGCCAGGAAGAACCCAGTGTATGAAATATGGCCTCTGACTGCCATTATATGCTAAAGGTTATTCCTTTCTTTAATTCTCAAACCTAGAGTGTCTATTGAAGGGGTGGACAGTTAGATCTGTGACACTAACATACTTATTGTTACAATAGTATAAAACTGTGTACTTCCACCAAAGGGGCATATCAATTGGGAGAGAAATTTATATATAGTTGATTAGAAAATTGTGCAATAAAAATTTATTTCTCTTAAGCAATTTTTCTCTCCAGTTCAATTTTTTCCAGAATATTCACATTAATAATCCGAGGCTCAAAAGTCTGTAATAATAACAACCAATCTAAGCATCTGGCTGACTGTGAAACCAACCATAATAACTGCCATACAATAACCCAGACTTAACAATTGTTGATAAGACAAAATGTCTGGGTACTGGACACTGCAATACATGGAGAAACTGAGAAAAAAAAATAAGACCTGCAAACAGAAGTAGAATGACTATGGCAAAAGAAAGCAAAGCTGGTACTAACAATAGGAAACTTGGATGCAATTTTAAAATATCTGGAGCACCAGTTGAAAACCATCAATATCGACAAAATCTCCATCGGTCAACTACAAAAAGCAGTTTTACATGGAATAGCTTATAGTTTGCGATGATACCTTTAATATTATTAAGCAAACAGGTACTTGGGAAGACTCAGTAAGAGGACAAAAATGGCAAATCCAGTCTAAACATCTGTCTGACTGTGTGACTAACCATAATTGTTTTTTGTTCCTAATCTCATATGGAAATCTGCAATGGATTTTCTACACTGGAACAGTGACATCTAGTTGCACATATAAACATTCCAAAAAACTGAAACTGGGATGTTGAAAGACAGAAGTTTCAGATCGCAGAAGTAAAAAAGGCCTGTAAGCCATTCCAGAGTAAAGTCTTCCATATCCACCCAGGACGCTGCCACCTAGTTTTATTCTTGCATCCATCTCCGTTTCTGATGTTACAGAATTAGCCTGGATACAAATATTGTCAAAGGCCTAATCTAGCTATTTTTTAAAACTGTATGCAAATAGAATCCTGGGTGAAAATAATCTCCTCCTCCTCAGTACAGATAGTCCTCAATTTACAACAGTTTGTTTAGTGTTCGAAGTTACAACAGCACTGAAAAAAGTGACTTATGACCATTTTTCACACTTACCACCTTTGCAGCATCCCCATGGTCACATGATCAAAATTCAGATGCTGGGCAGCTGGCTCATATTTATGACCGCTGCAGTGTCCCAAGGTCATATGATCATCTTTTGTGACCTTCTGACAGGCAAAGTCAATGGGGAAGCTAGATTCACTTAACAACCGTGCTTCTAACTTAACAATTGCAGTGATTCACTTAACCACTCTGGCAAGGCAGGTCGTAAAATGGGGCAAAACTCACTTAACAAATGTCTCAACAGAAATTTTGAACTCAACTCTGGTCGTAAGTCGAGGACTACCTGTAATGTAAGGAGCCAAGATTTTTGCCCAGGACAAAATCTTGGACAGACTGGAAACTCCCGATTGAAGAGCACTGGCATCTCTACTTCACAGCTCAGACCCAGCGAGCTGAGCTTTTTCCCTCTGACTTGGCCAATCCAAGCACAGAAGATCAACTGGCCCGGCTGCTTTCTAGCTCTGTCAAACGGCTGGACCGAGACGATGGGGAGGCCCCCATGATTTACCGCACTTCCTCCCCAGAAGCGCATCTGGAGAGCGCCAAGGTCTTCCGGAGCAGCAACGGCGCGGGCGCAAGGAGAAGGCGGCCTTGCAGGGCTTTCGCCCCCCGCATCCCTCCCCTCCGGCTCACCGTCGTTCTCGTCCCTGTGCCGCCTGCGCGACATGGCTCGATCCTCCCTCCGGCTCGGCGGACGACCTTAGGGTGCTCTCGGGGCGCAAAGGGGCTGCCGGCGCTACGGTCCGATGACAGCAGCAACCGACACTCGGAGCGTTCGCCGGAAGTCGTCGTCGTCGCCGCGCAAACGCCCCCTGAGAAACACAGCGAGCATCGAACGCGGACCTCCGCTTCTCTTCGCCCTTCGTTGTTTCCGGCCCGCCGGCAGGTTCTTCCGGTGGCTT
Organism: Azemiops feae; assembly: GCA_023970755.1. NCBI lineage: Eukaryota > Metazoa > Chordata > Lepidosauria > Squamata > Viperidae > Azemiops > Azemiops feae. Next base: position 2,415,386 of record JALGBA010000031.1, read on the forward strand.
CTGGCGGGGAATCCAGAGAGGTGTTCTGGAGTGGGATGGAATACGAACGGAGCTGTTCCGGGGCAGGTCAAGGCTAAGGGACGATCTACCACTTGGGAGACTTCCTGAGAAACGCAAACAAACAAAACACTCCCGTCCCCTTCCCCTCCCATAGTACGCAACGCATCTTTGTTGTGCTTCTTTAGGGAAAAACAAACAAAACCGATAATGTAGGCTCCTGATGTTTTAAAGAAAGGATGTGGGGATATTACCAACGGAAACAAATTCAGAGTCAATCTCCAATATATCGCTCTGATATTCTTTATTATGGGGCGATAATTAAATTCTGTAAGGTTGTTTTGTTAATTTTTCCATAGGGAATCTTCTCATGATCTTTGTGACCTCAATATACATTCTGCAGTGAAAGTGATTTCGAGAAAAGGCAGAATATAAGTCTTAAAATATCTTCTTTATGTAGTTAAAAATACATAAAACAGTTGTGGCCATGACTGATACATTGAATTATAGATTGCCTTACTTCATAATTTTTTCCATCTTTTCTAAAAAAAAATATCATTGCAAACAAAAAAACTCAAAAATAGGCAAAACATTAAAAGTGTACATTAAAAAGGTCAAAAGACAAAAATATTAGCTTTCTGAATAAAATGAAATATTTTTTTGATCTTATGTGTTTTGAATAGGCTTTATCTCTTAACTATGTGTCAGCGGAGTGGAGTGTCTGTGTTTTGTACCATGCAATCTGCCTTAAGTTTGTTGTTATTGTAGCTTATTTGGGAAACTGGTTTAGCATTAATAGGTCAAAGTGAAGAACTTTCATGGTTGCAATCGTCCATATGTTTTTTTGAAGAGTCATTTAATGCACATGCTGGGATTATTACATGCCAACCCAAAGAATGCTGCCTCCTTAACTTATTCCTCCTTCATTTGTATACTGGTTTCTTTCTCCTGCTATTTGCGTTTTATACTCTAAACTTGTCATGGTTACAAGCTCTGCAATTTCCTCCCCTCTGTTCAATCTTGTCCAATTCTCTCAGAGACACCAGAATAAGTACCAGCAGTTTCCTTGGCAAGGCTATTCAGAAATGCTTCTTCCTAAGGCTGAGAAATTAAAGCTTTCTGGACATTTTATTTGTCTCTAAATAACTGAGTTCTTTTTGTTTCTCCTCCCCCCTCCCCATATATATTTTGGGAGCTTACAGGAATCATAGCCCTAATTGTTTCTGCTAACTTTTCCATTTCCTTATTACAGCTACAGCATATGTCTTTTAGGGGTTCAAAGGTAATTTTATGTTAACGGGGCAGGTGGTTTTGCAAATCACCCAAAATTCTGTTCATTTCTTAAAAAGTAGAAATTATTTTATTTCCTTGAGGCCCGAATAACCACACACACACACCCGCCCTCCCCTCTATTTATCTTATTCCTTGTTTAGTCAGTTGTGGGGTTTGAACATTCTTTTTGATAAAGTAGTTTGCCTGATATCCTGATATAATACTATTTTATTTCCTTCCCAATTTATTGCTTCCAGCAAAGGTGCCTTTTGAATAATGTTGTCTCTCATGGGAGCCGTAGAAATGTTTTTCTGGTGTCTTGAGTCTTTGTATCTTTGTCACTTAGATGAGATGGGCAATATAGAAATGTGATGAATAAATACACAAATAAATAAACAAAAGTTCTATTTAAATTTCTATGTCAAATGCACTCTGTATGAGAGAATATATGCTTAGATAGCTGTTTGAGCTATATTAGACATTTGTTTCAATAGTTCCTTAAACTGTTTATTATTCTAGTTTGTCTGCATATACCTGTCAAATCCTCTGCTGTCAGTGTTATGGACTTTTCCAGGTTCCAGTTTTATTCTTGCTTACATTGCCTGATCAAGTCCTTGATCAAGCTAGAGGCAGTATGTTACCAAAATGACTTACCTTAGGTATTTTATTCTAGAGACCTTCATCAATTATTTAATCCTCATTGCTGGAGGAGTGCTAAGGCTCACATATTAATACAAATACAAATGCACTATGAAGAATATTAAAAGAAGCATAATCCTGTATATTTTCAATCTTATCCACATCTATTGAGATATACTGTAGCTCTGTGGGAGACTTATTACCAGCCACAAGGATTGTGTCTTATATTTTCTCTGTGCATATTAATATGCTACCACAATGACATTTGACTTCCTATTGAACACCAACACCCTGGATCACAGCAAGCTAGATTAAACAAGAGTGGAAGGTAATGATTCCTACATGTTCAGCTCAACTCCTTGGACTATATGGACATGTTCATGGAGTTTTCCTGAAGAATATACTCAAATAATTCTGGATTTCTTTGTTCTGAGGGAATGTTAAAAATATATACATACCATCAGCATGTTCGTGATATTCAGCTATACAGTATATCTCTGCCCTGGGCCAATCAGGTGATGCTATTGAAGTGCTTCCCTGGTTGCTGGAGGCTATCTGAACCTGAATAGGAAGATTTGGCTTTTGTTCATTCTGACAAGATTGAGTTTTAAGGTACCTGTATCTGATGAATTGAGATCTTTAATTCTGGCTGGGGTGACTTAGTCACCTCCCAATTGAACTATTTTAATGAACTTTACATGGGGCTCCCTTGAAGAGTAGTTAGAAGCTACATTTGGTCCAGAAGGTAGTAACGGCATGGCAGTAGTGGACATACTTTGTATATCTGTGTAACACCATTGTTGTGTGAGCAGCACTGGCTCCCAGTAGGCTTCTGGCTGTGGGGTGGGAGTGGGCTTGAACATCATTCAAATGGGGGCAGCCACAGAAAAAGCCCCTTCCTGGTCCTCATAAGATGAGAAATGTAAAAGACAGGACCTGAAGCAAGCCCTCCCTATGGGAGCATGTGGGAGATACAGATGTGCCTGGTAGAAAATGATCCCCTAAGTAAGGGATCCTGGCCCTGTAGAGCCCTAAAGGTGACAACTGGCACCTTGAATTGCACCTGGAAACCTACTGGAAACAAGGGCAGCAGTGGTGTTACATGGGCAAAACAACATGCCTATATTTGTGCTGATGCACTCTGGTTGAACCAAAGCTTCCAGTTAGTCTTCAAGGGCAGAGTAGAGTCTGTTGCATTAGTTCAATCAAGAAGTGACAATGAGCAGGGCCTCCTGGTCCAAGAATAAGCATGATTAGTATCTCATGCCTCCTAATCGCTACAACACTTTAAAAATTAAAACGCTTATATGATATTTTAGTTCTCTAAAATCTCAATACTAGATGTTCTTGAAGAGGAAGATTACCCATGTAATCAAAGGGACCGGCTGTATGAAATACGTCTTTGGGACGCCCAAACCATTTCTGCATTCCTTGCAGTCCTGTCTAAAAAGGCTGAGAATTGCAGGCAGTCCCTCAAGTGAAGTGTTTCCAGGAGGAGGCGGAGTAAAGGCTTAAGGGAGCCAGCAGCCAGCCATGCTCTCGCTTCGAAGAGAGAGTCAGCCAATTCAGCTGCCGGCCAAGGAAGCGAGGAAGGAGCGACGGAACGGGACAGGGAAGGTCTGCGCACAGACCGCGCCTGCCGAGGTAAAAAAGGGCAACTGGGGGAAGAGCGGGAAGAAGAAGAAACGGAGGCAGAAATCTAGCGGGGTTGCATGCCAAGGAAATCGCGAAACGAAGAAGCACAACCCAGGAGGCGGTTGCCTTGGTTTGGGCTACTAATGGCTCCTATTGAATTGAACGGGACCAGTAAATAGCTTGCAGCTGGGTAAAAGTCCAAAACTTGTACCCCGCCTTCCTTTGGTTTTTCCTTCTTCCCCTCTAAACCAAGGATTCGTTAGCTACGAATTTAATTTGGAATATGCGCCCCTCGCGGTTAACTTTCTTGCTCAGTCGACCGGCAAAAGTAGTGCACACGTGTCCCCTAAAACGGATTTCTAAGCCACGTAACACAGTGCTTCTCAATCATCTCAGCAACTTTAAAGAGGTGTGGACTTCCATTCCCAGAATGCTGCCTGGGGATTTCTGGAAGTGAAAGTCCACACATTTTAAAGTTGGCGAGTTTGAAAAACACGGAATCGGAAGCTAGTAGCCCCTTTTCAAAAGTTGCATCTGAGGTAGGTAGAGACCTACAGCTCACAAAAAAAATGTGCTTTTTAATGAAACTGGGTACAGTAGTCTTGAATAGAGTTTCCCAGCCTCCTAACTTATTTTTGCTACAATAAGCGGTAATACAGTCTTCCTACAGTGTTGACAATACAGTGTGGTAATAATCACATAAGAATTCATCACATATGTGAGATGGGTGGCTGTTCAAGTCTAATAAGTAAATCCAAGGCATTGATGAACATACTCTTAAAATAGCCATAAAAAGGAAGGTATTATGGTCATACAGAGTTTTTATTTCTGTGTCGCAGAAGAGAGTTTGAATCACACAATGAGTGTCTTTCAAACAAAAATTGAATTAGGACTTCATGATTCTTAGTACTTTCATTCCTAGTTGCTTACACTGTAATTCCAATTCTAGAAATGAACTTTTCGGATGGTATTTTGTCTGTGCTGAAGGAACTAAACAGCAATTGCTTGAAAAGCTAAAGATGGCTTTGCCAGCTATTTCATAGATTCAGGAGATCTGGATTGAGATGAAAAGTGCAAGTGTTACTTGTAAAAAGTAATTGCTCTGGTTTATATGCAGCCACTCCTAAGTGCGTTTCCTAGTATCTTCAAATGCAATGAGATAAACTGCTTTAACATTCAGAATTGCCATTCATTTTCTGAGTGTACACCTCATAGGCTGGGCTCTTTACAACATGGTAGGGTAAAATAGAATTTGATAGTTTGTACATGTAGTTCTTGACTTACAATCAGTGGTGGGATTCAAATATGTGAACAACCGGTTCTCTGTGTGGATGCCACTTCCGGAAGTCCATTCTGGATCTGGGCAACAAAAAATTAACTACCGGTTCTGCTGAAGTGGTGCGAACTGGCTGAATCCCACCACTGCTTACAATCATTTGTTTAATGACTGTTTGAAATTACAAAGGTGCTGAAAAAAGTGACTTACGACCATTTCCCACAGTTACGACCATTACAGCATCCCCATTGTCACGTGATCAAAATCCAGACGCTCGGCAACTGACTCATATTTATGACGGTCACAGTGTCCGGGGGTCATGCGATCATCTTTTGCAAACTTCTGACAAGCAAAGTCAGTAGGGAAGCCAAATTCACTCACCAGCTGTGTGTTACTAACTTTAACAATTGCAGTGATTCACTTAACAGCTGCGGCAAGAAAAGTCATAAAATGGGGCAAAACTCACTTAACAACTTCCTCGTTGAGCAACATAAATTTTGGACTCAATTGTGGTCGTAAGTCGAGGACTGTCTGTAGTTCAGGATATCATGCAAAATGTCTACTGGCCATAATGTTAGAATAGGTAAACCAAAATTCTGAGTGGATGGCTGAGATTGCATATGGTGTTAAGAAAAAGAAAACCTTTATTGCTTAATATGTTGCATAAACTCAGAATCAACTAACTTCAGCATGGCTCAGCAAATGGTGTGACTCAGACTAGCGACTGGCAATATTCTTAAGATGTTTACCATCAGAAACTACATTTACCCAGCACATGAAGGAGCAAAAATGCAACTCTTGACTGCATAAGATGTTAGATAAAGAATAATATAAGTTATCATAGCTGGGGAAACAGCGTATCAACTTGTTTCTGAATTAAATATTAATATAATAGTATTCTCCATTAATCCTGTAAAGCAGACCAGTAACATTATCAGTACCACTTGATAACTGTGATAAGGCAGATGGATAAGGTTTAAAAGTAAGGCCTATATTTTCAGAGGACAGATTGATCTTGACCAACGGTGGCTTAAAAAAATCTCCCCTGTGACCTTGTGACTAATATGAGTATTTCAAACAGAGGGTATAGCTCAGCATTCACAGACGTACAGTAAAATGGCAAGTGTTAATTAGAGAAATTAGACCATATTTTAAGCTACCAGGTAGATCTAATTTCAGGCTGTGTCTGAGGCTTCTGCAGATGCTCTACCTTTTAATTTTGGAAAATAGCATATACCATTTTCGGCTTATGCCTGGAAAAAAAGATCGTATTTACTAGAAATGAAAACTATTCTTACTTTAGCATAATTCTCCACAAAGGCAGCTTAGGATAAAAGAAAAAGGCGCCTGCCATGTTGTCAGCAAATTTAAGATGCAGTTCTATTTTAAAAATAAACTTATGCAAGTTCAATTATACATTTTTTTTCATCTTGTATGCCTTGTTTTGTACATTCTATTCTGTAGCTTATAATAATTATTAAACTTTAGCAAGTCGTATTTTGTGTTGTTCAGACTTATAGTAAAAGATTTCACTTGAAAATAAATTATTAGGGAAATAATCTATTCCTCCTCTCCCTCCCCCCCCCTAAATATAGTTGGAGTAATTTTAGGCTGATTCTGAATGGGTTCACAACTGGGTTCTCAGCTTTCTGAGTTAGCCTCACGTGTCCTCGGTCCTTCAGATAATATTGAGGAAACAATCTTTTCAGCTTTGAATCTCAAATGCAGGAAACTATATTACAGCAAAAGGAAAAAGCTGGAAGACAGGGTGTTCCATTTGTGGGTCACTGAAGATGGAGGTCAAAATTCCTATTAATGGGGCAATAGAATGCATGCTGCAAGAGAAAAAAGTAGATTTGCTCTGATTTAGTATACATGGCAGCAGAATTAGCAATACATATAGATACAGATAGTCCTTGACTTACGCCCACAACTGAGCCCAAAATTTCTATTGCTAAGCGAGACAGTTGTTAAGTGAGTTTTACCCCATTTTATGACCTTTCTGGCCACAGTTGTTAAGTGAATCATTGCAGTTGTTAAGTTAGTAACACCGTTGTTAAGTGAATCTGGCTTCCCCATTGACTGCTCGTCAGAAGGTTACAATGACCCCAGGACATTGCAACCGTCATAAATACATGCCAGTTGCCAAGCATCTGGATTTTGACTAGGCCAGGGGACACTGCAATGGTCGTAAGTGTGAAAAACGGTCATAAGTCACTTTTTTCAGTGCCTTTGTAACTTCGAACGGTCACTAAGCGAATTGTTGTAAATCAAGGACTACCTGTAGGTAGATTCTACTGATCTGCCATCAGGCAGCTCTGAAGCTGATCCCAGTTCCAGTTTTAAGGCCTGGTGTGGAAATGCTCATGCCGGTCTATTATTTCCTGGTTTTGTTTTATTTTCCTTGCATGTCCTGTTAATAAATCCCTATTTCGGAACCGATGTTCCTTAGGACACCGAGAAAAACGTATGCCTGGCTGCTGTGACATAGAAATGATCTCTTTGCCATTGCCTGATGGAGATGATGCGGTGGAAGTTTGCATCTTAACCTCTGCAGACCTTGAGTTGAAAGACCACCTTCCTTTCCCACCCAAAAGCCATCTCAAGACCAAAGTAGACTGCAGCACCAAAAAGAAATACGCCTCTGCAAAGAAGAAGGTAACTTGGCTTGTTGTTGACTGTGTCTGTTACCACTGGAAAATGGTTGTACGGCTGAGTTTGTTCATCCCACTTGCACTCCAGTCTTAAATGGTCACTCTGAATTTAGTGTTGCGACTGAGGTGCCAAATTATTTCGGATGCATTCCAATTTCTGCTCTACCAATCTGAATCCAAATTACTGGTAAATCCTGAGTAACCGGAATGTATCTGGCAAACTGGAGGTTCTCTTGACTGCAAAGCAGCAGGAGGCAGTTGCAAGGGGGAGTTTGCATGTAAAAGCGAGGGACGTGCTGCCCTCTACCTTCACTGCAATCCTCCTTTTATAGCCAGGATTAAAGATTCCTGTTTGTGATGTGGTTAAAAAAAACCCAGGAATGGAGACAGGTAGTAGAGTATCATAGGTTTCTGTTTCTTGGTTACGCTAGAACATGATGGTATATGGAGAGAAGTTCATGACCAGAATTTACAAAAGAGAATTGGTATCACAATAACATTGTGTAGCAAAAAAAATTTCTGATTCCTCTATTTCAAATGAATAGTGTGAACTTCCATCCACTTCATCATGCAGTTTCTGACCTCATTTACTTCTCTTTGTGTATTCTTTAAAATTAATATTTTGTCTGTCTACCTACCTACCTACCTACCTACCTACAACTCAAGATGGCAAACATACCTAATACCCTTTCCTCAGTGGTGGGATTCAAATATGTGAACAGTCGGTTCTGTGTGTGGATGCCGCTTCCAGAAGTCCATTCTGGGCCTGGGCAACAAAAAATTAGCTACCAGTTCTGCCGAACTGGTGTGAACTGGCTGAATCCCACCACTGCCCCTCCTCCTCCTATTTTCCCACACACAACAGAAGTGGGTTGGGCTGAGAAAGTGACTGGCCCCAAATCACCCAACCGGCTTTCAGGCCTAAGGCAGGAGTAGAACTCACAGTCTCTTGGTTTCTAGGCCAGGGCCTTCACCCCTACACCAAACTGATTCTTATCAGTCCATCCTACTCCCTCTATTTTTTCCCCTGGTTCTATGACTTTGTTTGATTTCTCCAGTTACTATCTGTCACCCTTTGATTATAATAATAATAAAGTTGGAAGGGACCTTGGAGGTCATCGAGTCCAACCCCCTGCTCAGGCAGGAAACCCTACACCATTTCGGACAAATGGCTGTCCAGTCTCTTCTTAAAAATTTCCAGTGTTGGAGCATTCACCGCTTCTGGAGGCAGGTTGTTCCACTGGTTAATTGTTCTAACTGTCAGGAAGTTTCTCCTTAGTTCTAGTTTGTTTCTCTCCTTGATTAGTTTCCATCCGTTACTTCTTGTCCTGCCTTCAGGCACTTTGGAGAATAGCTTGACTCCCTCTTCTTTGTGGCAGCCCCTGAGATATTGGAACAATCTGTATCTATCTATCTATCTATATCTATCTATCTATCTATCTATCTATCTATCTATCTATCTATCTATCTATCTATATATCTATCTATCTATCTATCTATCTATCTATCTATCTATCTATATATCTATCTATCTATCTATCTATCTATCTATCTATCTATCTATCTATCTATCTATCTATCTATCTATCTATCTATCTATCTATCTATCTATCTATCTATCTATCTATCTATCTATCTATCATCACCTTTGCTGCTTCATCTCTTTCCTCTTGTCCTGGGGTCCTGGTTCATCCTTTCTATATTTTTCCCATTTGCTGTCTGAAAAAGGTATCAGACCATGGAGCATAAGTGGTTACTTTCTTGGGGCAACATTCAATGCTTTTTCTTTCTAGGTTTGAAAAAGTTAAGGCTGGTAAGGCTATGGCAAATGAAGCTTTGCCTCCTGGCTCCACACATCCATACACTAAATCAGGTTTAGTTTAAAAAGAATGCATACTGTATCCCCTCAATTCATTGTGCCTATTCAGAAATATGTGTTTCATATCTAGACAAGATGATCCACAGTTATTATTGAAGGCTGATTGCAAAAAAAAAGTATTTGCTGGGGGAATCGGGAGGAGGAGCATGTTCAATACCTTTTAGAGTAGTCCAATTTGAAAGAAATAACTGGAGAGGGATATTGATTCATTAAAGATGATCACCACTTTCCCTTTTTCCCCCTGATTCCAATCCAAAGAAGTTTTGCAATTTGCAAGATTTGGAGATGTATTATTTTGTGTGGTATACATGAATGCCTTGTATAAACAATAATTGTATGGGTTGCCTTTTAAATAAATAGCAATAGTACTTAGACTTATATACCGCTTAACACTGTTTTACAGCCCTCTCTTAAGAGATTTAGAGAGTAGCATATTGCCCCAATCTGAGTCCTCATTTTACTGACCTCGGAAGGATGGAAGGCTGAGTCAATCTTGAGCCGGTGAAGATCGAACTGCTGGCAATCGGCAGAATTAGCCTGCAAAACTGCATTCTAACCACTGCGCCACCATGACGCTTTCAGCTCTTTCCTGAATAGTGACTACAGGGTTGTAAAAAGGGAGTTTTAAATTTTAAAATAAATAAATTGTATTTAAATACAATACATTTAAATAAATACAAGCCGCTTGCCAGGACAGAAGGAAATCAACTTGCTTAGTCAGTTACTGGTTGGGTTCTTAATTTTTTTTCCAACCAATATCTTTATCTGTGTTAATGACATCATAAGTAGATATAACACTAATTAAGTTAATTAGACCAGGGCTTTTCAACCAGTGGTACGGGTACCACCTGTGGTACATTGGCACCTGGCAAGTGGTACGCGACCATCCTAGAAAAGTGGTAGCGGGGGAGGGGAATGAGCTGAACCGGTGGCAGCACTGCACAAGCCTGAGCGAGAGACGGCTGGAGCTGCAAGGCTGTCAGGGCTCAGCGGAAGCGCCAGGATCAGTGCCGCTTTCCAGCTGATCGGCGCTTCTTCGGGGCTGTCAGGGCTCAGTGGAAGTGCCAGGATAAGCGCCAGGCTCCAGCTGGAAAGCAGCACTGATCCTGGCGCTTCTGCTGAGCCCAGAAGAAGCGCCGCTCAGCTGGAATGTTGCAGCATCTCCAGGGTCTTGTGATTTACATTCAGATGCTTGGCAACTGATTCATATTTATGACGGTCACAGTATCTCAGGGTCATGTGAAGTGACCAAAACTTGCTGCAACCACCCAGCAGACGGGGAATAAAAACCAAACACCCCCCCACCCCACCCCCACTGCCAATCCTCAACAGAAATGCTCACAACAATGAAAACCTTGGACAGGAGGAAGAGCACCGCAGGGCGGGCAGGCAGGTGTCTTGCTCGGCTGTGGCTTGGGGGGCACTTTTTTCAGTGCCATTGTAACTTCGAACAGTCACTAAGCAAACTGTTGTAAGTTGAGGACTACCTGTACTTTATCCCTTTTTGGGGGGGGGGTCATCAAGTTTTTGACACCTTGCTAGGCGACTGGTAGTACTCAGATGTTGCCGTATCCTAAAAGTGGTACAATGGGTGAAAAGGTTGAAAAGCCCTGAATTAGACAACTTCAAAACTATAAGCGTTGGTAAAGCAAAGCAACCAAAAGGCTTGCAGTCTATCTGTTTGCTTAGTCAGCATTCTGCTGGCTGTCCTGTAGGTTTTGAGTCTCAGATAACACAATTATATTTGCTCTTAAACTTCTGGCCCCTCTGCCTCCTTTGTTGTTGTTGTAGGCGTTTGCTCTCTTTGTGAAAGCCAAGGAAGTGGAAGTTGACATGCCTGCTTGCCAAAGGGCAATTTCCTGGAGATGCTGCCAACAGACTTTCAAAGAAATGACTGGCATTCACAGACATGTGGCTTCTCAACATTCAGGTGAGGTTGGGCAGCAAGCATCTGTGATCTTAAAGCAGATGGCCGGCATTGGAATCAATCCTGCTTCTGTGGATGAAACATCTAGGCCCAGCAAGACTCTAGACAGAAACCAGGAGGCGATCTACAAGCTCCCAGATATAAGTCACATTGATACTAATGAAATGAAAAGGTAAGAAATAATTATCCTTATCTTGAGCTAGGGTGAATCTGTTCACTTTCTTCTGTCTTTTTTTTTTTTCCATAACAAGTTTTATTAGTTTTTGTTTGTTTTACAGCCAAGTGCTTGTAACACATCGTGGAGATAGGGCACTCCATAGAACACAACAAAAAATACAGTCATAGATATACAATTTAAACTACTACTTTAAAAGTTCCCTCTTATGGTATACAATTCGAGCATTCCTAAAATATAAATTGTTTCTCACCTCTATCTATTATTCCAATTTCAATTTATGCTTCTCAATCAAATTATATCTCTTATTCTATTTCACATACATATTATGTAAATAAACATGAATTTATATATTTAAAAACTATTGCATTAGACATAGTAATATAATAATATTATAATAATAATAATAGGACAATAATTATTTCTATCATAAACAAGTAATATAACTATTATATCTTAATATTTCTCAACTATATTCTATTTCATATATTCTATCCAATATTTTCATAGATCAGTCCACGTCCCTAAAAGATTCCTCAATTGTTTCAATTTAATCCATTTAATACCTCACTAATTACCATTCAATTCTTATAAATAAAAATATCAATAATATTTCACCAGTCTCAATCTCAATCTAACTCCTTTAATTATAATTTTTCCAATTTTTCTTATTGCCATTCCAAATCATAATCAAATCCATAATTTAAATCTAGTGTTGACTCATACCAAAGTAACCTTAAAGATCTCAAAAATATTAGTTCAATCAACGTCCAGAAGCCCTTTTTACCCATCAAATAAAATTTTAACTCTTATTTTTAAATCTAATTCTAGCTTTCTTTTTGTGCCAGGTAGGTTTCCACAACAGGGCCTCTAAATCCTCCCATCTTAGTAACTGGCTAAAGGCCTTTTCCCACCATTGAGTCCAATCATATTCTTTTTCTCTTTTATCCAGTGTTGTCTGTACTGTCATGTTGTCAACGTTTTTTGTGCCTCATATTTGGAAGTCCAATCCTGTTGCTTTTAAAGTTGTAAATGTTTTGGTTGAGTTCTGCCTTTGATCATCAAAGAAATCCATCATGTAGGATGTGTCCTCTTCCTCTTCAATAAATTCAGTAGATTCAATAGATTGTAAATGTATTCCTTCCATCTCATTAAGTTGTAGATCTGATTGTGTATCATAGTCAATCAAAGGTTGAGCTTCAATTTTTAATTCTGAGTCCTCCTTGAAACTAAGCGATCTAATATGTTCTTTAAGTTCCAGTCTCGTTTCCAAGATTTTTTCTAATATAAGTCCATAATTAATCTGTGAGTAGGATTCCATCTTCTTCTTCTTTTTTTTTTAAAGAAATTCAGCTTAAAGAATAGATTGCAGCGTTATAAAATATAAAATGCAGACAGAGATATATTTCCAAAGAAAGATAGAGAAAAAAAAAAACAATAGTCAAGTCCAGCACAGAGATAAAAACTGGCAGTCAGTTGTTATGTTGTAATCCAGTCTGGGCATCACGCCAAAATCAGGGAGTGGGAGTTCAAATGGAAAAAGTTACATTGTATCAGTCATAGTTTCTGGGCTTCATGCCAAGTCCCAGGATGCATTGTATCCAAAAGAATCTACATAAGTCCGCCCAGAGAGCAAAAAGTTTTTTAGGCAGTACTGTTCAGGAGGGGGGGAGAAAAAAAGAACATTCCACCCCCTCCCTAAGGATTTTCACTTAAACTGCAGATAAACAAGCCAAAAGAGAAAGTCACAATAACCCGGATGCCCGAGTTCCAACTGCTTATGTAGACAAAATAAAATAATAAAAAAAACCAATAATTATTTTTCCAAAGCCCGTTTTCCCCAGTAATCAAACGCTGCTTTCTCAAAATAGGGAAATAGTTCTTAAAGCTGTTAGCAGGGAAAAAGGTAAATTAACAAGAGGGAAGGAAAGGTCTCACCCGGATCTTCCACGGTGGTTCTTTTCGCTTAGATGTTGCTGTGACTTTCGGCTGGAGCAGCTGAGTGATCGGCCATGTTACTGGCCGATCTTTTCCCCGTCAGCCCAAAGATGGTTTTCTCGGACCGCAGAGGGAGCTGCCGCTCCCTCCGCGATCAACGAGTGCCCTCCTCTACGGTAGTCGCCCCTCCAGGGCGACTTTCGACCCTATCCAGGGTCTACCGGCGGGGGGAAACCGGACGGCCAAGAGAACGAGTTCTCTGCACGTCCGCGGGCGCTGCGACCGGAACCGGAAGTCACTTTCTTCTGTCTTCACTCATCCCACTTCCTAACGATTGATGGTCTTCTGCTCTGCTGGTGATTATCAATCATCTGTCATCTAGGAAACCTCTGATCACAGAGAGACTTACGATCTTCTGTCCATGATTGAGGAGCATCAGTTCCATGTTCTTGGGAATTATCACTGCCACCAAAAGACTGGTAGTCTTTTACCTTCGATTGGTCTCCTATTCAGATGCCCTAGCCCTCCAGTTTAGTTGTCATGGCTAGGCTTTTTACACATCCCATTTATATCCCTTCATGTTCCTTAAGGAAACAGTTTCTTCATTTAAAATGTAATGGATGACTATAAAGGGTTAGAGATGGTTTCTTGAATTGAGTTTGATAATTGGTTACAAAATTGAACCTCTAACATTTGGTAGGTAATTAAGAGTTGGACATCTAAAGTCTGGTGTTTTATGAAGTTCAGTTTCCTCATTTAAGGAAACAGAAGTGGAGATGGGAGAATGGAAGCAGGAATAGGCTCTTAAGGTCTTCCTGGTATACTCAGTTTACCATCCATTATCATTTTCTCAGAGACAAAGTCAGGTGGAGGAGGGGCCAACAAGATGGTTTGACCTGAGAGGTGAACTGCACAATTTTCTTCTCTTTTTAAAAACTTAGGAGGTGACAACAACTTGACCCATCATTCTCACAGATGCTTTCCCTATATGAGGGACTACGTTCTTTGTTTCTCCAACTCTGTCTGTAATCATAAAGTTTGTAATTAGTGTGTATCGACTTGTTTATGATTTGCTGCAAAATCTCAAAGCAGGTATGAGAAGGAGAGGCAGAATGGTTCAAAACGAGGTGTGTGTGTGTGTGTGTGTGTGTGTGTGCTCGCACGTGCATATGCCTTCGTGCACACAAATACAGTTTTGCAGAATGATAGGATACCCAAACAAAGTAAAAAATAATTCAGTGCTTATGACTTGGCTCTTTTCATTGCATAAATCAAGAGGCTAGACAAAAATCAAAAGCAGACACAAGGCAATAAACTAGCGCCAAGCTGTTAAGGGCTTGTACATTTAGTTATGCAAATATAGAATTTGGACACTAACTGTTCCCGCCCCTCTTTTTAGTGAAGTTGGGGAAGTTTTGCTATACTATTGCTACTGTGAGGTAGCAGATCCTGTGGGACTTTGTATGTGGCAGAAGGCTTTATGTCAGCATCTGCATCTCACCGGCAAGGTAAGTGATTCATCACTATCCCCTTTTTGAAATAACTCTTCTATAATCTGAGTTTTAATTGAAATTTTAGTTAATTGTTTCTATTTTGTCTTGTACAGGTAGTCCTCAACTTAAAACCATTTTTAGTGATCATTCAAAATTACAAGGCCTCTGCAAAAAGTGACTTATGACCGTTTTTCATACTTATAACCATTGCAGCATCCCTGTGGTCACATGATCAAAATTCGGACACTTGGCAACTGGCATGTATTTATGACAGTTGCAGTGTCCCAGGGTGGCACTGACAAGCAAAGCCAATGGGGAAGTGAGATTCACTTAACAATCGTATTACTAACTTAACAACTGCAGTGATTCACTTAACAACTATGGCAAGGAAGGTCGTAAAATGGGGCAAAATTCAGTTAACAACCGTCTTGCTTAGCAGTGGAAATGTTGGGCTCAGTTGTGGTTGTAAGTTGAGGACTGTCTGTATATATTAACAATATTAGTTATATTAAACACCATTATTTGGAGAAAAACCAGGTGTTAATTTCAACAAATCATCATCTTCATCACCATCATGATAGGCAGCCTGGCCAATCTAAATAATATCTAATAATATCTATCTAAATAATCTAAATACCTGGCTAGAATCATCGCTGACAACAATTTTGGAAGAACAAGATGTTGACTCATCTCTTGTTCACTTTCGGACATTATGTAGCAAACAGGTATTTGTTCAATTATTTGTTTAGAAGATTTATATTGCCGCATACCCGCACATGGCAACTCAAGGTGGCTTAATGTAAAAGAAATAAAAATAAAATAAAAATAATAAAATAATAACCCCCCACCCTGGCGACAACACATATTCATACCAGCCATTTAATGGGCTCCATTCTGCTCTGGGTTCCCAGGCCGACTGGCAGAACCGCATCTTCAGGGCCTTCTGAAAGAGTGTTAGAGTGGGGGCCCGTCTAATTTCCAGAGGGATGATGTTCCAGAGTGAGGGAGCCATCACGGAGAAGGCCCTTCTTCTGGGTCCTGCCAAATGTATTTCCTTAGGGCAGGGGTAGGCAACCTTGGCTCTTTTACGACTTGTGGACTTCAACTCCCAGAATTCCTGAGTCAGCATGGCTGGTTCAGGAATTCTGGGTATTGAAGTCCACAAGTCATAAAAGAGCCAAGGTTGCCTACCCCTGCCTTAGGGGATGGGACCCACAACATTCCTTGCCTCCCTGCTCTAATGGGTCGGGTAGATGTGACCGCCAAGAGACATGATAACCTGGTCCCAAGCCATGAAGGGCTTTAAAGGTGACAACCAGCACCTTGAATTGCACCCAGAAGCAAATCGGCAACCAATCACCTCAGGAGAGGGGATACATGTGCACACTGAGGTCTGCACAAAACCGTGTGGGCCGCTGCATTTTGCACCAACTGGAGCTTCCAGATGCTTTTCAGGGGCAGCCCTGTGTAGAGCGCATTGCAATAGACTAGGGCATGAGTGACCGTGAGTAGGCATTGTTGGTCCAGGAAAGGGCGTAACTGGTGCACAACCTGCAGTTGCGCAAAGGCCCTCCTGGCCACAAAGTCCAGGAGAACCCCCAGATTACACACAGGGTCTGTTTGGGTCAGTGCCACTCCATCCAAGACCAAAGGGGGCAATTCTCCATGGGCCAAAGAACCCCAAACCCAGAGCCACTCGGTCTTGCTAGGGTTCAGTTTCAACCCATTGCTCCCCATCCAGCCCCTAACAGCCTCCAGGCACTGAGAGGGAGGTCAGGGCATCGCTTAACGCTCCATGGGCTGAGATATACAGGTTCACAGTCTTTTCTGGCACTGGATTTGTCTAAGCAAACCAATAAATAATCAAAATCTCAAGGGAATACATGCATCTTATACAAGACCTTGCAGGATTTCAGCAGCTATCAAGATCTTGCAGGATTTTTGCAACTTTCAAAATGTTGTTTCATTTTCAGAGTGAAGCAGAGATGTTTGTTGGGCAACATAAGGCGTGCCCTGACTCTTGGGTATTATTTTGCTGCCTCAAAACAAGCTTTTCACGGTGGATGGGAAGAGAGCTCTTTTTGTTTTTAAAGTGTTTCCTACAAATCAAGCTCAGAAGCAAATATCAGCCAGCATCTCCAACACAGACGCAGAGCAGGTTCCATTTAGACAATCCCAAGATAATTCTTAAGAATATGTTAAGCCTCTCTCTTTTTTGATGTTTGGATTAAATTTAGATGCAGTTGAACAAGAACAAATTGTAGGTTGGGCATAATTGAAATGTTGTGCGTACTTTCCTACGGGTAAGTCCTAGTAGTGGATTCTGTTAAGATCCCTTCTGAATACACAGGTAGTCCTCAACTTATGATTACAATTGAGCCCAACATTTCTGTTGCTAAGCGAGACAAGTGTTAAATGAATTTTGCCCCATTTTACGACCTTTCTTGCCACAGTTGTTAAGTGAACCACTGCAGTTGTTAAGCTAGTAACACGGTTGTTACGTGAATCTGGCTTCCCCATTGACTTTGTTTGTCAGAAGGTCACAAAAGGGGATCACATGACCCCGGGATACTATAACCGTCATAAATATGAATCGGTTGCCAAGCATTTAAATTTTGATCACGTGACCATGGGGATGTTGCAACGGTTGTAAGTATGAAAAACGGCCATAAGTCATTTTTTTCAGTGCCGTTATAACTAAATGAACTGTCATAAGTCGAGGACTACCTGTATCTAGATAGACCTTGGTTGCATATCTTGTAATGACTCTTCCTACTTGGCTTCTAGGTTCGAATTGCTTCGGAAGGAATTAATGGAACTGTAGGTGGAAGCAGGACATCTACTAACCTATATATGGATGCAATGCTATCTCATCCCCTCTTCAACGACATTTTGACAAAGGAAGATTTCAAGGTGAGAGAGACAGACAAAGCAATCTGACTGCCTGATGACCCAAGAGTGACCATTTTATTAAAGACCTTTCTTCCCCCCAAACTTTTGCTTTGTGAAAAACTTTTATGCAGTATGAAAGTAGAGTTCTCCCAGGTCCTATGGCATTCCAAGAGATGTCAAAAGAAATCCCACCTGTTTTCTTCAATAATTTCAGGCCCCTATCTGAGTCCTCTGCCTCTACTAAATAAGGTCCAAGGGCTGGATATATTTCTTTATATGCTAAGAGGCTGATGTCAGCAGGTGGGCGTTTGGAGGAAAGGAACTACTGCTCTCTGACCACATATGTTCTTACCATTGAGGTGGATAAATGGAGCAATGGAGAAAGGCCTTTGGCTCCATGTATGATTTATTTGCATCTTGTGTGATGTTTCTCTGCAGACATGAAAAGGAGGAGGGCAATGACCTCCCTCTTCCTTTTCCTAGGTAGAGAACTATCCTTCATCTTCAAGGGGAAAAAAAACAGAGCGCATTTCCAGTGGATAAGGATTATGTAAGAAATATGGACCTAAAGTTTAGTTTTGTGTGTAGGTGTTCTATTGGATCATTCTCAAGTGTGCTCCTCCTGGTTTCACCCACTCCACACCCTACCTTGGCAAAAAGGAGGAGCCAGCCAAACTGCTAAGATAATTTCATCTGGAATGCATGCAAACTTAGCTTATCGAGGGAGAGAAGTTACTTGACAGCTTGGTGGGCTGTGCTAGGTCTGTGGGCAGCATGTTCTGTATCCCCAAGGCAATTGTGTCCTTCAGGAAAGCTCCTATTAAATGTCTTCACTCTCAAACAGGATGAGTAAATTATTTAGAAAATCAAACCTTGTCAAAGGTTTATTCAAGAGGGTTGCCTCTAAATCTTTTTGACTAAATTAAGCTGCAGGTGGACTTCATAAACACTGGTTTTCTCACCTTTGATTTCCAGGGGATTGGGGCAGATGAGAGAGAGGGATGATGGGGCAGGAAAGATTATTGACCGTCTTAAGCCAACATGGAAACTAACATTTCTTGCAACTGCTTCTTTCCTTCCCTTGATTCCTCAGACCAGTGTAGGAGGAGCCCATTGTTTTCCAGATCTTCGAATTGGTGTGTTTGAAGAAATAGTGCCTATGGGAATTCACCCAGAAAAAGTCTCTTACAAAGAAACTGGTATGGAACTGATCATAGATGATCAGTTTTTTGTTTTTTAATGTCAAGGGTTGGATTCTCCCTTCTTCCCGCTCCTTTTTATTGTCCATCCTCTTTCCTCCCAGCCAGTGAGCTGACATGGAAAACGCAGAACGTTTCTGCTGGAAATCCAAAATTATCCCTTTTGAAACTAAGCCTATGGTGCTTTACAAGAATCAAATGGAAGGCCGTAACTTCAAGGAACCAAAATAGCAGCTGCAGGGCAGGATTACACTCATGTTTGAAGTCTAGTATACAATTATTTAGAAAAAAAAAACTTTCTAGAATAAAGTAGGATTTGCTGAGGAGGGGTGTGTGTATTAAATATGCACGTTTGGCTCACTGTAGTGACTTACAGTATCTTCTTAATGTCTTTTAATTCTTGGGTAGGAATCCGTTTGGCTCCAAAGGAGTTTCATGCAGAAGTTGAGAAATACCTTTCTCAGAGTCGTGATGCCCAGATGGATACAATTTTGCTGGACTGTAGGAACTTCTATGAAAGTAAAATAGTAGGTAGCTTTAATTTGGGTGTGTTGTTGTTGCCTCCTTTGGATTTACACACCTGACATTGTAAGAATGCATAATAGGAACTTACGTGCATGACACATACATGTCCATGTTAAGAGGCTTTTAAACACCGATTCAGTAGTACCTTGTCTATTTCCTCCCTTTTAAACTTTGAGATGTATAACCTGTCTTTTAAAAACTGAATTTTTAAATAATCTTGAAGATGGAAGAAAATATATAGTTATCAGCTGTGTAGATGACACCAAGTAAGAAAGATTGGCTAACTGTTTACCGGGCAAAACAAAATTCCCTTGTTAGGTCTAAACACCGAGTCATATCCAGCAGTAGTGTGAGAGAACCTGCATCTGGTAGGAAAAACTGAATGCATTAATACAGGATTGGGGGCAGCGTATGTGAACTGCATCTAAGAATAGTAGTAGACTCCCAGTCTTATATAGCAATTAAAAAGACCAGCATAATCTTGAACTGCATTAATAATAGCATTATGTGCAGATCATGATAGGTGAGTGCTCTGTTGAACTCCGCATTGGTTAAATCACAGTTAGAATACTATTGAGAAGTCTGTAATGCTGGGGAAGGTGGAAGGAAAGAGGATGAACATCAGCAAGGAGGGTGGACTTGATCACAACAGCAATAGATGCACTGCTGGAAGTCTGGAATGGGGACAGATCATCCTGGAGAAGGTCTGCCTTTGTGGTCACAACCAACTTGATGGCACATATCAATAGAATACTATGCCCGGTTCAGGGGGTTACACTTTGGAAGAGATTTGGGGGAGTTCTGGGCTTGGAGGAGAGCTACTAGGATGCTGAAAGATACTACACTATCACTTCTTCAGCATGAACACTGTAGAAGTGTCCTGAGCTGCATGATGGGGCAAGGAGAAGTGTGTGGTCAGCAATCAGCACTGGAAGAACTATCAAAATATCAGGCTTCAGCCTACAGGCAGGGCTGGAACTATTCAGTCCAGCTCACCTGCACTCTATTCTAAATATATTTTATTAGATTTTTATAGGGGTAAAAGGGTTACATCAGAGTGCTTAGGAACCACCGTGGAGGTGGGTATATTGAACATCCAAAAAAGAAAAAGAAAAACAATCACAAATATATAGCCCAAATCTATTCATTTAAAATTCCCTCTCTAATTCCCTCATTTAGTCTTGCATATTCAGATTAATACATTTCTATATAAGCTTCAAACAATCCTATCAAATATCACTCACATTTCAATTCTAAAGATCCAGGTCCTGTTTTTAAGCTTTACTAACTTACAATTACCATGTTCCAATTGGCCTTAGATAGACATATTATTAACACTTCGGGTATCCTTTTTTTTTTACATAGTAATTATATCTGGTATATTATTTCCGCAGTAATATTCTTATATTTTCTTCATTAATACCATTTCTTCTCTTGTCACCCATCCCTCTTATTCTCCTTCTATTTCAAAATAATTATCTTAAAGTAAAAATATCAAACCAACAAATAGATTTCTATCTAATTTAAGTATACATTCTATCAGTTCATCTATATCTATGAAAATCTTTTTAAACCAGTAAATAAAGTTTACCTCTCCAGTAATTATCATGTCTAAAACAAAGTATTGTTACAAAGGGTATCCTCTTAGAAATTTCACGTGCTCCATTAGTTATTAACTCAGTCAAAAAATCAAAGCCTTTTTAAACCCATTAAATAAAACTTTAAAATACATTTTTAAATCTAACTCTAGGTTTCTTTCTGTGCCATAACGGTTTCCATAATAAAATTCCTGCATCATCAAACCACAATATTAAAAGGTCCATATTCTTTAACGCTTCAAATTGGTCAAAGTTCTCTTTCCTTTCTTCTAGTAGCCTTTGGATGGTAAAAGCCGTTTTATTCCATGTTATATTTGCCAGTTGTTTATCCACCTTTTCACAATTTTCAATAACTTGTATCTGAGTGTCAGTCTCTGTTGATGTTAATGCTTCAGACATCTCCGTTAAAGTTATTCTTTGATCATCAGGCTTCTCCATAGATTGCGTTTGGAGTTGTATAAAGTTAATTTGTTCTTTGGTTTCCACAGTTTCTCTCAGTGTAGTTTCATAGTTGAGTTGTTGACGTGGTTCCTCTTTAGGTTGTACATATTGTTCACTAATCTCTTTGGCGCCAATCTGCTTCTTCTGCGCTGTCTTTCGGTCTATAATTTGATCTGTCAAAGTTTGAAAGTAAGAGTTCATATCCTCTGTGGCTTCCAGAATTTTTTCCAATATGAGCTCATAGTCCAGCTGTGTGTTAGGTTCCATATCAGTAGTAGAAAGATTTTTTAATCTTTTAGAGAAGGCTCTATTTCGTAGAAATCAAACAAATGTTCACCTCCAATTTTCAATAGACCAGCTGTTTCAGTTATCTTATGCTTATCATCTTTTGAAGGTCATAGCCATTCCCAGCCATAAAAAAATATACAGTTGCAGTACCACTTTTCGACACAAGATGTCCTCAGCAGACCATAAAATCTTTTTTTTCTTTCCAAATTAATAGATTTTTTATTTTTCGTGTTGAAAAAGATGAAGAAAGGCCTCTCCAAAGTAATAGATGCGTAGTTATAACAATAATAATCAAGAATAAAATGTTTTCAGGTCCCCTCAGTATTCCAAAATTTAAGTAGTCCATAAAAATTAACTGGTTTTTTTTTTCTTTTTCTTTTTCTCCAAAGCTGTTTTTCCCGAATGCCCAAACGCTGCTCCCTCACAGCAGGGAAGTAATTCAAACACAAAAGCTTTTGACAGGAGAGTAATTAGGGAAAAAAGGGGTAGGAAAGGTCTCACCCGGATTCTCCACGGGGGTTCTTTACGCTTAGTTGTTCTTCTGGCTTTCAGCTGGTGCGACGAAGTGATCGTCCATTTTGGTGGCCGATCTTTTCCTCCGACGGCCCTAAGGAGATAGCTCGAACTAGGGAGAGCTGCCGCTCTTCCCCAGTCAAGCAGGAGCCTCCTCAAGCGGTGGTCGCCTCTACGGGACGACTTTCGACCCGGTTAAGGGTCTACTGGCGAAGGGAAAGCAGCCGGTGGGAGAGACGGCTCTCTCCGTGCGACTGCGCGTATCGCGATCCGGAACCGGAAGCCACCTGCACTCTATTGTAATTAATTGGGAATTATGTACTTAAGATGAGCAGCTATGCATGTTAATGTTCTAAAAGAATCATTGTGCTTGTGGTCTACAAATACCTAAAAGAAAGAGAAAGTGGACCTGTATTGGAACTGGGGACAAGAAAGAGCCAACACATGACAAGGAAAGGAATGCATTGGTTGTAGCCACTGTGGCTTTTGGCCTCTTTCCTTTTACTGCTGACCATTCCAAGCATAACTGCCTTTTCCAGTGAATTTGAGCACATTACTTGGCTGAAAAAGTAAGGTAGAATTTTGTGATTTTTGCCTTCCAGTGATACATCTGATTTTATACACTCCAGTACTCGCTTGTTTGTCTCCTTTGTTTTCCAAGGAGCCTATTCCAACACCACAGCTTGAACAAGTTGATTTTCCTCTTGTCTAAATTTTTTTCATGGTCCAAGGTAGCCGAACTGTAGGTAGCTATGGGAAACAAAATTATGCAGACTAATCTGCATTTAGTTGCCAGGCTGACGTCCTTGCTTTTCCATACTTGACTCATGTTTATCATTGCTCTGCAATCCAGAGCAATTTATCACTTTATTTCTGGACCTTATTCAGTGCTTTGATCAATCTGCATCCTAGGAAAGTGATTCAGTTTCTTCTTAAACAATGGAATCACCTGCCTAGAACAATTGTGGCTTGTTCCTAAGTGGAGCTTTTCAACCAGGGTCTGGATGGCTGCTTGTCAGGGATGCACTCAGTGGATTGGATGTCCTATAACAGTGGTGGCGAACCTATGGCACGGGTGCCAGAGGCGGCACTCGGAGCCCTTTCTGTGGGCACGCGTGCTGTTGCCCCAGTCCTAGGCCTTCAGCTGGGTTTTATAAAACCTTTTCACTTTAGGCCTCCGCCGCCGTGTGCAAAAAAAAAAAAAAAGGTTCAATCAGTCAATTTCAACTTCTTGCGGAAAAAAAAAGATCTTGCAAAGTTGGAATTGATTGATTGAACTTTTTAGTCCCACCGTCTGCCGTTACCACCGTAGCCACGCCCACCCGGCACTCGACGCATAAGTAAGTTTTGGGTTGCAGTTTGGGCACTCAGTCTCTAAAAGGTTCGCCATCACTGTCCTATAATATCCTTCCAACTCATTCTTTCTATGTTCTGAAGAAATCCAGCAGTGAGATAATATGGTACCATGACAGCTGCATTTGTTCCTGATTTTATCTTTTAATATCACAGGTTAAGTAATGCTTTTTTTAAAAAAAAAATTACAGGGGCATTTCCAAGGCTGTCTGGCTCCCAACATTAGGAAGTTCAGCTACTTCCCCATCTACATCGATGAGAATTTGGACCTTTTCAGGGGCAAGCGTGTCCTGATGTACTGCACGGGAGGTATCCGCTGCGAGCGGAGCTCAGCCTACCTCAGGTCTAAGGTGAGTCACCTCAGGGGAGAGGACTTGACTTGGAATTGGTCAAATGTAGGAAATAGCAGGATTTGCACAAGGCCTTCATAGTTTCCCTGGCAGATCTACTACTGTGTTTCCCTGAAAGTAAACCCTACTCCAAAAGTAAGCCCCAGCTGATTTTCAGGGGTGGGCCTAATATAAGCCCTACCCCGAAAATAAGTCCTAGTGTGGGGCGGGACGAGTCAGCCCAGATCTTCCGTGTGACAGCCAGAGTGCCTCCCCCCGCTGGCCTGCCAGGGCCCTTTGCCAGCGGTCGCCGGTGGAACTGGCTACCACCAGCCCCACCCTCTCCATCCCACCGTCTGCTTGCCTTCGCTGCATGTTTGTGGGACTAAAAAAAAAAAAAAAAGTTCAGTCAGACTTTCTAACTTCTCGCGAGATCTCAAGAAGTTAGAAAGTCTGAACTTTTTTTTTTTTACTGGTAGTCCCACAAACACGCGGTGAAGGCTGAGAAGCGAACAGAGAAATGCAATGCAGCTGAAAGGCAGGTTAGTAGCTTGGGAGAGGTGAGGGCATCTGGGCGGGGATGGTGCGGCAACCTTACCCTCCGCAGCTTTGGCAGGCGGAGGGAAGCAACTCCACCCCTCCCCCCACTGCCACCTGCCTCGCCTCACCTCATGGTGGCGGCAGCAGCCGGCCGGGCGGAAGGTGATCTGGCAGGAGCAGCTGGTAGAGGCCAAAAGTGCCCAGCCGGCATGAGAGCTGCAGCGCCCGCCCTTAGCCCGGGGCCTGCAGCACCGAGTAGGCGTGCAGGCTGGCACTCAGCAGCCCAAAGTAAAACCTAGTGCTTGCTTCAGAGCCCAAAAGAAAGTACTACAGGGTCTTACTTTCGGGGAAACACGGTAGGTCCAGTCTTCTGGCAGTTACATAATGCCGAACAAAGTCAGACTCTAGACAACCACAGATTTAACCTGCACAAAATTGCCTGAAGTATTTAAATTAATTAACTGTTCAAAAAGAGCTGGAAAAGAGCACCTGCTCTTTCACAACCTGTAATGGATGAATCATTGCAGCTTAGATAAAGACCAAAGCTATCCTTTCATAATTTTGTGGATCCAACTGTGCATTAAAGAGACGCCTTTGTTCAATATAGGATAAACAAATGGAGTAAATCTTGCCTTTGCTGCAAAATTTGTTCTGCACGTGGCCATTCTGCTAAGGAGCAAACAGCTGAATCAGAACCCTTTGTAAAAGATAGTATCGTTTATCACCCAGCCTTCTTTGACGTAATGCAGAGTTTACCTTCATTACAGTTGGGTGACCTGTCCTAGAAGACCTTCTAGCTCATTAATTGGGATCTTGTCTAATTTAGTGTCCGAGAACTCTTCTGCTCAAGGGGAGGCGAGTTCTTGATGGGGGCAATTCAGCCTCCTACTTTGTCGATAGGCTTTCCAATGATGCAATGGGGCTGAAATGTTTAGGGCCCTTTTTTATGCTTTTGGGGGATTGGGGTGAAGATATTTAAGAATAGAAATGGGAGAGTTTTATATCATGGAGATCTGTGCTCCCCAGTCTCCCTTTCTCTTTAGATAGGAGGGGAGGGGTAGAGCTTGATTCAGAGATCTTTGTAATTAGTAGCCAGGCTGTTCTGGCAGTTTCATCACCTTGTTCAATCTTAAAATTTTGTTTTCACTCCTGGGTCAACCTCTAAAAAAACAACCTCTTCAAAACAAATCCAGATGTAACTGAATTGCTAACTCTTGTGAGGTCACAAATATACATAACCCACATTGACAGAGCAGTTTTGCCCTTTTT
Source organism: Azemiops feae (assembly GCA_023970755.1). Classification (NCBI taxonomy): domain Eukaryota; kingdom Metazoa; phylum Chordata; class Lepidosauria; order Squamata; family Viperidae; genus Azemiops; species Azemiops feae. Next base: position 2,441,218 of record JALGBA010000031.1, read on the forward strand.
TACCTTCAGGTTGTCTTGACTCCTGGAGACTGCCTGGACAAGTCCCTGCAGTTTTCTTGGAAAAATTTTGGAAGTGGTTAGCTATTGCCTACTTCCTAGATCTGAGAGAGAGGGACTGGCCTCAAAAATCACCCGGTTTCCATACCTAAGGTGGGACTATAATTCACGCTGTTCCAATTTCTAGCCTTATGCCTTAACCACTACGTCAGACTGGCTTTCCTAGCAATTCTGTAATTTGAAGTCTACACATCGCCAACATTGCTCTAGCCTAGAGCTAGGCCTTTGAGCTCATAGGTAATGGCCTAGCATGATTCTACAGGTTAGTTTTCAGGATATGGGACAGGTTGGCTTCTGCTGTCAGTTAATATAAAATCCAATACTTCTCAGTTGTTGTTGAAAAAGAAGAAAGACGTAGAAAATTCACATCTTGCTTGGCTTATATGTGCTCATGAAATAAAAATACAGCAAAGCGATATACTCCGTGTGTTCTGATACCAGACTGGCTGTAGATTGTAGAACCTTTTGTTGGCTTTTCAGAAGTTCTAAAATTATACTGGATATGGTATTGCTTTCAACCAGGGTGTATGCACAGAAGTGTATCATCTCAAAGGTGGCATCCACAAGTACCTAGAAGAATTTCCTGAGGGGTTCTACAGAGGGAAGCTTTTTGTTTTTGATGAACGTTACGCCATTTCCTCAAACAGCGACATCATTTCAGGTAAAGTATGTTCTTTCCAGTCTGAGCAGCACTTTTGCTGCATGCATCCTGTAAGCCAGTAGTTTGCAAACTACTGTAGGATGGGGCTCCCTCCTGCTCAGCCTTCTTCAATTAACTGCCCTTTGTATGAACAGCAAGATGGCTGGGCCTAATGAGAGGCTGTAGTCCAGTTCATCTAGTTGGGGAAAATTATTTGGAAGCACCAAGTGTTTTTTCCTTCATACTTAGGGTTGTTGTTTTTTTTTAAATGAGAGACTGACTCACTGCCTATATCCTCTATGCTGGCATACATTTCATCTTAATTCAGTCACAATTAAAACCCAGACTGAACATACTGTACATCATAGGTCGCACACTGCTCTTCCCCCAAGTGTTTTAAAATGTTGAATTTGGACCAGAGAAATTCAAGTTCAAATATCTGCCCTTCCATCACTGGAAGATGAAGGCAAGCCATACTTTTTCAACTAATTTGCTTTACAAGGTTGTGGTTGTAGGAATATAGTAACCTTCAGTTTAATATACTGAGTTTAATGGACTTCAGAAACAATGGGCATTTTTTTACTTGTTCTTCAGTCTCATTTAACGTTAATTTGTTACACTGAGGTTTTATTGCCATTTTTTTAAGTTATGTCACTACACAAATGACGTATGCCGATACAGATGACCTATATTCAGATTTAACGGACATTTGGATTTAACAGATGTACTTCCTTCTGAATAGTCAATTAAATTAAGGGCTTACTGTAAAAGGAGGAGCCTCTCACAACTAGCATGAACTTGCAGAGTAATTATGGGGCATAAATGCAGTACATAATAACTAATGTGGAATGTTTGGTTTAAACTAAATGTGCTGTGTGATCCAAACCACTGTACTCATAAAGCACAACTTATGATTTAGCTGTTGCAACTAATCCCAATCAATTGTGGATTACTGAATAAATCATGGATAGTAAATGGTAGCTGTGTAAACCCAATCATGCTCTGCCTAAGATCATCAGAAAAATAGGGTCAGCAGTAACCGTAAACAACTGGTCCCTTAAGCAATCTAAGCTTGCTTTCCTCCCCTCCAGCTTGCCGTTACTGTGGGACACTCTGGGACCAGTACCGTCTTTGCTCTACCCAGCTCTGCCGTCAACTTGTCCTGACATGCCAGCGATGCCAACAAAAAGGGTTTACAGCCTGTTGTCCTCTCTGCCAGGAGAAAGGTCTTGCACTGGCTTCAGCACCTTCAGGACAAACCTTCAAAGAGGAATGTGAATGTACAGGGACCCGGCAACGGGTACCCATGGAACGCCATTTGACAACCCCTGAACTTACACTCCCTCATGATTGTCTGAGATGCCAGTTCTGAGATGTGTTTTAATGGGATTTGAGGGAGTTAATTGTGTGGGGCAGTTGAGCAAATCTTCAGTTCCAGCTGCAGTCAAAATTTCAGTGGGTGATTGGATTCCTCTCAGAAGAAATTGCATGGAGGGGAAAGATTCGACCATATTTAGAGTCTTTCACCGAGACAGCTTGAAGTTCTAATATGTGATGCTTTAGGACGGCCTAATTTACAGTGAAAAAAATAGAAAAAATGGGTCTCAACTCATCAGGGAAGGCTACAATGCATTTGCCATTAATTTTAACAAGTTGCATAGAATTCTGTACCAGTTATGAATGTTGCTGACTACCAGTAACAGAACTAATGGGATATCATCTGTTGACTCTGAGTTGGGCTGTATTGCAGCGTTAAGACAAGTTTTTTCACCCTGAGGATTACACTTTGGGCCATAGGAATTAGGATTGCTAATATTATATAATTAGACTAGGAGGGGTTTAACCTTTTGATCCATTTTCAGGAGTGTTAGGGACAGAAGTACAAGGTGCTCGTTTTGCTCCTTAATTCCCATAAAACAAGTCAAACTTGCCCCAGTTTTAGGGAAGAGATGTTTCAGAGTTTAAAGGGCATGTTAAATATTTAAAAGATCTCCTACCTGTAAATAGGAGGAAGCTTTATGTATACCACCTTAAATTGCACAAAGGTGAGATATAATAATAATAATTTAATAATAATGTCATCCTTTGTGCTGTTTTAAGTCCCCCAATCTTTCTTCAGATGAACAATGAGTCCAAAGATTAAAGCCATGCCTGTTCCTGGATGCTCGCCGCTCTGAATCATTACAGATTCTAATGCTACTATGAGCATCAATGGAAATTCCCCATGTCCCTTAGCTGTGGGATTCTAATCTCCATTTGGGGAGGGCAGAATATGACACTGTCAAGTGGGAGACATAAAAACAGATGGTACCCTCTTTTGGCAAGAGAGAGGCAAAATCATATTTGTATGGCTTCAACGGTTTCAGCCACTGTCTGCAGAATGTAAGGTCACCCTCCGTCGAGGAAGTGTAGAAGACTTGTGCAGTGAGTAGAGGTATCCCCATCAACAGTGCAGGGAGATTAGCAAATCTTGCCTAGGTACTAATTACTTTGCTCTTGCAGAGCAAATGGACTGGAATGAATCCAAAACCTCAAATAAAGCTTTCGAGCATTACATCCCATGCAGCTTTTTGCAAAAGCATGTTAGATCAGGGAGATTGTCGCTAGGAGATAGCGAAACAGAAACGCGATACAAAAAACATTCACTTTGCAAGCATAAAGAGGCCTGACGCACTCTTATGTGTATTATCAGATTTAATCTATATTTTAACTTCAGTTCTTTAGGAAAATTAGAAATAACCAACATCCCATTCAGCAGCTGCCTTTCTTGTGACTATTGCTTAGGACAGTGTTTCTCAACCTGGCAGCTTTCAGATTGGTGGACTTCAACTCCCAGAATTCCCCAGTCAGCATCTTAAAATTGCCAAGGTTGAGAAACCCTGGCTTAGGGAAACAGTGGCCTTACATATTTTTGTGCTGGAGGGCTGTGAGCTGCTTTAAGTTTAATAGATGATTCTAATACTCAAGTTGCAACTTAGGATTCTGGATGTTGCTGGCTGGTTGCAATTTTCAAGTCTTTAAAGTGATTGTGTATATTGGGATGATAAAAATGCTGTCCGATTAGCAGAATCTTTCTAATTCTTTCAAGATGAAAATAAAAATATTTTTTTAACGTTTCTGCTACATTTACAGAGCAGTATTGCATCTTTTTATTGTTACTAACTACTCGTGCCTATCAGAGCACGCACACACACACACACACACACACAAATAAATCCATACAAAAACTAGGCTGTAATCTAATTATAACTTCAAACTATTTCCGAGCGATGATATATTTCACCAGAATCCAAAATTGCACCTTATGGTTAACAGGGTAAAACTTTGCATTATTCTTTAAAAATAAAGATGTTATATTCTACAAATTGATAGTGAAGACCTTTGCCTATAATCACTATTTAATTTAAAATTTTCATGTGCAAAGGTGTCGTATAAAAAAACAAGCTGCATTAAATCACCGCACAGTTGTTCTGCTTCCATAAGCCTTCACAAACCAGTGCAAGCTTACAGACACATCTGTACAACCAAAACTACACCCCAGTTCGACACTTGGGAAGGATGGGTCCAGTCAGGTCTGCAAGTCGTCTTTTTCTCACTGAGGAAAAAAAATACAGTTGAGGTCAGGATACATTTCTTACGTATAGAAATGGGGAGGTCCATAAATACTCTAAATTCTTGAATTACAAGACCAGAGAGAAGGACAAGTAACCCTAGGTGTAACAATTAGAATACTAAAACATCTAATCATCGTTGAACAAACCTCACCAATTTATTGTTGGGTATTTAAAGAGAGAAATCAAGGATCCGAAAACACTGTACCCTAAGCTGAATTAATTGCCAGGGCTCCTTTTGTGCCCTTATCGTGGCTAATCAATTTTCTTGGAAAACACATTTTTGTGTTACATCCTTTCCCCAGGACTAAAACTGGAATTCCTAGGGTTCTAAAATGTCAAATTAATGGTGCAATGCTATAGCTATCAAATCAGAAGTAATCCTTATGTTAACTAAACTAACAAGCAAATGCACACAAGACTATACCCTCTGTCTAGAGCAGGTGTTTCCAAATTTTCAGACTGCAGAACCTGTTCCTTAAAAAAAAAAAATCAGAATCCCTGATCAAAAGAGCTTCTGCATGTCAACTGACAAGCCCTGTTCTGTTGACAGTGTTGCTACTGCTGCCTCTGAAGAGCATTGTTGAGGTGAGAGCACATAGAATAGAGCTGGAAGGGACCTTGGAGGTCTTCTAGTCCAGCCCCCTGCTCAAGCAGGAGAACCTATACCGTCTCAGACAGGTGATTGCCTAGCCTCTTCTTAAAAATCTCCAGTGATGGAGCGCCCACGATTTCTGGAGGTAATTGGTTGATTGTCCTCATTGTCAGGAAGTTTCTCCTTAATTCCAGGTTGCTTCTCTCTTTGATCAGTTTCCAACCATTGTTTCTCGTTCTTCCCTCTGGTGCTTTGGTGAACAACGTGACCCCCTCTTCCTTGTGGCAGCCCCTCAGATACTGGAATACTGCTATCATGTCTCCCCTATTTCTTCTTTTCTTTAGACTAGCCAAACTCAAGTCCCGCAGCCGTTCTTCGTATGTTTTAGTCTCCACTGTATTCAAAGCTTTTTTTTTTCCTTTGCTCCTTGCAAAGTTTTTTTTTTCTCCCATTAGTTCCACAAAACTCAGTTTACGTCCTTGCAGAACCCAGTTTGAAAAACCCTGACCTAGAATATGTAACTCTCCATTGCAAGTAGACTAAAAAGAAAACCGGACTCTGCATGTGTTTGTTTTACCCTTTCTCTCCCCATCCAAATTTCTGCAGAAATTAGTTCTAATTGGATTCTTAATTAAGTAACTCTGGTTACAGTTTCCCATTTTTATGATTGTTTGGGAAAAATCAACTCTAGTTAGAAGAGTTGCTACCGAATGGAAATGGTGCAAAAGGCAGCTCTGGTTTAGGGCTGAAAGGGTCAACAGTTTGAATTTTTTTTTCACCGTGGAAGGTCTATACATTGTACGTGGAAGGTCATTGTACATGGGAATAAACATTTAAAAAATCTTCATCTAGTTGGAAAAATCAAGTTAAATGCCAGCTGTTGAAGTAGCTCTTCACAAAACAGACACACCAGGTGTTTTTTCCTGACAAAAATGAGCACTGCCCTGTTTTTAATCAGATTGAATTGCTGGCATTACAATAAAGGCAACCCTAATGGAGAAATGAGCTTTAAGAGAGGTTGTGATGTCTGGAGAACATCATATAACCTCATCTGGCCTGGTCCTGCTCGGACAGCCGCATGTTCTGTGCTTGGGCTAAAAACCTTTGGGACTGCCTACATTGAGGAAGGTTGTTTTTAAGCAACTATTGTTCCTAGCTGAAATCACATGATATTCAATTGCAAAAGTCAATCGCATAAGTATAAGCAGAAGGCAAAGGAAGAGCAAGGGCAGAATGAAAGAGTGAATCACAGCCATTCAACCATGAAGATAGGAGATATTTTCCTTCCAATAAGAGAGCTATTTCCAAAGAATAAAAGGACATCCTAGAGAAATCTATGAACAGAAGTGCAAGGGGACAGTCAGAACCAAGTGGAATAGCAGAGAAGCACTCCTGGTTCCCAATCTGGGAAGAAGAGTAAAGTAATTGCCAAAAGAGGATTGCAGGGATATCTATACTTATACTTCTTCCAGTTCCAGGGCTGAGGTGTTATGTCAGGGACCATCACGTCGAAGTATGTGAGCTGCAAATAAGAACTAAGTCAGATATTTTCTGTAGAGCTCCTGCGCCAAGGAGCTCAACTGAGACCAGTCCCACAGCCAATTGACATCTGTTTTGACTTACAAAATCTGGACTACAAATAGTTGTGACAGCTTGCTCCTCCCCATGCTATAGGACTTTTCCTTGCTATTTACCTATGCTCAGCCAATCAATGACAGAAGCTTCATAGACTGTGGAATTCTTGATGATCTCTGAAAATAGCTGTTTGCTTGCAAATACTTCACTACCCAACTAGGTAGTGATGATGATCAGTGATGATGTTACCTAGTTGGGTAATGAAATGTCTGCACGCAAAGAACCAAGCTCAGAGAGCACCAAGGACTCCACAGTTCAACCCTGAGCTACATATAGTCTCTTCTTCACATTTCCATGAGTGCAGTATAATACAGGCACAACATATTTTGCAGAGCAGGTCCTTTTTTAATAGGCTTGATCTTCCATGAGCACCAGTGAATTGCTTAAGCTAATTTGTAGTTCTACAACAGGTCAAGATTTTCCATTGTTTGTGGGTTAGAGGGTTTGTAATCTCTCTGTATGTTCTTTATATATGCTACATGTTTTACATGCAAACTGTTCCCGACTGAACCCAAATAATTTCTATAAAAGGATCTCCCAAGTCCATGAAGAAATACTGCAAGTTAAGATAGCAGATATTGGTCCAGACCAACCCCCTGAATCAACTGAAGGCAAGTTCATTTATCACTGATTATATCCCACTGGGCAAAAGCTGTTTTTTCCTGAAAAGTTTGGCAATATCAAAAAACTAAACAACATCTATCCCAAACTCACACTTTTGAATACTGCAGGAATAGCAGTCAGGAAATTAAGGCAAAGAGATCACATTTTAAAAGTCTGATACTTTTTCATTAAAAAAAATATCAGAAATAATAATCTACATTTCCACACATTTCAAAGCTTCCAACTGAAACAGGAACTTTAGGTGCAACTCTAATCAAGGAGTCCATTTCTTGTATTTATTTATTTGCTTGTTCTTTTATATTTCTAGGTAGAATCTTGGTCTCCCTCCTTTTAATATGCCAATCTGTGATATTCCTTTGGAAAATCTGACCTCAAGCAACATTCACCCTCCATTCCTCACAAAAACCCTACCCACATATGAATCCACCCCCAAAAATATTGAATGAAGGAAAATTGATGCAGCTAAAAAAGATAAGAAGAAAGCAATCTCTTCTAACCACTAGGGAGCCAATAAACAATATCTTTCCCAACCTGATATTCTTCAGTAGTGCTGGACTATAACTCCCAGAATTTTCAACCAGAGGTGACCAGTTTAAGAAGAGTAATATATAAACATGCCATCTTTTGGAGTAATGGATCAGGAAGGATGGTCATGACCACCCCAAGAACCACCTACTTCTATGAAAAAATAAATCTCACCTAGGTCATTGTTGTTCATCATAGCATTGGATGCCCGAAGTCTGGGTCCCTGTTGAGTGAAGTTATAACCAAACCTCAAGAGAGAGGTGTTTTTTTCTAACATACTGGCAATCTCCATTTCTACCTTGTTGCCCAAAAGCTGGCACTGAAAAAAGAATAGAAAGTAAAATGCATAGAAGCACTTTTTAATTTTAGTTGCTTATCTTGCAGGTTTATGCCTACATAATGTGGCAGTGCAGAGGAGAAAGTTCATCAGAAGAGAACAGAATGCCCCCCCCTCTATTATGCTACAAAAGGGGAAGATACAATAGGAGGAAGGGTTGCCCGTGACTGGGATGGGAGGAATGATAACATACCAAACTTTTATAGAATAGAGAAAGAGGCTAAAAAGGCTACTTGTAAACTTGGAGTCCCAGGTTTGTCTGGGAAAAATTAAGACCTAGAGAAGTTAAACACTAAAGCAGGGGTGTCAAACTGCCGGCCCACGGTCTGGATGCGTCATGCCAAAACCGCGCCCACCCCATTGCCAGCAATGGAAAAAACGTCGCAATACGTCGCAGCACGTCACGTGACGTTGCGAGTTTGATACCCCTGCCCTAAAGGAAGTTAGACCGAAAATTCTGTGGAACCTGTGCTCTAATAATATATTGCTCTAGCAATAAACAATTTAAGGAATTAACATGATAGAATAAAAGACATTTTATGCCACGTGTGAAAATCCCCCCCCATACAACAGGAAGCCTTTGATTGAGGATATCAAAGAGTGAAAGCACACATAGCATTTCTAGAGCACTGTAGCCACCTGGAAGTATCCATCATCCTTGTGTGTGGACTTGTTGTGTAGACTTCAATTCCCAGGACTCCTCAGCCAGTATACTGACTGGGGAATTCTGGGAGTTGAGGTCCACACAGCCTCAAGCTATGAAGATTAAGAAATACTGATCTGGACAGACCTGTTTCATCTCTAGGCTGAATGTAAAAGCCAAGAATATGTAATGCTCATTGGCTGTTCCCCCAATATCCTCCAATGTCCTCCCATCTCAGTGTTGTAATACAAAACCCAGCATCAAAATGGAAGAGGCAGTTAATGCTTGGACTGTAAAATCTAGCGGAAGTTGACCTTATTCTACACAGATTACCTGATTGTCAATTTTGAGTTCAATTAGTGTTGTGTTGTTCTGCAGTGCTTTTATCAGGGCCAGGATTCCAGATCCAGTAATAAAATTCGATTCCACATTTAAGCTGTTCAATACGCCATTTTCTTTTAACATTTCTGCCAATGCCTTCCAATGAAAGAGAAGATGAAGAGAAAAGCAGAATACTTGTATATTATTATTATTATTGTTGCTAATAACTTTAAGCAAAGATTTAATGGTAGCATCATGAATACAAGAGCGCTTTTTTGTCGTAAGTTAACTACACTGCTGACTCAAACCAGAGTTTTCCATTTTATCTTTTGGGTGACTCTGAGAAACCCACAAGGAAGCTTTGACACATCACAGGGTTGTTGTTGTGAGGAATATTAGGTGCCCTGCTAAATTAGATCCCTGGCTAGTTCAGCTCACAGCTGCCAACCAACTACCCAAGGAAATTGTACAAAGCAAAGGCAGGATATGTATCTGAACAATGAACAAATTAACATAAGATTATATTACATATGAAAATAGCAGGATCCAATCTAAGCCACTCACCGGGACCAAACCTTTATTGTTCCAAGCTTTCGGGCGTGTCCTGGAGCTCATCATCAGGGAACCTCTCTCTCTCCAGAGACAGCCAAAATGCTTGGAAGAATAAAGCTTTGGTCCCAGTGACTGACTCAGTTTGGATCCTGCAACATTATCCTGGGACAGATACATTTACCTTCATTCGCAACAATAGAAGTCTTCAAATTTAGATAATGATTAACCTGAGAATTCAGCCATAGAGAATTTCTTTATAAAGAGTACAGCTCTGCTATCAAAGCACCTAAAATCAGTTTAAGACCGAACATATGACAAGCCTGAAGAGTATAAGTTACCTTCTTAAAGGAACCGTGTTCTAGCTCTAGGGATTTGTATTCTTTTAAGAACCTGCAGTCTTTCAGTGGATCTTTCAACTGTAAAATTTACAGAATGAGTTCCTCAGAGGTTGACAGCTTGGGAAGCTTAAGGCACTCAGTCCCCTTACTTCTTTACCCATTGCCCCAATTTCTTCTGTTTCTGTCAGCCACGTCTGCCATAACTTAAACAAACAGCTTATGACAAGTATCATTCATTAGAACAAAGCCACAACCATCTGAGTAACAAATAGTGTATTTCAAAGAGCTGTGTAACTCGTAAGCCATACAGTCCCAAATTCTTGCTCAGTGAAGGAACTGCTAAAGCGTTCTGGACAGGGGGCTACTCTGCCTCTGTTTGAAGATCTCCAGTGAAGAAAAATATGCTGCTCATGAGGCAACTTATTCCAATGGTTGATAACTCTTATTACCTGGAAATTCTTTAAAATAAATAAATTCTATGCCTCACCAGAATGTCCTTCTCTATAGTTTCCACCCACCGTTTCTGGTCCTAATTTTTAGCAGAAAACCAGTTCACTCCCTCATCTATATGACAACCCTTTTTATGTCTATTTCTAAAGACTACTATCACATCTTCTTTCCAATTATCTCTTTTCCAGGCTGAAAGTACCGGTTCTTTAAACTGTTCCTCAAGGAACTGGTTTCCAGTCTCCTCACCATCTTGATCACCCTCTTCTAAACTCACTTGTGAAAAGGCAGCGTTCTTATATGAGACTTGCATTTCAACCAAATAGGATGTCATTAAAGGAGGCAATCCCAATAAAAGCTTTCCTGAGAGAAGATTAGGTGTAAGTCATCTGACACTTACAAAAGCAACAGGGTCGTTGCTTCTTGTTCCTACTATGCTGAATTTTTTCACATAGGTGTTAGTCTTCAGAGCTTCGGCATAAGCTTTCAAAATAGGTACAGGAATATCCTTTAAAAGAGAAACACCAGACAAGGGTTAGAAGAGCTGTTTTTACTGGGACACAACCACAAATTCCAAGGAATCATGGATCTCCTAAATCCAGTGATACCAGTGTAAACCATTTCAAACATGCCAGTTCTATGCTATTATGCTGCCTTTCCTCTGCTGAGCTCTGAATCAGAAAATAAATGCATTTATTTTATTTATATTTTTTTGTTTATTCAATTTATATACAGTACCACCAATCTTGCCTGGAGGTGAGGAGTGGGAGCAGAAGATAGGAACCTCAACTTCATTTTAAAAACAGGTAGAATAAAGCAGTGATAAAATACATTGCAAAGAAAATCAAGCAACCGCACTTGGAAAGTAGTATGTCCTTTTGGTCCTTCTGCCCTACTTCAGACTCTTCCTTGATTTAGAATTATTCTCCAAAATGTGTCTTGAACAAAACATGTGTAAATAACAGCAGTCACTTGATTTTCTTTGCAGCATCAGCTTTGTTTCATATGTTAAATATCAGAGAGACAGACAGGGAAAGCATCTGTCACTTTAATGCCGTCTATATTTTCTCTGAAATGATTGGCTGCTTTTTGATGGAAAGAATGCTAAGTATATTGTTTTAGAACTACCATCTCAGTTTAATTTCTACTTCACGATTCAGTTGTAGTTCTGGTGTGAAAAAGATAACTTTTCAAGAAGTCAAGTAATGGAGGGAAAAGTCATTTTCTTTATTCTCTAGACTAGAGCTTCCCGGGTCATGGCAGCAGATGGCAGCAGATAGCAAATCTCGGTTGAGCTTGAGAAAAGGCATGCAAGCCCAATTTGGTAAATACTTGAATGGGAGACCATTCAAGGTTAGCCCTACGACGTCTTTAAAAAAATCTTGGAAGAAGTCAATAGCGAGCCTCTTTATCGTGAAGAAACCCCAAAAGAGTGTATTTCTGTACAGACAGTCCTTGACTTACAACCACAATTAGAACCTGAATTTCTGTTGCTAAGCAAGGCAGTCATTAAATGAGTCGCACCTGACTTTATGATCTTTTTGGCACAGTAATTAAGTAGACCATAGTACAAATTAGCTCCCTTTGCCCCCTCTGCCTACTCAAGGCAAACCCAGGTAGAAAGGAATCCGTACCTTAATATTATTGAGATTAATTTCCTGAAGTTCTGGATCATTGTTTTTTACTCGTTCCAAAGTTTCTTCTACGTTGGTTGAATTTGGCTCATCAGGAACTGGTTTATACTGGGTAGGCTTAATTATACCTACATGAGTGAAAGAGATAAAGATCTATGCCCATTTGCTTCTGACCAGTCATTAGTGATACAATGAAGAAAGAGTAATAGCCTCACTCTTAACTCATCTTGCAGGTTTCAGCCCTGATCTCCTAAAGCTTTTCTAACAGCATTTGTTTCACTTGGGGTATACATGGAAGAATTTGATTCTCTGATGCTGGATTCTTATGAAAATAAATTAAAATAAGTTCAGCACCAACCACTGATAAAAGTTTTAGATTCTTATTGGCCAAGTGGTGATGAAAATATCTACAATGTTGCATAGAAAGACATGGAACAGACTCAGTTTTGGTAGCGTGATAACTAAGCTGCTTTTTTATTCTATTTTCTTAAAAAATGCTTTCATATGCCTTACAGATGCACAGAACAGGCAGATGCAAGCATATCTTTTCAACCCATGTTGAAGAATTTGAATTGAAATAAGTTTATAAATTTATACAATAATAATGTCTTATGTCGCTTAGCAGCTGCACTGATAGTATGATTTATAGATTTTGTTTGGACTGTGTTTTTAAGATTTAATTTTTTTTTCAGTTTGTAGATCAAAGAAAAGGGGAAAAATACATTTAAATGCCTTGTTTTCTGAAAATCAGGTTTGGAAATTTTTTGGTGCATAAACTGCATGCCAAGAAGGAAAGCTTTTTTTTCTGTACTTCATCGTAACTGGTTTTTTTTTTAAAGTTGAAATATACATTCATTGTAGACATTGACAGTGCATTTGCTTCCTTAGTGAACAATAACAAATTGTATGTCATGAAAAAGACTCCCCCTCATCAGAAAACAGGAGAAAACGTTTTCATATTATATAAGCATGTATTTAGAAAAAGTATTTCTTTGATCAATTCTGAAAGTGTATTTTTCTGAAACTCCAGTACAAATAAATTTAACATTTCTACAGTATTAATAATTCCACATTCTCAAGTGATCTGCTCTGTAGAGGAGAACATATTTCTCTATAATCAACCCTAGATAGAAACCACTAATCAGTAACGTTCCCTGGAGATTATTTCAAAGAAATGACTTTTCCCAGGGCGTATGACCCCAAAGATGGAGATATGGATTCAGATTATGGAAGCACATTACAAAAGTACCATTAACATCCTTACCTAAAAATTAAAGATGATTCTCTGAAAGAAAAACTAAGGAGAAAAAAAACTTATAATTCAAGCAAATCCAATGCCCAGCTTTCCCATCTTATTAAGCTAGGTTTGCTGACTCCAATTGAAACCAAATCTGGAGATTCTTACTGTCCTGACAATAAGCCACTGACCTACTTAAATCTTTCTCTCTCTGTATATAGATATTTGCCAGAACTTCAAAACCAGAGCAGGAATTGTGCAAAAAAAAAAAGTGTTAACTGAATTAAGAACTACTAATTAAAATTATTGCTTGTAAAATAAGATGCTGTATTCACAGATTTAATTAACACTATCCCCAGATACCATCTATTCTCTGACTCTTACCCAGAAATGCAAATCATTCTCACAAACACATGCAGACACATTCTCCTTCCTCTTTCCAATAGAAACACACACCAAAGAGAGAAAAAGAAACAACTAGCTGGAGCAAGAGGAAAGTTGTTCTGAGAACGAAAAAGAAGATTCAGTGATTAAAAGGTACGGTCCACAAAAGCTCTACCCCTTTTAGGCCCATGTTGTGATTTCACAAATGCATACAAAGGGGCAGAGTTTGCCTTGCAAACAACACAACACAGCTTTTGTAATTCTGATAAAAGCACTAGATTCTGGAGATGCTTAATAAGAGAAGGAGAAAGAGAGAAAGAGAGAAAGAGAGAAAGAGAGAAAGAGAGAAAGAAAGAAAGAAAGAAAGAAAAAGAAAGAAAGAAAGAAAGAAAGAAAGAAAGAAAGAAAGAAAGAAAGAAAGAAAGAAAGAAAGAAAGAAAGAAAGAAAGAAAGAAAGAAAGAAAGAAAGAAAGAAAGAAGAGAGAGAGAAAGCAGGAAGGAAGGAAGGAAGGAAGAAGAAAAGAGAGAGAAAGAAAGAAAAAGAAGGAGGAAGGAAGAGAAAGAGAGAAGAAAAAAAGAAGGAAGGAAGGAAGGAAGGAAGGAAGGAAGAAAGAAAGAGAGAGAGAAAGAAAGAAAAAGAAGGAAGGAAGGAAGGAAGGAAGAAAGAGAGAGAGAGAGAGAGAGAAAGAAAGAAAGAAAGAAAAAGAAGGAAGGAAGGAAGGAAGGAAGAAAGGAAGGAAGGAAGGAAGGAAGGAAGGAAGGAAGGAAGGAAGGAAGGAAGGAAGGAAGGAAGGAAGGAAGGAAGGAAGGAAGGAAGATGTATGGAGACAAGGCTGGGAGAAAAGCAGTCCTATTTAATATTACAAAAGTTTAAATTCAACTGGTGAAAAGCCCTCCCAAACAGCAGCTAATTAGACTCATCTGCCGCCCTTCCCCAGTCAAATGAGGGCCTCCTCAACGGCGGTCGCCTCTCCGGGGCGACTTTCGACCCGATTAAGGGTCTACCGGCGGAGGGAAAACAGCCGGTGGGAGAGACGGCTCTCTCCGTGCGACTGCATGTGCCGCGATCCGGAACCGGAAGCCCCAATACCGCTGCTTTTGATAATCTAACCCTTTGTTAGATTATTGTAGTAAACCTTACTTACTGTCCAATCCTTCTTTGTTGACTATAGTTGTAGTCCCTCGTGCTTCATAATATTGTTGGTTACTCATCAACGTATGCATGCCAAGAATAGCTACATGAGAGAAGAAGAAAAAAATCAAAGAAAACAAAAGTTAAATAAATTTATAGATTTGTCGTTCCTGAGAAAGGCCAAGACACTCAGAAGCCTAGAAAGAAAATGTGAAATAACAATGATAAAATATTTATTTTGAAAGAGAATATTGAGAAGATCCATTGAAGCTCAGCACAACTTGTATTTTCAAACAGGATGTGCTTCCTTATTTCTTCATGATGCTTTGGCTAATTAGACGGGGCTTTTTTTAAAGTAAGGAGCAACCTGCTACATTGGATAATCAGTCAATCATCCACTATCAGTGGATTCCCAACTGATATGACAATGACCTGCATATCCTACTAAATGTAAGAGAATTTCACTGCATCCACCCACTATGGGAAAGAGGACTGTGATGAATACAGTTCTTGTCACTGCTTGACAAGTTGCTATCATATATATTTTACCAAGTGAGCTATTTGCAGTTATGCATTACCATTTAGCAAAGCCTCAGTCGCATTTGTCCTCTAATTCCAGTATGAGTAGAATCTGAGCTACTGCCAAAATCTGCAAGGGCTTAATATATATATAGTCAGTTTGGTGTAATTGTTAAGGCATCAGAATAGAAACCAGGAGGCCATGAGTTCTAGTCTCACTCTAACAAAGCCAGCTTGGTGGCTTTGGGCTAGTCGCCTTCTCTCAGCCCTAGGAAGCAAGCAATGGCAAACCACTCCTGAAAAACCTTGCCAAGAAAATTGCTGGGACTTGACCTGGCAGTTTCCAAGAACCAGACATGACTGAACAGAAGAAATACACACATACAATAAGTTGTCCTTTTGCTCTCAGAATAAATAAAAGCTGATTTGATCACAAGAGTTAGTCCACACCTAGCATTTTATTCTGACATGCTTTCAACAACATGCACACAAAAATAATATCTTATAAAGCTACATCCACT
This sequence comes from Azemiops feae, assembly GCA_023970755.1. Taxonomy (NCBI): domain Eukaryota; kingdom Metazoa; phylum Chordata; class Lepidosauria; order Squamata; family Viperidae; genus Azemiops; species Azemiops feae. Next base: position 2,456,970 of record JALGBA010000031.1, read on the forward strand.
CCCTAGATTAGGAAACATGCAACATTCTGGACAGTTGTACATTTGATGGCAACTGCTTGTTAGGAATATAGTAAGTTCTGCAGTACCACAAGTGATAATTGCATATTTTTAGCCAGTTATTTGTATATACTGTATATGTTGTAATCAGCACCATGTTAGAGCAGGCATTCCAGACTTGCATTTGAGTGAAAATTAAGTGGCTCTTTTCTAAAGCATTGGCTGCCACCTACAATTTTTGTAAATCCTTAACAAAATATTCAGTTATTGGCTGAGTGACTAAGACCACAATCCCAAACAGTACTCATTAGGGCGCAGATGATGGAATGAGCTGTATTCTTTGTTGATTCAGGAGAACACAGCATTTACAAATTGTTTTCTCTTTATCTAAAATACATATTTATGTATTTAATTTGCTTTATTATAAAAACTAGCTTCGATCACGCTCCCAGAGTTCTTTAACAAGCAGCAAAAAGCTCAGAGTCAGATGTTCAGTTACAAAGGATCTGTCTGTCTTGCTGAAATGTATCTTTAAAAAAAAACCTCGTATATATATTTTTTAAATGCAATCAGATATATTTTTTAAAATATCAAATAAAATAATTGCAAAATATTCTTTTTGTTTCTAGTCTATGACTTCCCAATTAAAGTTTAATGTTTAATGTTTAATGTTTCTTAAAGAAACATTACTAAGTTGAATTGGTCTCTTGCAATACCCCAGAAGAGGTTATTGAATCCATTACAGCACATCTTACAATGGGTTTGATGCCTTATTTTTCATTTGCTTTGTGTACTAATGAGGGCTATGGAAGCTTTCTACCAGTTGTGTCTCATGGAAATATGTCCTTGAAGTGCTATACACTCCTCTGGCTGGTTGTACAGTGCAAGAAAAACTTGGATGATAGACGAACTTTTTGGACATTTGTCTGTATACACCCATGTCTCCAGACTATCTGTTATCTATTCAATTAGGAGTCCTAAAATGCTGAGAATCCTAAAGTATATACTTGGAAAACCACTGCTTAGAAAAATATGCCAGCAAATAAGAATATCAAGCCATCTCTTGTAAACAGCAGCCGTAGGTTTTCACTAATCATCTTTTCCACTTCTGTATGGTTTTAGCCCAAGAATCAATGAGGCCTCTCCTTCTAAAACAATTTGGAAGAAATGCCTGCCTCTCTGGTTGGCTTCTGGCTTACTGGTGCCACACCTCCACCTCCTGTGCTGTAGGGAGATAAAGCTTATTTGACTGGTTTGCCCTAAGCAATTTATGGGTCCAGACAGATTCCAGAATGAGAGTGGGCAGTTTGGCAGAGGCCTTGGTCACAGCTTGTAATGATTGGATCTTGTTGCTCTTTGTGGCCTCTTCTTGTTTATCAATTGTGGACTGCACCTTGGCTTACCAAGGAACTCCAGAAGATAAAGCTCCCAAAGAGATAGCTGGAGCCCAATTGGATGAACTTAGAGAAGCAAACTAATGAAATAGGTAAGAGTCCATATCTGGGATTATCTTGTGGTGATAAGGCAGAAATATTTATCTGACCTTATTGTATCTACCAATTGGACAACTGTAATGTTCTTTACATGGGGATGCTCTGGAAGACCACTTAGAAACTGTAGCTGGTCCAGAATGCAGCACTGCACTGTAGGGAACACATGTTATGTTCTGCAAGCTGCGCTTGTGGCCAATAGATTTATGGATGCAATTCATGATGCTGGTTATGACTTAGAAGTCCCTTCATGGTATAGGGCTATTTGAAGGACTGCCCATTCAAGATGGACAGTATTTAATATTTATTTGCTATGTATATGTAGGGATGTGGGTCTATATATATGTTGTACATAGTATGTTTAGGTGTGTGTCATGTATGTTTCACTTTGAGAGCGGGCAACTAAATTTCATTTTTGATGTGTGCCATTGTGCCCACAATATAAAAATGACAATAAAGGTTATCTATCTTATCTATCTATCTAATTCCAATTATCTCTGCTGAATATACTTATGCAAATTATTTCAGTATATTGTAGTCTTCCAAGTAGGTAGTCCTCGACTTACGGCCACAATTGAACCCAAAAATTCTGTTAAGGTTGTTAAGTGAATCTGGCTTCCCCATTGACTTGTGAGGAGGTCGCAAAATATGATCCCAGGAAACTGCAATCATCATAAATACATGCCAGTTGCTAAGCATCCAAATTTTGAACACATGACCACAGGGATGCTGCAATGATTGTAATGTGAAAAAAAATCATAGGTTACTTTGATTACATACTTGTAACTTCAAACAGTCGCTAAACAAATGGCCGTAAGTCCAGGACTATCTGCATTTACAGCATATATTGTAATCTACTCACTTGAAGTGTTACAGACATAGGATTTGCTATGAGATATTATAATTTATCCCAAACAATTGATGCAGCATTCTCTTCAGAATAAAACTGAAAATCTACTCAATCTTCACATCTAAAAAAGTTTACTTTAGAAGGTACCGGGTCTGATAAAAGAAAACTGCACTAGGAAACTTAACTGCTGTCATTAATTTCTTGCATTTATTTCATTAAAACAAAGCAAGCTCTCAACGCAGTGACTCATGCAGAGATTTCACTAATAGTTTGTTTTGTTAGATATCTCATTCTGTTATCTTGGCACCAAGAAGCAGTCATAGGAATAAATATATTCAATTCAAAGAGATAACAGAATTACTCAGACCTAGCAGAAAATTACTGGAGGACAAAGTAAGGCCAGAGTCATGCACTAAATATTGTGGATGAGCAGTGCACCAAATTGCCAGCACAAATATGGTATGTAGATGTATTTGTATGCAAATATGCATAAGCAGCTCTTGGAACTCCTGAAGTATTGCACATGTATTTGTTTTTGGAAAGGGCGGGAAAAAATCTATACTGTCTTTGGGTAGAAGAACCAATTATTGCTTTTTATAGGTATGCAGAGCTACTCATGAGTAAGTATCCCACCTTGACATATGAAGCATAAGCTTGGAGTGCATTTGTTAATGGCATACGCATTTGCCATTTTAACACGCTGGATTCCTGTCAGGTCTTTATTCATGAGCGCATAGGGGGTGAGGATATTCCACTTTGCCAGTCTGCATGTTATAAAGAAAATGCAGAAGCCAATGAGCAAGCCTTTGGTGGAAATCCCAATTCACAATCCAATTTGTGCAAAAAGAATAAAATGATAAAGCAGCAAAATAGTTTTGGATAGCGCGGAGCGCAGCAGGCCTAAGGCAGTCTTGCATTCCTAAAGCAGGACTATGAGGTCACCAGCATGGTTCTCTTACAGTCCTTCTGCAGCTTCTGCTGAGATGGATGATGCCATGGAAATATGAGAGGAAGAGGCAGCAGGCTGGAAAAAACAGACATAGTTAAAGCGGGAATGGGTTGCTTCAGGGAATTTGAGCTGAATAAAGGGAAGGGGATTTTAGTAAAATCGGAGAGATGAGGGTTAATTCACACTTTTAGAGAATAAAGCCAAGCTCAGATAAGATGGAATGGTGAAAAAGATAGCTCTTAGTCCCAGAAGAAAAGGCAGAATATGAATCTAACAAAGAGATACATGCTGGTTTCTTATACTTCTTTCTCCACATGAACCTGGGTTGTGACATCATAATGTGCCATGTTTGCTTAAATATGTTTATTTTGCTGGACAGCCATGACAGCTGTACACTGTCCTCCCCCCAGTTGCTCTAGAGGCCAGGGGTAGGCAACCTTGGCTCTTTTATGACTCGTGGACTTCAACTCCCAGAATTCTGGGAGTTAAAGTCCACGAGTCATAAAAGAGCCAAGGTTGCCTACCCCTGCTCTAGGCATTATATAGAGGAAGAGAAGAGCTGACCCTTTTATGGATTATAGAGCATCAAAATATAGACATTTGGATTGAATGGATCACTCAGGAAAAGGGGATGTCCATCAAATCCAAATTTCCATCATTTGCTTTGATTTATCTCACTTACATACTGTAACTATGTAATTGACAAAACAAGCATCCTGTTATATCTTGAAACTTTCAATTTAATGGACAGAGCCAAGGTGAAGTCAAAACAAGACAAAAATGTTCTCTGTATACCAAGCCCACCAAATGAAGGATTTACTGTATTTTAATACCAAATTTGCTTTACCCAGGAGGCAGCTTCAATATGCTTCACTCATACTGTAAAATTTCTCCCTGTATCGTTTTCTATATTTGAAAAAGTCTAGTTTTCCCCCAGTAAAATAATCCAGTTATCTCTCCTTTTCTTTCCTTCTTACAGAAAGTTCAATGATTTCCTGCTTTCCTAATTTTCTTCACAGCTTTTCAAATCCTTGTCTTACTTTACACTTCCTGTGAAATTAACTTACTATGCTGGCAAGATGGGAAGGTATTAAATGGATCGTACATTTCTTCCCATCTCAATATCAGCTTTAAAAAACCCCAGCCAATCTTCAGAAATAATACTTAACTTACACCAGTGTTTCACATTGGTGCTAGCTGGGGAATTCTGGGAGTTGAAGTCCACACATGTTAAAGTTGACAAGGTTGAGAAACACTGCCCTACATCCTTCCCAGCTCCTTCTCAACCAGGCTATCTGGATTACAAATAGCTTATGCAGTTTTACAGCAGACAATGAACCGTTGTTTGGAGGGGGAAATAAGAAACCGCTATATATATATATTCTTTTTGTGAAGTAGGCTTGGCTGCCCAACCACATATATTATCCTCAATTGCTTTCCAAGCCTTTTTCAAAGACCTATCTTGGCAAGCCTAGCAAAACCTTGTGTGCAGAAGGGTAGGAAAAGTTGAAAGGAGAAGGAAGGAAATAAGCAGCTTGTTTTGCCATTATTCTATTCTACTGCAGGCAAAGGGCTAAGCCAAATATTTGTATCTTGCAAACTGTGTAATTGAGACTTTAGCCTATGAGCTTAAGCCTTCAGCTGCTTACTCTGCTGAACCACTGCAGTTACAGCAAGAAGAAATAAAATCTGATCAGTACAAGAAGGGTGAAAACAATAACAACACAGAGAGAGAAAGCCTTTATTAGACTTTCTTTCAAATAAGAGCCACTTATATCATATTACAGACTGTTTTCACATATTGTGTTTGTTGGTGTGCTATGTGAACCAAGCCATTGTTTATAACTCAAACATGTTGTGTGAACCAACCAACTCCGGCTTAATCAACAAGTTAGGGCAGAAAACTATATCAATCTAAAATTAGTTGTTTCCATTGCTGATCCTTACTATGGTGTTTTGTTTTTTGGTGTCTTTTTCACAGCCTTGACTTGTAGTGATTTCATGGACAAGTTAAAATACTTTTTTAATACTGGAATAGCTAAGTGTCAAACTCCCACATAGCTAGATCAGATCAAGGAAGCAAGACTTACATATATTTCAGGAACTTCAATGTTAGTTTGGGGTAATTATAAAATCTTGTAAACTGTAAAAGGAATTTTCTATTTATAATGAACCAATTAGGATGGAGGGTTTTCTGAACATCTTGAAATGCTTCTTCTCAGGTTTCTGATCACCCAGGTTAAGTTGCCATTTATGAAAATTACAGGCTATCTTTTGATTGTTTATGTCTGTGCTCTTTCTTTCTAGGCTCCCCACAATTTCTCACATTAAGAAAGATTTAAGTCTGCCTCATTCATGGCTGAGGATTAAAAAGAAGATAACATCATGGTGGAACCACAGTATAAAACTGTTGCTATGGCATGTTCATGATGTTTGATGGTTTGATGAAAGAAGAGAAAGAGTTTAAGAATTAAAGTAGCTGTCCCTCACTTCTAAGTCACTAGAATCAGCCCTATGAACTTAAAGATGATTTTCACACCAACACATTCCTACATTTTTAAAAAACTTTGTCTGGCAGAGAGGAGAAGAAGATAATTCTGTGCTATTATAGGAGAGAAGCAGTCAGCGCCATTTCCTAGATACCGGTAACAACCTTTGTTGTAAATTTACAGAATGATTTCTCCATTCTCCTATGAGGCTGAATACAGTCCCAGAAAAGGAAAAGGTACAGATTGAGCATCCTTAATATTTCAGAACAGTTATACCTGTTTTCAGCTAAATATAACCATAATAAAATAAGTTTACTGTACTCCCCCCTTCTGATTCTTTCATGCACAAGTTCTCCTAAGGCTTTTTAAAATCTAAATTTTTAAATTTAAACATTACAAATTTTAAAAATTCTCCTAATGCCGAGAACTCAAAGCCTTTTGGAATAACGATAATTGCAACAACAACAAAGCCAACACATTCAGTAATTGCATCTTACCAGCAATGTCGCAGAGTTCAGCATCGGAAGCATTTGCCAGAGCTTCCTCCAGTTCTGGTTCCAGAGTTACACTTTCCAAAACTGGATCAATAGCTTTCTGCTTGGGGACCCAGATTTTTCCTATAAATACACGAAGTGGTAACAGCTTCAGCTCCATTCCAGCAGGTTGGCAATTGGATACATTTTAGTCTAATGGTTAAGGCACCAGGCTAGAAACTGGGAGACTGTGAGTTTTAGTCCTGCCTCAGTCATGAAAGCCAGCTGGGTGACTTTGGGCGTGTCACTCTCTCTCAGCCCAACCCACCACACAGGGTTGTTGTTGTGGGGACAATAGGAAGAAAGTGTGTTGAATATGTTTGCCATATGTTTGAATTATTTGTAAAAAGAATAAAGGAGGATATAAACAAACAAACCAATACATTTTACTCTCCTAAGAGCCTACCTAAGGTGCTTCTTTCATAGTTCCTAACTTTTCAAGATTATAAAAGAAAGGGGAGAGGCATTGGCAATGAGACTGTTGTATGAAAAGGGGAAGTTAAACTCTCCCCTTCCCAGTTAAAACCATCCTCTCTATCTACCAATAACTCACAGGAAAATAAAGGCCTTACTGTGTGTGTGTGTGTTATTTAGATCAGGTTTCAAGACTCACAGTGTGGTTGCTAACCTCACACTTAAAGTAGAGGTTGGATTTTATGTAACGCAAAATCAATTTTTACAGCATCCTACTTCTAAGATTGCCTAAATGTGACTAGTACTGTATTCATTTAAAAATAGCAATGGCATGAAGTCAGAGCGTGCCTTCAAGGGTCTGGCACCTTCAGTGATATCCCAGGCCTTTCTCCAAATGTTCATTCACTGTGGGATGTGCTTATTCAGGCTTGGCCCTTTCAACAGGAAACCAAATTCCTTCCTTATATTTTCACACACACTTTTAAAAGTAAAGTTCTATTTGTTTTACTTAAGGTAAAGCTAAAAGTCATTTTTCCACTTGCAACTTACAGCAATTTTAACACTCATTCAACCATTGTTGTGCTCAAATAACAGTAACAATGAAAGGCTTTATGTCATTTCAGTGATTAATGAACGAGATTCTGAAGATGCTTTACGGTACTGCTATGGAAATGGCCAAAATGTACTTTGAGTAGTGCTTGACTGCTGATGAATGCATGTCCATGTAGCTCTCTTAGCAACAATATAAAAAGGATTTGCAATTGCCTTTTCTCGATTTTTTTTTCACTTTTCTAGTCTAGTCTTGGGATTCCCTGGAGTATTAGCCAACATAACCATGTCTAACTTTGGTGCCCAGAGAGGGCCAGTCAGGTGCTGCAGGAAACACACAAAAAAGCTAGCTGAGTAAGTTCCAAAACTAGTGAGAAATAGGGGGGGGGGGGGTTGGTGGTTAGGCAAGGGATCTTTCATTTTAAAAACAAAATCTCAGAACAAAAGAAATGTGTGTGTGCAGTGGTGAAAATGCCATCTTTACTGCAAAATAAAGGGAAAATAAAGATTATAAAGGGACAAAATTAGAATAGTTTTGTATTTCTTTTGCCAATTTTTTTTTCTTGTAAAAGAGGACAAAGCCTGTTTTGGGTAGGTTTGTTTTGGAATGGAAAACAAGAAAGCAAGGCATAAGACAGGACAAACATAAGGAAAGGGGTTCCTTTTTATAAAACAATGCAGTCAAACGGGGCGGGGGGTGGGGAATGGGGGAGAAAAGTGCTGCTCCAGGCGTGGGATGTGACACTGGAGCTATTTTTGTTCCTGCTTCCTATGAAATGGCATGAAACAAAGGACGAGGACCAGGCGGTCCAGCTTGTTGGTGGAGCAAGACTAAATTTAGGCTCACACTGAAGCAACTGCTCCTTTTCTCATGAGGGTAAAGGAACGAAAGGACGAAGTTATCAAAGGAAGGGCTTGCTTCTAGGAGCATTAGCCATACAATCACTATTCTAGTCCTAGAAGTAGATTTCATTTTAAAGTAAAAGGCAATACGAACATAAAATACAATTTCAACTAGCCACAGCCAACACACAGTGGCCAGCTTGCCGTGGACAATTCACTGTGGGACAACTTGCCACTGGGCAAAAATTACATAATACTGAAGAAATGGTGGAACAGAACCATTAAAGAAAGGATGCAAAAGGAGGGGCAAAATGAAATGTGCATGACAAAACTTAAAATATTTTTAAAATTATTTTAAATAATTATACAAAATTGTTGAATTGTCCCGTGGCAAGTTGTCCCGTGGCGAGTTGACAGCAGTGAGTTGGCCACGGCAAGTCGCCCGTGGCGATTTGTCCCATTTCAGTTTCGGGATGTACTTAAGGATATCTTTAAGTTTATCAGGATGAGAAGCACAACATAAAACTGTGTTCTTGATGGTGCATGGCACCTGCAGAATTAGATAAAGCATATTTAAAGTTATATTTTAAATAATGAAAATATTGATCAGCCAACGCAACTTTACTTCGTAAGAAATGGAGATGCCTGATAAAGAGTGAGTATTGAAGGAAATAGTAAATACAACATCGTAATTATTAGGAGCAGCATCTTCCATTGCTGTCCTTCCTTAATTTGACAAAATTCATCCCCAAAGTTACAGGATTATTTATAATGAACTTATTAATTATGGCTAAATAATGGAAAGATGTACACCCTCCATCAATAAGAGACAAGTATCTGTAAATTGGCAGAAATGCCTAATTTGATATAAAATTAGACCAAAAGGTATAACAAAAGAAGGATTCTGGAGAGATTATTTTTATATCCTGTTGGAATTTTTATACACTCTTAGAATGCCAAGTTAATTATTTATTTTGAGATGTCTATTTCTGTGGCTTCACTGATTACTGATCATCTGTCTTTTTCTTAAACATAGATCCCTGGGCAGGGAATGAGATGAGGGAGGGAGGGAAGGAGCGAGGGAAGGAAGGAAGGAGAGAAGGAAGGAAGGAAGGAACAGAGGGAGGGAGGGAGAGGAATTTGAACAGGCATTGTTTGCATGACAAATACACCTGCTGATATGCCATCTTCTATACAACTGTTACCTAATAGGGTGGAACCACTTCACCAATCTGAGTTGGGCAAGTTAGACCTGGTTCTTTTCAGGCAATCCCAGGATTGGAAACTAGAGGGGGAAGTCAAAAGAGCATTCCAGAAAGCAACAGCAAACAACTGCTGAATTGTTGCCTAAAATACAATTACACATCCATGAAGTAATCAATATAGGGGCTCAACGTGAGGGTGACTTTTTTGTTTTACACAACAGTTATAGGAGCTCTATCATCTACCCTCTTTTTTGCATTAAATTGCACTACTTTCTAGTGAGATGTACACAAAATAGGAAATTGTGGCTTATTTTAAAACTTTTCTGTATCGTACTTTTTTTGTCCATGTTCTTATTAAACTCAGCATACTTAATCAAAATAGAAGTCTAAATATTAGTAGTGTAACCTCCTTTTCAGATTATATCAAGGGCTAATGTATTCCAGGAAGCATTTTAGAGGATTTAAAGGATGATCTCTGAGTGGGAATAAAAATGTTAGAACTCAAACTCTATCTAGTCCACCATCTTGTTTCAGACTAAACTGATTTCTTTGGAATGCTTCACATAACCTTTGCTGGCATGGTAGTGTCCTTGCTACTCAAGATTTATGGGGATATAAAATAAAGCAGAAATAATAATAATAACACCTACTACTATTACTACTACTACTATTACTACTACTACTTGAACATCGGAACTGACAAAATTACCATCAGTCAATTGCAAAAGGCAGCTTTACTTGGAAGATCTTACATCCTGCAACAATACTTTTAATATTATTAAAGAACATCTGCCTATCTCAGGCCTTGGTAGACAAAAATGTCAAATCCATACTAAATATCTGGCTGTATGACCAACCATAATTTATTAAATTTATATATTGCCCAGCGCTCAATGAGTCTGGGCATCTCTAATGGATAGTGGATCCAATTCCTATGGGCTTATGTAAATATATTGATTCACCCAAGCTTTTGCATCTTGTGTTGGTCTGCAAAATGTGTGAGGAAATATTTAAAAGAATAACATCCCAGGGATTTAGCAACTGTATGTAAACAGTTGCAATGTATGGCTGTGAAAGTTGGACCATAAGAAAGGCTGAGCGCCAAAGAATTGAGGCCTTTGAACTATGGTGCTGGAGAAGACTCCTGCGAGTCCCTTGGACTGCAAGGCGATCAAACCAGTCAGTCCTAGAGGAGATCAACCCTGACTGCTCCTTAGAAGGCCAGATACTGAAGTTGAAACTCAAGTACTTCGGCCACCTAATGAGAAGGAAGGACTCACTGGAGAAGAGCCTAATGCTGGGAAAGATTGAGGGCAATAGAAGAAGGGGACGACAGAGAATGAGGTGGCTGGATGGAGTCACTGAAGCAGTAGGCGTGAGCTTAAATGGACTCCAGAAGATGGTAGAGGACAGGAAGGCCTGGAGGAAGGTTGTCCATGGGGTCGCGATGGGTCGGACACAACTTTGCAACTAACAACAACAACAATGTAAACAGAGCATGAATTTCAATCTATGTGCTCCCCATCTTCCACTCACAATCCAACTGGAAGTTCTTCTGAGCAAACATTACTAAAATGAATAAGGTTCTGTTTCAATAGGATTTTCAGGAGAATGTCTCAAAAGGCTAAACCATATGCTTGTCACTTACATTTATTTATCTATTAGATTTTTATCCCGCCTATATTACTTTATAAGTAACTCAAAGTGGCAAGCATACCTAATACTCCTTCCTCCTCCCATTTTCCTCACCACAATAACCCTGTGAGGTGGATTAGATTGAGAGAGAATGACTGGCCCAAGGTCACACAGTTTGCTTTTATAGCTAAGGTGGGACTAGAACTCACAGTTTCTCAGTTTCAAGCCTGGTGTCTTAGCCACTAAATCAAACTGGCTCCTACATATTAGTACATATTACAGTTACAATCTCATCTTGGATTTTGAATCCCCAAACCCATTGAACATGCAAAATATATAACAGATGCGCCTTAGAATGAAAATGCTATGGGCAATCATTGGTCAGCTTCATTTAAATTCTAGAACATACATTCCCAGGGGAAAAAACCCTCAAACATCATTGACACTTGTTAATCTCCTACCTCTTTTCTCTCCCGTGAAGGGAACCAGATCGTCTCGGTCTTTGGTGTCATTTGCCTGCTTCTCCAAATGTGCCAGAAGAACATCTCTCTTAAAAGGGCCTGTGGGCGTTTTCTTGGTCTGATCTTTCTGTCTCATTCCTGCAGGTAATATTGCATTCTATATTTTGGAGGAAGGACAAAAAACATACAAGCTCCATGATCACCACCCATCACCCTATCTTTTTTAATGAAATCTCCCCGAACCCTCCATATGCTAGCAGTGTCTAGCTATTGAATTGGAATAGCATTCACAAAATTGTAAAATATGTGAAGAAAAGTTAGTTTGTTCAACTGACCACTAAGTTGACCACATTTAAAATACCTATAGAGAAAAATAACAAAAATTAAGGAAAACAAACCAAAAGCACAAAAGCATAAAAGACAAGATAACAAATCAATCAAATAATCCTCCATGGGCTCAACTAACCTCCCATCCTTCATCCCTGGGATACGGCCAGGGCTTGAGAGGTTCCCAAAAGTCCAGCAGAGTCAGGGCCAAACTAATCTCAAGTGTATGGTGATCCAAAGGGCAGGGGTTATACTAGACATAGCACATTTCCTGGATCCTGCAAGAGAACATTCTCTAATCAATCAGACCAGGAGCATGCCCCTTCTGCCAAACATGATGGGCCAACTGGAGCCCATTGGAAAGAGAAGGCCCTCAGATAAACCGGCATAGAGGGACGGGACAGGTGGCCTTGACGCAAATATTCAGAAATGGTTCAAAAAAAATTTTTTAGTCCAAGGACAACAACATTCCTTAAGTCCTAGGAACAAAGATACTATTAAGAAGGAACTGCTAGGTGCAAACAACCAGGTCCACACCTGAAAGTTCCAAATTACTGATTTATTGCGCAAGCTTCCGCACAGGAAGATTCTCAGATTAATAGTTTGCACCTGGGTAAAACTAGATAAGAGTCAAAGGCATTCAAGGAGGGTTGGACTTTGTCCTCTTTTGACTACATAGAGACTCTAAACGGATGCCTCGCTTGACTCTTCCTCCTAGCTCTGCCAGTCTCTCTCTTCTACAGAAACTCAGGCTGGCCTTCTCTGAATGAGGGAGTTTAGGAGAAGGAGAGAAAAAGCACAGTCAGACTTGCAAGTTTCTGTTATCATAGCCTGTCCCAATAAAGTATAATTCTATAATTCCTGTGGAGTTGATTTTCTGGTCTGATCTTGTGAGAATGACCTTGGGAGACCGGAGGAAGAGCTGCAGCCTAAATAGTGGTCTGACAAATGAAATTCTGAGTCCAAAGGAGGAGAGGTGGTGAAAGCATCTCCGAAGAGACCTAGTAACCCTCACCTAGTTATCAGGTGAGTAAAAGTAAGGAATGGAAGAAGTACTTTCAGTCTTGTAAGATTTTGTTAATGTAACCTTATAATAAAGATAGAGCTAGTACTTCTGGTTGTAGTTCTGTGTGAACTACCCTACAAAGCTAACAGGTGTTCCTTGTGTGGCTGACAGCCAGTCCCATGCCATGAAAGTCTAGGAAACCACCAGCACCTTGAATTTATTTATTTATATAGATGCTCATCTCATTTTTACGTGATTCTAGGTAGTTTACATTTCTAGAGCCATTTTGGTGTAGTGGTTAAGGCATCAGGATATAACTAGGAGACTGGGAATTCTAGTCCTGCCTTAGGCATGAAGCTAACTTGGTGACCTTGGACCAGTTCCTCTCTCTCTGCCATAGGAAGGAAGCAATGACAAATTACTTCTGAAAAACCTTGCCAAGAAAACTGCAGGAGCTAGTCCAGGCAGTCACCAGGAGTCAACACTGACTCGAAGGCACACATACAAGCAAGAAAGCAGATTACAATAAAATAAATATGTAAGTACACAATATAAAAAATAAAACACATAGCCGTTTGGCATTTTCCAATAAATTATTGGAATTACAGCCAGAGGTATATTTGGAGCCAGTGCAACTTGTATATATCTATAATTGCTTGTACCACTATATTCTGGACCTACTGCAGCTTCCGGATGTTCTTCCAGGAGAATTCCATTTATTTATTTAGACAATGTATGTGGCACCTTGAAGCCCCATGAAGAACATATTAATCTGCTCAAGAGATGACTTAAGCATGAGTGAAACATGGACAGTATTAGCTGGCCCAGGAAGGGGCATAATTGACACACAACACAAAGTTGTGAATAGGCCTTCCTGGCCTCCATTGATGCCTAATTCTCAAACAGCAGCTGTGAATTTAGGAAGACCTCCCCATTGTTTGTGTTCGGGGAAATACAATACACACACCCATCCAGAATTAAAGATTGGAAACCATCAGTTCAGGAGACCCTACAATCCTCAGCTACTCAGTCTTGTTAGGATTGAGCTTCAGCCTATTCTTCTCCAGAGCCTCCAGGCACCCAATTAGAACTATTCTTTAAAGTACTTACATCTGGATCAAGTTCTAGTAGCTCATCTTCTAGAACATTAATTTCCTCTTCTGTCAATGCTCCAAGGATCTGATCTTCATCTAGATCTCGGTATTTCTCTAAACCTTGTCTGTATGACATTTTGGAGAATTGACTTTTTGATCTTTTCTGGATTTTAAGTCTCTTCTTCTTCCCAAAATATAGGACCTGGATGATTAAAAAATTAAAAATATTAAAGCTTATGTTGCATGATGGTAGAATTATAATAATACAAAAATCAAGTTGATCATAATCACTAGATGGCAGCATAGAGATACAGAAAACCAGCACCCAAAACAAAAAAAGAACCAATGAGGGATCAGCGCTCCAAAAATTACTGATCAGGATTGGTCACAAAGAACCAATCAGAGACCTAACCTCACTGACCTGCACCAATTGGACATCTGCTTGGCTAAATATCAATTAAAAGTCAGGCACCTGATACTGGTAGAAGCCTACTCAATCCCTATATTCCCTGATCAGTTGCCTGTGGTTTGTTTCAGCACAGAGGTCCCCGGCCCTCAGCCCACGAACAGGCCATGGAAGCGGAGGGCAAGCGTGTGCATAGCTCCACTTGGTTGAGTAGCAGGCAAGCTTGTGCACACACGAAGCTCCATTTGTGAGAACGGCGGGTGCGCATGCCAGCCTCTCCTGCAAAAGGAGCTGCATGCGCACACGTGCCCACTGCTCATGCAGAACCACCCCCTCTCCCCTGGTCCGCAAAGCTGGAAAGGTTGGAAACGGCTGCTTTAGCAGACCACCTTACATCTGAAGACGCCAACCACCATCATGCAACTATTGCAGGGGAAACATCAGGAAATATGTTGTCTTGACTGTGGTCACTAAATCCTGAAGATCAACACTGTACAGCTCAACACTGCCCAAGTGATGCAGGCCATGAAAGCCTACACCAGATACAGGAAAAAAAAATAATGCTTTGCTGAAATCTGTTTTCTGTATAGGTAGTCCTCACTTACCAATGGTAATTAGGATCGAGACCTCAGTCGCTAAATGGTCATAAGATGTGATATCAGATGACTGCACTGACTTATGCTGCAGTTCTGGCCATCCCAGTTGCTGTCGCTAGGGGACTCCCATACAATCATAGCATCCTTGTGACCTCCTGTTGGCTTCCCCCTTGGCTATGCTTGGCTGGCAGTGAAAGTTACAATTGGCAATCACATGATTATGGGATGCTGTGACAGCTGCAACTATGGGCGGCCCGTCATAAATCACCCACCTTCACTGCCATTGTAACTTTGGTTCCTGAATGAGTAAGCGTATGTGGAATGAGGATTCTCTGTTTACAGCCAAAATATGATATCCTTAATGGTAGTTCAAGAAGTCAGTTTGGTGTAAAGGAATCGGACTAAAAACCAGGAGATTGTGAGTTCTAGTCTTGACACAAATCCAGCTGGTTGACTTTAGGCTAGTCACACTCTCTCAAACCTAGGAAGCAGGCAATGGCAAACCATTTCTGAAATTGTGCCAAGAAAACTGCAAGGCCTTTTCCATGGAGTCCCCAGGTGTCAAAAACTGCCTTGAAGTCACCAAAAAACAAAACATTTTGCTGTAGAATGCAGTACTTTAAATGTATCAATAAATTTTAAAATGTGATTTACCACCTAGAACATATATCAGATCTTTTTGGCTTGACAGTACTGACAGTAGCAAACTTGATATCTTATTAAATATAAATGTTAGGCCAATTTTTAGAATTCCACTGCAGGTCTGATGTATTTTTCAGCTGATACTATTGTACAGGAAGTTCTGCAACATGTTTTTGGCCCTTATGACTAAAGATGGGCTGCCCAACCCAAAAAAAGAAGAAAAAGATTGAAGAGCTCAGGAGGGAACAAGGACAAAAAGACAAAACCAGCAAGTTCCTACAGACACCCAGCTTATACAAACAAAACTCAAGAACAAACCTGCCTATCCCATTTAATCAAATACAGCCAAATATTCCAAGTAGAGCATATGAGAACTGTAATTAGGAAGACAGATTATAAATCTTAAATTGTCTAATCTTTATTAATAGTCAGATGGGAACTGGCTGATGTTCCCCATCTTTGCTGGCAGTATTCAAGTAGAGGAAGGCTAACCATTTGTCATGGATGCTATATAGCTGCAAGATTCCTGCACTGAAAAGGGAATTTATTTATTTGTTTATATTTCATATTTCTTTATCTGCCCATCTGCCTTAGAGTGGGGCTCCAGCTGATGGAATTGGACTGTATCAGTGTTTCTCAATCTCAGTAACTCCCAATAATCCCAAATCAGCCATGGAGTTGGAGTCCACACAATTTAAATTTGCTGAGACTGAGAAACACTGGAGTAGCGTTCTCCAATGATGTAATTATTGAAAATATTCCTCTTCCTCTTCTCCCCAGAGCAAGCCTCCTTCATATGGTAGCTGAAATAATATACAATCTGTATCATCCTAAATTCATAAAAGATTTAAGAGTTCTTCTGCCTTTAAGGCCCAAACTGTATCCTATGGATAAGTTATTACCCTAAAAATCCTATTCCTGTGCTGTTAAGAGCAGCCTGATACATAAAAATTCAATAGATGAATATTTCCTAGCTCTTACTTACAGGCTTACTTACAAACAATATATTTACTCACGTATGCTGAACAGATGCTAGAACCAGCTTTCCCCCCCCCCCCCGAGCCTATATTTTAACCCTAACCCTAATGTATTGTAAAAAAATGTATTGTTAAAAAAAACAACGCTACTTTTCACCAATCAAGTGGAAGCTAAAGAAAATAAGAAGAAACCACCGTTTCTGTAAATATGCAAGAACAGGTCTTATAAAGCTGATAACTTAAGCTTGTCAGCCGGTTTCCTCGTGAAACATTCCGTCTTGCAGCATGGCAACCCACCCACCAGTCACATTTTATGACTCAGTTTCTCGGATTGTCAGTTATTATGTAAAATAGAACAGGGAAAACAGGAAAGCTACCTTTCATTTTGCCAAAAATAACATTAGGTTTGCTATAGTCCTGGGTAAAGAATAAAAAGGAATGTCTTTCATCAAACAATACCTTCTCCCGCTCATTTATAACATGGATATGCACAATCATTATCTTATTCTTATCAAAACCAAAGCCAACTCAGGAGAGTCAGGATAACCTTTGGAGGCCCAAAAGGGTTCTCCACCCATGTGACTCACAGGGCATAATTCCTCAACCTTTTTAGCCCTAGTGTGAGTTGAAAGCAGCTGATAAGAAACTGTTACTAAAAGTTTGTGTAGTACCTATTATCTGGGATGCTCCAGGACTTTTTGGGTGTTTGCAGAATTTCCCAGTTTGTTTTTCAAAATATTCATAGTTACTGTTATTGATTTCTGAACTCGTTATAATTTATGTTCTGCCTTTCCTCCAAACAGCTCAATGTGGTATACAACAGTATTTTTCAAACTTGGGAAGTTTAAGACTTCTATAGGCAGAATTCCCCAGTCAGCAACAGGTTACTTACACCTTAAAATCTCATCCACCCATCACATTCTGACATATAGGTAGTCCTCAAATTACAACCATTCATTTAGTGATCGCTCAAATTTACAAAGGCACCAAAAAAAGTGAATTATGACTGTTTTTCACACTTAACCACCATTGCAGCATCCTCACACGTGGTCCAAATTTGGATGCTTGGCAAGTGGCTCATATTTATGACCGTTGCAGTACCTTGGGGTCCTGTGATCACCTTTTGTGACTTTCGGACAAGCAAAGTCAGTGGGGAAGCCAGATTCACTAAACAACTGTGTTACTAAACAACCACAGTGATTCATTTAATTGTGACAAGAAAGGTTGTAAAATAGGGCAAAACTCACTTAACAATGGTCTCACTTAGCAATAGAAATTTTGGGGCTCAAGCCCTCAAAAGTCAAGGGCTACCTGCATGTAAGTTATGGTGAGATGCAGTGACTAGCCTAGCCTAGCCTAGACTATATGTGGGTAAGATACTATTAGCTAAATATATTGTTAGAGGTGGAACATTTTTTAGAAACATCCTCTTTGCGTGCTGTGCAGTATGAGGAAGGAACCCCAAATCTTGGCAACTTTCCTACTGATGCCTTGTCCTTTTAAACAGCAGATGCCCTGAGCTTTACAACAGGCAAAGCTTTCTCTCCCTCCCTCCCCCCGCATTACTTAACTCTTGGGGGGGAGGGAAGGAAATTTCACCTGCTTTATTTCCAAGCTCCAAATTCTGACCATGGAGGCAACAACCTAACAGCCACGCTTCCAGGCTCAGCCGCCTCCATGGGTGCACACCCTCCGCCAGGGCTACGAGGCAGAGAGGCAACTGCTTCCACTTTGCCCCGGGCAGAAACTTTCAGCCATGTCAAGGGGAACTAGAAACTCCCAAAGGTTCTCCTTTCTGCCATGCCCCCCCTCCCCTCGCGCTGTCCTTCCCAGTTCCACCTCAGCCAAAAAAAAACAAAAAAAACCAGCAGCAAGAGCAGAAGTAGCAGCTATTTATAGGCGCCGCGCCTAGGCCGGTCCCCTTTTGGTGGCAGAGGAACGCTTTGGCCAGATATGGCTTGAGCGGCTCATGCCGGGGCTCCTGAGGGAACTGAGAAGTAGGGTCCCAATTCGAGGGGCACCAAAGCTTGGGCACCCCCAACCATTGCCCACTATACCCGCTTATATACCTGTTGCCGCTGCAGAGGGTGGGCTTGTGGAAGAGGAGGGCGCACGCCGCCGGTCGCGAGACGGGTGCCCCGGAGAGGAGTTCTAACGTGGCGCAGAAAGCAGACGGGGGGACTCCCTCCCACCGCTACTGTCACTCATGGGGCTGAGGACGGTGAACGGGAGGCCGCCCCCAGACTTCACTGGAGCCGCTGGAGCCTTGGCTGAGGGGGCTCTTGGTTGCCTGCGCTCTAAGCGTCCGGGGCGGGCGTGTGCGGAGGAGAAGCGACAGCCAAGAGTCGCTGTGATTAGAAGAGCGATTCCAGGGTGGGCGGCCAAATACTGCATCAGGGACTGCCTGGTTGCGTGGCCGTAAATAGATTCAGGTCCTAGCCTGGCCGAGCAGGAATGAAACAACTTTCATGTATTTCGTCCACTGCCACTCTTTGCCTAATTTAACAAGCGGTTCCCATGTGCACAGACCGTATGCTCTCAAGATTGTAATCTGCAGGCTGGTGACAAAAAAAGGGCGGGCATTTAAATGATTAAAGCTACTCTTTAGCTGCTCATGGGCTTTTTTGAAATAAAATGAATTATTCATGGCGCTTAAGCCACATTATTTTGCATACTTTTCTCGTTTTTACTGGGAGTAAAACGTGTTTTTTTTTTTCAACTGGGGCCTTCCCCCACTGACATACAAATACGTGGAACTTTTTTCTTCTTCTTGCCATATCCCGACAATGCCTTAATTTGGATCCGATTAGTTTAAATTGTGCATAGTTGTTAACAGTGGTAAAGTAGTACTTTTCTCCTTATTCTGAGACTTATTCTGTAACCTTGAGATGTGCAAAATCTGTTAGGCTTTATCAGCTGTTGTTTATCAGCTGCAACGTTAGAAGCGGCTATGGGGGCAGCATATTTAATGTTAATATAGTTTTCTACTTAATCATGCAAAAGTTGGTCAGCAGTGGGGAATGGCGTTTAAGAGTATGTTATGGTGCTGTGCATCCATTATAAAGATTGTATAAGTGACAGCTGTATCTGCAATGGTTGGACGATATTAGAAGGTATCATAAATCATTAGTGAGGAAATTTAAGATTGCCTAAGATTAAATCTTAATATTATTTCTACTATATGTGTGCTTTGAGTCATTTTTTAAAATTCCTGTTAACTGCCCAGGCAAGTCCTGCCATTGTCTGCTTCCTAGCCTTGTGAGAGAGGGACTGGGCCAAGATCACCCAGCTGGCTTTGGGCCCAAGACAAGATTAGAACTCAAGTGTCTCCCAGATTGTAGACTGATGTCTTAATTACTATATCAGACTGACTGGACTTGCTCTTGATGATTTGAAGCAAAATTCTATTATACGGCAAACTAACCTCAGACACTCTTGTCACATAGTGTGTACCCAATGATTTTAACAGGAGTCTTGTAAGGAGGAAAGTATCTCCCTATTAGGAACCTTCCTCAAAATAGTGCCTGGGCATTACTTGAAAGCTAATGTCCTTCCACTCTTTGTGTTAACATACTCCAAAACAGGATGAATTTTCACCTTAAAAAAAGGATCTCACGAGTTTGTGTGCTTTACAGTATCATAATTGTGGAACATTATTTGTAAATGATCTTGGAAATGCAATGAAAGGACAGTACAAAAATATTGATAATATGATCCTGTACCTAGAATGGGCTAATACTGGCTAGCATGGAGGTTTCAGTAGCCCAGGATACAAACCCAATAATAGCTGCAAGAACTTCCATTTTCTGTTTGATGGGTTGGAGTTAAAAGCACAAATTATTTTAAAAAAAGTTTAAAAGGTTTGTATAGATCCCACTGGATCTCAAAGCAAAGGCTCATGTTCAATTTAGCAAATGAATTCTGTGCCTAGACCTGTTGAACTCTTAAGTATGATGCAGTTATGATACAGGATTTTACTTTTTATTAGCACGAGTACGAATATATATTACAGAAATCAGTGTCATGCAGAAACCTCTGTGTGTGTCCCAAAGGAGCTTTTTCTGAGGCAACTGGACTTTCTTTTTTCTCTTTGAAGATGTTTCACTTCTCAGCCAAGAAACTTCTTCAGCGCTCTCTCTCTCTCTCTCTCTGTGTATTGTATGGGGTAAAGAGTATTGTTAAGAATACTCTTTAAGAATAGAACTATCACATGAAACAATAAAGTTGTGTGTGTGTGTGTGTGTACACAAACACAATACAGACTGCTATGCAGACACATATATACACACAAACACTTTTGGTCTGCATTTAAATAATGTATAGTGCAAGAAAATACATGAAGCATTGGCATGCCTATAACCAGATTAGCAGTCAAGTACATTTGTGGTAATTAATGACACATAATTCAAGATACACCTATAGCAAAATCTACAGACAGAAGATACAATGGATTATGAGTAATAATCTGGTTTGAATCCAATGCAATTTACCCGAACTGCATGAGCTAAATAAAAATTCAATTTATTTAGAGGTTGGGAAAAGTCTATTTCTAACTACCGGTAGCAGGCTAACTTCAGACAATTTTTAATTTGAAGCAAAAATAAATTGTTCTAAGAACAGAATTATATACACACACACACACACACACATATACATGTACACACACACACACAAAAAAAAATATGCCCTGAACAGTTCAAAGATCAATCAGAAGCAAACTGATTTAAGTGATATTTTTAATATTTATATTTTATATTTTGCTTAAGTCATTAGTATTTTAAAGTTTTTAAATCGCCTTTGCAATCTCCATTACAATTGTTTCATAATGTCATGAATCCATATATCTTTGTCTGGTAGAGATGTGTCCACCAAATACACAATTACTTTGAGATCCCAGGGATGAGTCCCTTCAATAACTGTTTCCACCTGGGCCACTAGGGGTTTCTGCTCCACATGGTTTCGGAAGACTATTGAAGCTTCCTCTGACCACTGCTGCCATTCTATTCCTAGGGGAAAGCAGCACAAAAGAAAATTAAACAAAATCATAAAACATCACAATAAGTTTTAGAAATATTTTAATCCATATACTCATTAAATGATTTTGAAGCCCTTAATCTGGAGCATGTAAAGGAAAAGACACACTTGCCAGAAAACTGGCCTTCCTGCATAAACCTGTAACTTTTATTCTGACCTGTGTGCAATGATGGTTAATTAATTTGGTTAAGGAAATGGAGAATAATATTAATCAATGAGATACTGTAGTGTATATTTTAGATCAGTATCATAATACAATTTTAAAATGCCCAGTGTTAACTATGTAAAGAACAGCAATATATCTTGTGAGGGAGGGTCTATGTATATGCATGTATGTGCGTGCATGAATCAGAATGATGAACCTTACAAGTCATAATGTCACATACTCATATGAAAAGGGTTGAGCTTGTAGGCGGGTGTTACTGCAATGTTGCTTTTGTCATTTTGATGAAAGTGGCAAGATCTGGCAAACTCCACAGAAAATTATTTTCAGGAAATTGGGAAAATAGTTTAGAACATTGTTTATAGGAGCAGGACAAAATGACCAAGATTAATTTGTCTTGGCAAATGGTTAGGTCATGAAGTTCACAGGCCTCAAATGTGCATGTCTGTCTGTCTTGTTCAATGTTGTCATTTTTGCGGTCACTGTTTTAATATATCAGGACAGCATACCTGCAAGTTGGGCTGTTATGGCCTGAAATGGCAGCTCTCTGAACATAGCCACAAGAGGTCTTATATTCTGGATGCCAATCAACTCGTGTTTACCATAGTCCAGCTCATACACTGTCACCAGTCCATTTGCCAACAATCCTTTTATTAACACTCTGTGCCATCTAAGAAAGAAACAAACATTAAAAAGGATAGGACTCTACTCACCTAAAATGGAATAAATAGATTCATAGAAAGCAAGGGGTGGACTTGACTCCATGCCTTAATGCCTCTGAAAATATAATTGTTAGGTATTAATATATCAAAAACTCCTCTGTAACTTCCCAACTCTGAGCTGCTGCCCTGGACCATTTGGCAAAAAAAGAAAAAATTGAGAAAAAAGGAAAGGAAAAAAAACTTTGCTCCCCTTTTATTACCTAGAGTGAAAGATAGAAGACCACTTATAAAAAAAAAAAAGGGGGGGGGAAATCTCCCATTTCAGGAATGTCCATCCTTTATGGATATCTCAAACTATTTGCACAAGGGATACATAGCTCTTTGTGTATATTTATTCCCCCACTTTCCTAGAAAACTTTGGAATCTTTAAAAAACAAAAAAGGAAAGCAGAAGGCCAAGAGAACTAGTTAATAAAGCACAAATATAACTTAGGAAGAAGAAAAACTACCCTAAAGGCAGAAAATGTATGTATTTAATCTTCAGAGTTAAATTGTATCTTCAAATTTAAGGGAAATATCCTTGATACTACAAGGATACTACAAGGAAGGGAAATTGTCTCCCATTTGGAAGATGGTGAGAAAGTACTGGGATAGATCATCTTTGACTTGGTCATCAAAATTGCTCCAGTAACTCTGAGGACATGAAAACAGAATCTAGCTATGAGACTAAATTAGCCTCACTTCAAACCATGTTAACAGAATACAATTCCCAAATACAGGATGGGGTACTTATAAAAGTTGCCTTACTTGTTTTTTACTTTAGCTGCGTAGATTTTGTTTTTTTCAACAGCAACAGCTCCATCTTCTGCTGCGTTATAATACAGAAGCATCTCTTCCATCAGCATTTCTAACTTGTGCATCTCTTGCCAGGACTGGAGGATAAAGTAGCCTGGGTGGCATGCCAGTGCAACAAAAACATCCATCTGTTCCTGGGATGGGACAAGTGGCAGGGCCGGTGGCGTATTCAAGGTGGTTTCTACCTTGTGGGATTCCAGAATATGAGGAGCCGTATCTGTGGAGCTCTGCTTGGGCCCTAAGCTTGACCGCATTGGTAAATCTGTTTCCCTTCTTCCAGGGAGATTACTCAGAAAAACATCCTTCTGATGCTTCCACAAGTCAGCACTGGTGATCTGCCTATTTATACTGCGATCTGGGTCTGGAAAATTCTTTGGTGTAAACAGGTAGATGTGTGCAATTTGATTATCCAGTTTAACCACCTTATTGAGAGAGAGAGAGAGTATATTACAATGACCAAAAATTATGTCTTGATCAGAACAATAGCAAAGAGAGCTTTAATTCAGAAAACTTTGTACCAGCATTATGTTAACAAGAAAAAGTGATGAAGATAACACCAAGCAAACATATAAACCAAGTCACTAATTCAAGAATGACTAGGGGTGACATGATAGCTGTGTTCCAATATCTAAGGGGCTGCCACAAAGAAGAGGTCAACCTGTTCTCCAAAGCACCAGAAGGCAATACAAGAAACAATGGATGGAAACTAATCGAGGAGAGAACCAACCTAGAACTAAGGAGAATTTTCCTGACTGTGAGAAAAATCAACCAGTGGAACAGCTTCCCTCCAGAAGTTGTGGGTGCTCCAACACTGGAGGGTTTTAAAGAAGAGAGTGGACAACCATTCATCTGAAATGGTATAGGGTTTCCTGCTTGAGCAGGAGGTTGGGACTAGAAGACCTTCAAGGTCCCTTCCAACTCTGTTATTCTGTTAGGAAATTGTGGTAGAACCATTGGCTGAAGGAGAGGAGGCCCCGAGTGGAGTTGGGGTTAAAAAATATTCCAGACTAGAGTGCATTCACAGAGGAAATGTTTGAGGTCAGTCCCTTAGGTCTGTATCTCCCATTTCCAAAGGGAGATTCTTGTAAACTGGTGATCAGCAATAAAGAAACCTATTTGACCCATTCTTGGAACTGTTCTGGTAGCTTGCACCAGACAGAATAGTAAGGTATTGTTATACCAAATCACAAGGTTACTTACATTAAGATAAATATAATGCCCATAATCCTTTTCGTGATTATGTTTGGTAGTATTGATACAATATGCAAGAGGATATTTAAATGCTAATGCTTCTTGCCAGCCTCTAAGGAAGGTTTTACAGACTGTAAATTAATCAGAGATAATGTCAATACTCTGGATTCTTAAATATATTTGGAGAGGCTTTAATTAATAGGTAAAAGCCAAAATTACACTGACACCCGCCCCATACCACTCTTTAAACTGGAATACCCTGAAAGTACATATATTAAATCCCTCCCATTTGCTTCATTGAGAAGAAATGCACTAATTAATTTTAAAACCTGAGGACAAAGAGAAATAGAAATGCAATTCTTCCCTCGTGAATGACTTGCAATATTAGTTGATTTTGCAGCACGCAGTACGGAGAAAGATTGACAAATCAAATTTTTTGTTACCATCAATGACGAGATATAGGTACAATTCAGTAACAATATTACAGGGAAAAGATGAGTGGGATAAAAGTTAGATGAATAATTTACACAAAGGTGAGGTGAACGAGAAAGAAAAATAAAAAAACAACCAGCATGAACTGCAGCACCAGACCCTATTAACTTACCAGCTTTCTCCGAAAATAACACCTGGTCGTATTTTTTTTTTTGCCTCCAAAAGGCACCAGGTCTTATTTTCGGGGGTTATCTTTTCCACTCACCTCTGGCACCGACAGCCCCATCCAGCCGAGGAGTTTCATTGTGCAGCTGAGATGGAGCTCCGGCCTGCATTTTGCAGTCAAAGGCCTTTCCGGAAGGCCTCGGACTGTGAAATGCAGGCCTCAGAAGAAGTGAGAAGGCGAGGAGAGGTCTGGCTGCAAGGTAAGTGGGTATGGGGTGTGTGGGACAGCTCCATCCCCCCCACCCCTGCCTGATTTTTAGTTGTGTGCCTTGCCCCAAACCTAGGGCTTATTTTGGGGTAGTGCTTATATTAGGCCCACCCCCAAAAATCAAGCTAGGGCTTATTTTCGGGGTAGGTCTTACTTTTGGGGAAACACGGTATATAAGGCAGTGGTAATTGCAAAAACGGTTAACTGTTAAGTATGTACAAAGCTATACTACTGAATAAGTCTAGTAGGTTAAAATATATTATATTTAGATAATTAAAATGATGATAAAACACAGAAGTAAATACCAAAACAATAAAATTCTACTTAAAATACTTTTTATGTATTAAAACATTTATTATTGTACTTTTATTGTTTTTATTGTTTCATTGCTTTGCTATTGTTATGTATACTTTATCATTTTTTTTTCTGTTTTACTGTTGTAAGCCACCCAGAGCAGCCTCACGCCAAAATGGGCAACAAATAAATTTAATAAATAAATAAATCTATACAGTAGCTTGCCTAGTAATTACTTTTACTTTGATAAACAAGTAATAACTCAAGTAAAGTATATCTTCCTTGAACCTTAAGGAACATATAATTTTTTTACCTTCATGCTGCAGTCAGGACAGTTCAATACGGTATCTCTCAGCCAAAGTACAGCATCTGGGGTCCACATGCCAATATTAAGCGGAAGATCAGCCAAGCAGCATTTTATTGCCTAAATAATATATAGTTGCAATAGCATTCAAGTTACACATGGCAGCAAGATTCATTCTTAGTAAGCTGCTTGAAACTCTCTTGAGAATTGTCTATGGAGATTCTCAATCATCCAAGTCATGGTTGTCCCAAAGGTGCTTTTTCAAGAGGCTGAAAGGACTGTGTTATTCCAAGAAGGTTCCACAACCATTTGTACTACTCAGGTGACCCCCCAAGTGGCCTCAACTCTAAAAGAATGCAAATGACCAGCTGTCTGCAAGGAATATAAATCCTTCCATTACCCACCATCCAGTCAGAGCTGAAGAAGCTTTTTGGATGAGAAGCGAAACATCTTCAAAGAAAAACAAGAAAGTCCAGTTGCCTCTTGAAAAAGCACCTTTGGGTCTCTTGAGAATTAGTAAAGAGAGATTTTCATACCTGAGGTGGTATTGCAATGATTTCTCGCAGGAATATTGAGGGGATCTCTCTCAACTCCAACACTTTTACAGATGCCACTGTTCCGGTATCCATAAATCGAACATCAAGAGTCCGGCTACTGTGAACACTTATTATCTGAGGCAGAGTGGAAGTTATATCAAAATGGCAGACTGCTTTGCATGTAGAAAGATAAGTTGCATTCTAAGCTTGATAAATCACCAATAATGCTTATGGACAGAACTGTCATTTAAGCCATCAGACAATGAAGAACTTGCCAACCATTGACTGTTGCTGTCTATCGACCCACCTATACCCACATCTGAACTGTAGTGCAGTGTGTTCTCCTTCACTTTCCTAAATGTTCATCTCTGAGACTCAAACAATTGTCCTAGACTAGATTTTGGAACTTAGTAACCCTCAGACGTGTTGAACTGCAATTTCCATAATCCCTGATTAAGATGCCAAATTATGCTGGTCTTTTTTTGACTATGGCAGGAACCTGTAGTTTAGAAGCATATGTTTGCCATATTACTTCCCAAGCAAAAAACAGGAATTTTCTTTTACTATTTCACTGGTGGGAGTAACTTTTATTCATTTATTTCTATACTGGTACAAGGAAAGGAGCAATGTTCCATCTCACAATGATGTCAGAATTTGGTTCCACCTCAAACTGGCTCAGAAGAACAAAGTAGAAAGAATAATTTAATTTATAGGCACGTGAGGGACCACCACTTATTCTTAAGTCAATATTCAGTTAAGCAACCCACTCAGAAGATATTAGAGCATAAAACCTCCAATTTTTAGAAAACGTTTTTCTGATCTGCTTGTCAGTATTATATTACTTACCTCCACTCTGGCCCATTTTCCTTTATAGTTAAGCAAGCAGACCATGCCACAAAAAGGTAGCGATACAGAACATCCTGCTGGCTGCTGGAATAGAGTTGAAATCGGATTATGTAATGATAGTGGTTACCATGAAATATACGATGAGTTCATGGTGCCTACATAAATTGCTCACACCCTTACTATTGACTTGTAATTAATTAACAAGTAGCATACAAATGGTTGAGTTATCTTATTTCAGTTCCAGAGCACCAAAAGATTAAAGCACTGCCAAGAAGCCTGGAGTAATCACCATTAT
This sequence comes from Azemiops feae, assembly GCA_023970755.1. Lineage (NCBI taxonomy): Eukaryota > Metazoa > Chordata > Lepidosauria > Squamata > Viperidae > Azemiops > Azemiops feae. The sequence goes on from JALGBA010000031.1 coordinate 2,484,477, forward strand.
TAAACATCCAAAATGAATGTTGAATATGCTACTACTTTAATGCAAAAACGTTCATCAGCCACAATCTCACGGTATTCAAAATCAAGGGATTTCTATGTTAAATAAGCATACAGGCTTCCTTCAGCATGGGGCATTTATTTTTAGCATTTCAAAAATATACTATATATCTACTATAGCTAGATATATATATATACAGTGGGGCAAAAAAGTATTTAGTCAGCCACCAATTGTGCAAGTTCTCCCACTTAAAAAGATGAGAGAGGCCTGTAATTGTCATCATAGGTAGACCTCAACTATGAGAGACAAAATGAGAAAACAAATCCAGACAATCACATTGTCTGATTTGGAAAGAATTTATTTGCAAATTATGGTGGAAAATAAGTATTTGGTCACCTACAAACAAGCAAGATTTCTGGCTCTCACAGACCTGTAACTTCTTCTTTAAGAGGCTCCTCTGTCCTCCATTCATTACCTGTATTAATGGCACCTGTTTGAACTTGTTATCAGTATAAAAGACACCTGTCCACAACCTCAAACAGTCACACTCCAAACTCCACTATGGTGAAGACCAAAGAGCTGTCGAAGGACACCAGAAACAAAATTGTAGACCTGCACCAGGCTGGGAAGACTGAATCTGCAATAGGCAAGCAGCTTGGTGTGAAGAAATCAACTGTGGGAGCAATAATTAGAAAATGGAAGACATAGAAGACCACTGATAATCTCCCTCGATCTGGGGCTCCATGCAAGATCTCACCCCGTGGGGTCAAAATGATCACAAGGGGACAAGACAGGGATGTCCATTGTCCCCTTTGTTGTTCATTTTTACATTGGAAGTGTTGGCTAGAAATATTAGGCAAGATATTGAGATTAAAGGATTGGAGATAAAAGATCAAAAATACAAACTACAGGCTTTTGCGGATGATTTAGTTTTTATTTTGGAGGAACCATTAGAGACAGCTGTTAAAACTCTTGCGGAAAATAAGAGAAATTTGTAGAAGTGGCGGGGTTGAAGATTAACAGGGAAAAGACTAAAGTATTAACGAAGAATTTAACAGATAAACAAAAAATTCAATTTGCTAAAAAGACAAACCTTCAAATAGCTAAAAAAGTTAAATATTTAGGTATCTATTTAACTTCAAAATATACAACAATAAAAGAAGACAACTACGAGAGATTACTAAAACAAATAAAAGTGGACTTGGAGAAGTGGAAAAATCTTCAATTATCATTACTAGGAAGGATAGCGACTGTTAAGATGAACATTTTACCTAAGCTAATTTTTCTTTTTCAAACAGTTCCTGTCAAGTTAAATCAAAAAAAATTCGATGAATTAAATGCTATAATAATCAGATTTATATGGCAAGGTAAAAAAGCTAGAATTAAAATTAAATTATTACAAGATTCTAAAGACAGAGGGGGCTTTGGACTCCCGGATTGGAGACTTTACTATCAGGCAGCTATTTTGCTTTGGCTTAAAGAATGGATTACATTGAGAAACAAAAGGCTTCTTTATTTAGAGGGGCATGATTTGCAATTAGGTTGGCATGCATTTTTGTGGTATGAGAAAAATAAAGTACATAAATACTTTCAAAATCATGCTATACGGAATGTATTGTCTTCAGAGTGGGAAAAAATTAAACATAAAATTTACATGAAAATACCTGAGTGGATTTCGACAATGGAAGCCTTTTCCTACTCAAATTTAATTAATTATGATAAACTCGTTAGCTATAAAGATATTTTGGACAAAGATGGGAAACTTAAAGACAGATAAATTCTTCAGCAACAGGTTGACTTAACATGGTGGTCTTACTTGCAAATTCAGACAAGATATGAAAAAGATATAAAGTCTACAGGATTTTATAAAGAACAGACACCGCTAGATAAAATATTGTTAAAAACTGATGAACATTTGATTAAAAAACTCTATAAATTTCTGCTAAGCTGGAAGATGGAAGAAGAGCAAGTAAAAGAAACAATGATAGTATGGGCTAAGAACTTTGGATATTCTATAGACTTAGAAGATTGGCAAAAATTATGGGATCAAAATAGTAAACTTACTAAAGCGGCTGCATATAAGGAGAATTTATATAAAATGTTTTATAGATGGCATATGACACCAGTTAGACTAGAGAAAATGTTTAAAAATGTATCAAATATGTGTTGGAAATGTAAACAAAAACCAGGAACTTATTATCATATCTGGTGGATATGCCCTAACGCAAAGATATATTGGCTTAAAATTCACAGATGGCTAGAAAAGATGACTAAGATACAGATAGAATTCAAACCGGAATTGTTTTTATTAGGAATATTAAGATCTAATTACCGAAAAGAGAATGAATATTTAATTTTACATATATTAACAGCCGCGAGAATAGCATTTGCCCAATTTTGGAAAAATGAAAAGATACCACCTGACCAGATTATTATTATGAAAATATTGGAATGTGCAGAAATGGATAGATTAACTTTAGAAATTAAAGAGAAAGAAGACACAATTTTCTTTAAAACATGGGAAAATTTTTATCAATGGTTAGCAATAAGATAGAATGAAAAAAGATGATGAAATTAAATAAGATAAATGATGTACTTTCTTTTGAATATTATTTTTTAACTTTTTGGCTAGATGTTTACATTTAACTATAATTAATTATAATTAATAAGCGTTATATTGATATTTATATGTAACTATATTTACTTAGTAATACATCATTAATAGTATACTGATTATTGTTACTTATAGAATGAATGATATGTATTGGGTTAAGTTTTTACCATTAATAGTGATAAATTTATTAATATAGCTTTTTAGTATTATGTTAATTATGCATACTTAATATGTATACCCGGATGACAGTCTGCTTGCTAAAGCGTTGATTTATTGTTGGGGGTAACCCCATTATTGTATCTATCCCTACCCTTGGTTTAATCCTTGTTTTTTTACCCTATGTTATACCTTTACCTACCCTTCCCTTTCTATCCCGATAAAAATAATAAAACATATTTATAAAAAAAAAAAAATGATCACAAGAACGGTGAGCAAAAATCCCAGAACCACACGGAGGGACCTAGTGCATGACCTGCAGAGAGCTGGGACCAACGTAACAAAGGCTACCATCAGTAACACGCTACGCCGCCAGGGACTCAGATCCTGCAGTGCCAGACGTGTCCCTTTGCTTAAGCCAGTACATGTCCGGGCCCATCTGAAGTTTGCTAGAGAACATTTGGATGATCCAGAAGAGGATTGGGAGAATGTCATATGGTCAGATGAAACCAAAGTAGAACTGTTTCGTAGAAACACAACTCGTGTTTGGAGGAGAGAGAATGCTGAGTTGCATCCAAAGAACACCATACCTACTGTGAAGCATGGGGGTGGCAACATCATGCGTTGGGGCTGTTTCTCTGCAAAGGGACCAGGACGACTGATCCGTGTACAGGAAAGAATGAATGGGGCCATGTATCGTGAGATTTTGAGTGCAAACCTCCTTCCATCAGCAAGGGCATTGAAGATGAAACGTGGCTGGGTCTTTCAGCATGACAATGATCCCAAACACACTGCCCGGGCAACGAAGGAGTGGCTTCGTAAGAAGCATTTCAAGGTCCTGGAGTGGCCTAGCCAGTCTCCAGATCTCAACCCCATAGAAAACCTTTGGAGGGAGTTGAAAGTCCGTGTTGCCCAGCGACAGCCCCAAAACATCACTGCTCTAGAGGAGATGTGCATGGAGGAATGGGCCAACATACCAGCAACAGTGTGTGCCAACCTTGTGAAGACTTACAGAAAACGTTTGACCTCTGTCATTGCCAACAAAGGATATATAACAAAGTATTGAGATGAACGTTTGATATTGACCAAATACTTATTTTCCACCATAATTTGCAAATAAATTCTTTCCAAATCAGACAATGTGATTGTCTGGATTTGTTTTCTCATTTTGTCTCTCATAGTTGAGGTCTACCTATGATGACAATTACAGGCCTCTCTCATCTTTTTAAGTGGGAGAACTTGCACAATTGGTGGCTGACTAAATACTTTTTTGCCCCACTGTATATATATATATGTTGATAAATTTTTTACAAGAAAAAAGTGAACACCAGGATAAAAATAAACAAGACTGTTTAATATAAACAAGCCTGTAGATAAAAGAGCACTTAGCTTTCTTCGGCCAAACTGCCGACGTTCTCAGAGTTGGGAGTGGGAGGCATTCTGGGAGCTAGCCTATATAGCCTCCTGCCTCTGCGCCCGGCTTCTCGAGCGCGTCATCGGCCCATTGGTTGCAATAGTCCACAATGTTTTGAGTTGATCTACACCTGGCAATCTGTCAGTGGCCTTGCTGGTTGCCTTCAGATCCTCCTTCGCTTTCCTTGAGCACGTACATGCACTCGGGGGGTGGCTGTCCAGCTGCCTTTGCTCCTTATCTCCTTCCCCTCCCGTTTTGGAGCGATCTCTCAACCTACAATTAAGACGCCCTGTGAGGCTGTCATCTTCCCCCAAGGCCGCTGTTGTCTCGCCCGTAGCTCCCTCGCCCCAACCTTGCGAAGGATGGCCATTCGGGCATTCCTGCTCTGTTTCCCCCCTTTTTTTACTCTTTCCAAGCCGCTTCCGCACGTTCGTTTCCAACATCCGATCGTAACCCATCGTTAGTCCATCATCTCCTCCCATGGCAGTCATCGCCGCCTCACCGATAGCCCTATCTCCCCACTCCTGCCGGGAGCTGTCCAATTGTTGTAACTCCTGATCCCCCTCCCCTTTTTTTGCCGGTTCGCTGTCCTCTCTGGGGATCGCCGCTTCCACGTTTGTAATTCCATCCCCCTGCTTTTGCAAAGGGCGGGCTGGCCGTCTGCTCCGTGGGTCACAGCGTTGTCTCTCCCACCTTCTGAGGGTCTGGTAAGCCGGTAGGAGGTCTATATGTCGGTTAATAGAGTTCTCATCAGAGAGCCAGGCTTCTTTAAGAAGGTGGCCACCCTTGGTAGTCTCACGAGATATGGCCTGCGCATTGTCCAGATCGAATGTATAATCAAGGCTGGCCATATGGGCCCACACTTGTGAGCGCTGCTCCTGCCTTTTGATTGCCAGTTCACGTTCATGGACCCTAGTCCTGAGCCTTTTGGTCGTTTCCCCAACGTAATTGCAAGGGCAGTTCTTGCAATTAATTCTGTAAACTATCGAAGATCTTTCTTCGTTGGGGAGCGGCTCTTTAGGACGCATGATCTTAGTTCTTAGGGTCTGCTCTGGTCTATGGGCAATGCTCACATTGTGGGGGGCCAGCAGACGTGCCGTGGCCTCAGAAACACCACCGATGTAAGGTAAAGTTATGCGTGTGGCCGATGTTGTTGTTGTTGCTCTGGAATGTTGGACCCTGTGAGGTTGGTGTGGTCTGCTGTAACGTCTCACAAATTCCGTAGGGTAGCCATTGAGCCTGAGGATGCGATACAGATGTTTTTTCTCTTCAATTTTGGCTCTACCTGTGCTGCAGTGGGAATTAGCCCGTTTGAATAAAGTCCTGACACAGCTAATTTTATGTGCTACAGGGTGATTACTCCTGTAGTGTAGCGTTCTGTCAGTGTAAGTGGGTTTACGATAAACAGACGTCCCTAGAGAGCCGTTAGGGTGCCGGCTGACAAGTACATCCAGAAAGGCAAGTGTGCCTTGGGTCTCTTCTTCTGCTGTGAAACGGATGTCTGGAAATACCGAGTTCAATTGTCCCAAGAATTTGGAACTATCTTGTCTTTTGATGATTACAAAAGTATCGTCCACATAGCGTGCCCAAAATTTGGGGCGGTACTTGGCCATAACTATCATCTCCAACCGCTGTAACACCGCCTCCGCAATAATGCCCGAGATGGGGGATCCCATAGGCGTCCCTTTTATTTGCTCATATATGACGCCCTGGAAGGTGAAATATGTTTTTAGGCATAAAGATAGCAACTGTACCAGGTCGTCAGTATGGAGAGAATCTGGATGCTGTTCCTGCTCCTCTTGCAGGCGGGTCTTTATAACCATGACCGCCAGATCTTGGGGGATGGAGGTGAAGAGTGAGGTAACGTCAAAAGAGATCATTACCTCATCTTTCTCTATCCTTAGGGGCTTTATTCTCTCAAGGAACTCCTCAGTGGATTTCACCGTGGTCTCGTTGTTATCGACCAGGTGACCAATGCGACCGCTAAGCCATTTGGCTAGTCCCGAAGTTGGTGTGCCTCTGAAGGACACAATGGGCCATAGGAGAATGCCCACTTTGTGTACCTTTGAGAGGCCGTAGAATCTAGCCATGGCCGCGTCGCTGGGGTATCTTTCTCAGCGTCTCGTCATTGATTTTCCTTCGACGTTTGAGATTGCTGAATACTTTGTTAATGCGGTTTATATTTGTCGTCATCGGGTCTTTGGTGATGACTTTTGGCCGACGAAAGCCAAGTGCTCTTTTATCTACAGGCTTGTTTATATTAAACAGTCTTGTTTATTTTTATCCTGGTGTTCGCTTTTTTCTTGTAAAAATTTTATCAACATGTGTATTCCCAGGATTCGCATTTTTAGTGTTATAAAGGATATATATATATATACACACACACACACACACACACACATATATATATATTTGTTTTCGTAGATTTTCACGGATACAGGTATGCAGGTCTTGGCGTATTTGGGTCTTTTCCCGTGTAAGATTGAGAGTATCTTGGCGACGTTTCGACGAGGTCCCACTCGCCATCTTCAGGCTGGTGTCTTCGGCTTGGTGCTTGTGCGAGCAAAGCGTGGTCGAAGCTGCCGTCCTTCTATAAATATTGCAGGGTGTGTGTGGCGTTTTGGCTTTGTTGCTGTAAGCGGGTTGGTTGGCTGTGTTGTTACATCTTGATTGGAAGATGGAATTGATGTAAGCAAATTAGTCAGTTGTTTGGTAACATCCTGTGTGGCTGAGGTGCTGGCTGTGTGCCCACATTATATTTACTATAATTATTCTTAATTATACTAATAATCCGAATCCCGGGTAAACACATGTCGTAAAGCAAATAAGTAAAAACGATCACCGGGATGAAAATCTTAAAACAAAGATTGTTTAATTTACAAAGCTTGAGCTTTCGTCGGCCACACTGCCGACATCATCAAAGCATATAACGTAAGGTTTGGGAGTCCGTTCTTATACGACTGGCTGTCTCTGCACCCGGGCTCTAGACCTAGTCATCGGTCCGCTCATCGGCGCCGGGCGCACCGTTCTTAAAGGGGCCGTTTCCACAGGTATCCTCTCTCCTCCAGTTGCTGTTGTTCTTAGGGTATGTGTGCTAGCGTTAGGGGGTCGGGTGTCAGATCGCTCCTGCTCCTCCCGTTTCGTGCCGGGGGATCGGGTGTCAACCTGTTCTTGTTTCTCTCCCCCCCCATCCCCATGGTCCCGTTCGTTTTAGTCTGTCTACATGTCCCTGAACTACCCGTGGGGCATGTAGTTTCTTCAGCGCGTGTGCAGGAAATAATCGTCTCGCGGTTTGCACACGCTGTTCGTTGTTTCCTTCGTCGCTGAGTGTGGTCGCGTCCCTATCGTCTGGTAGTGTTCGATCACCCCCTTTCCTTTTTGTGCCCCGCTGGGTCTGGGGCGTTGTCTTGCTTGTGGGGTGTGCTTCCGGTTCGTTGCTCTCTCCGGGGGACGTGGTGGTCGTCCTTTCTGTTGTTCCATCCTTCTAGTTATGTCTGGTGTGGGCAGGTTGTTTATGTTGCCAGTTGGTATGATGCCTTCCCCACCCCTTTAACATTTGGTACGCAGGGCCAAGCTCTATATGCCGGTTGATGGGAGTTTTTATCTGACATCCAGGCTTCTTTGAGCAGGCGGCCTCCCTTGGTGGCATCACGGGATAAAGTCTCCGCGTTGGCGAGGTCGAACTCATGGGTCCACACCTGCGAGTGCTGTTCCTGCCTCTTAATCGCCAACTCATGTTCCTGGACCCTTGTTCTAAGTCTCTTGGGGGTTTCTCCAACATAGTTACAGGGGCAGTTTTTGCACCTGATCCTATATACCACCGAGGATTGCTCGCCAGTGGGAAGTGGATCTTTTGGGCGCATAATCCTGGCGCGTAGGGTCTGGTCAGGTTTGTGGGCCACCCTCACATTAAAGGGGGCCAGCAGTCTGGCCATGGCCTCCGACACGCCATTGATGTATGGCAAGGTTGTCCGTGCCGGTTGGGTTGGTGCCCCGTCGGCTTGTATGTTCGTGCGAGGTCCGTATGGTCTGTTGTGACGCCTAACAAAGTCAACTGGGTAACCATTGCGTCTGCACACTCGGTAGAGGTGCCTCCTCTCTTCCGTTTTGGTTTTATTAGTATTGCAGTGGGACCCAACTCGTTTGAATAGAGTCTTGATACAGCTAGCCTTATGAGCAACCGGACGGTTGCTTCTATAATGCAGCATCCTATCCGTGTGGGTTGGCTTACGGAAGACAGCTGTTTGTAGGGACCCATCGGACTGTCATTTGATGATTTGATCCATACGTCCAGGAAGGCCAACGCGCCTTGATTTTCCTCCTCTGCAGTAAACTGGATGTCAGGGTAAACCGAGTTCAGTTCGTTCAAGAAGCTGGATTTATCTTGCTTTTTAATCACCACAAAGGTGTCGTCAACATACCGGGCCCAGAATTTGGGGCAGTGCCTCGTCATCACCACCCTCTCCAATTGTTGGAGGACCGCCTCCGCTACGACACTCGAGATGGGTGACCCTATCGGTGTCCCTTTAGTTTGTTCGTACATTGTTCCCTGGAAGACAAAGTATGTTTTGAGGCATATGGTTATTAATTGTGCCAGATCCTCGGTGTGGAGGGAGTCCTGTCGCTGCCCTTGCTCTTCTTGGAGGCGGTCCCTTAATACTGTGACCGCAAGATCTTGTGGGATGGAGGTGAAGAGCGAGGTGACATTGTATGACACCATTATTTCGTCGCTCTCCACCTTCAAGGACTTGATCTTCTCCAGAAACGCCTCTGCTGATTTTACGGTGGTCTCATTATTGTCCACTAAGTAGTTGATCCGTCCGCTTAGCCATTTAGCCAATCCCGAGGTTGGGGTGCCTTTGAATGAAACGATGGGCCATAGGGGGACCCCCTCTTTGTGGACTTTTGGTAGACCGTAGAACCTGGCCATAGCCAAGTCACTTGGGCGTATTCGCCTTAGGGTATCTTCATCTATCTTCCCTAGGCGCTTCAGGTTGTTCAGAAGCTTATTAATGCGGTTCTTGAGTGTTACTGTGGGGTCCTTAGTGATGACTTTATAGGCCGTAGTATCGCTGAGTAACTTCGAGCTTTGCTTATATATTCTGCTCTGTCCATGACCACACTGGCCCTGCCTTTGTCTGCCGGTAGGACGATGATGGTGTCGTCTTTCTTTAACTGTTCCAAGGCCTCCTTCTCCTCCATGGGTAGTGCCTGGCAGTGTTGGTGGCCCATCAATAGGCCCGTGACACGTTGCCTGATGGGAGTTTTTGGCCTCGTCCCCGGTCTCGATGCGTTGAATTGTGGGTTCCAAGGCTGCTACGAAATCGATCGCCCTTGCATCCGCCAGATTGTAGCTCGGATCACGTTCTAATACGGTAGTTTGCTCACGGGTCAAAGATTTTGAGGAGATTGTGAACCAGTCTATTGGTATTCTTCTGGTTGTCGAGCGTCCGCAGGGTATCCATCTTGCGTTGGAGTATCGTGGATTCCTGCCGGCTTGCTCTCACGGTCGCCTGGTGGGTCTGCGACTCTAATGCCTGGAAGTGTTGGCGTGTTAGCGTCCTACTACAGCGTTCGCGGCAGGTCTGAATTGCCATTCTCATGGTTCCTATGTGCCTATGGCAATCATTAATTAGAGCCCGTATGGTGCGGCGCTGGAATTGGCGGACCATGAGCTGGCATTCCATGGAATCCACTAGGGGTTTTCTTCTCAGTGATTTGGGGGGAAGGTCCCTTCGGATGCAGTCATGAAGGAAAGCTAAATTGCGGTAGCCGATGGTTACAGCCAGTCATATAAGAACGGACTCCCAAATCTTACGTTATATGCTCTGATGTCGGCAATGTGGCCGACGAAAGCTCAGCTTTGTAAATTAAACAATCTTTGTTTTAAGATTTTCATCCCGATGATCGTTTTTACTTACATATATATATATGTATATATATAAAAATACACCTACCTTACACTAGTCTGCAAAAATGAGTGACCAATAGCTTTGAAATTCTTAACTTGATTATAAGGGAATTGCTAGCAACTGCCCTGGAAAATCTTTTAAGAGAGAAGTCAATATTAAAGATAGACTCACCCTGTGGTGGAAATAGTTTTCCAATTTCTGCAAACTTTCTGAGAGTCTGATCAGGCCCTTCGATGGCACTTGACAATATAAAGTTCCATCTGAGCAAACATTGGTTACCCGGACATCTTTATACAGTGCATCTACCTACAATGCAAAGAAGTCAAGATGTTGAATGCCTCTGCAACTTAAAAACTTATTTGTTTTATTAAAGTGTTATAGACGGGTGAAGACAGTACCTGAAGATGGAGCTCAAGTGATTTATCCCGCAGGACCTTCAGGCAAGTGGCATTAATGTTGATATCATCGTCTCCCGATGTGTCATATAGAATAATACGGGGAATGTCACTTTTCTCTAAAATTTCAACAGCAAATATCTTGCCACAAGTTTGAGATTCTACCATTTTTATTAAGATTGGATCATCGAATGCCTCTAAACCTATGGTAACATAATCAAACAAAACATATAAGTTGATAAGCATTACAAATTAGAGCCTTGTGTTTCAAAGTGTTTTTAGGACTCTCAATGCTTAGCATAAAGATTGTATTACAACACTGAAAAGAATTCCACCTATTTTTATCTCTGGCCACTTATTGTGCTTTCTTTATTTTTTAAGGAAAGTGCTACAATATTAAGAAAGCTTGGAGCTCCCAGTGTTGTACAGGCAAGATCAATACCTGCTGAAATCTAAAAAGCTAAAAGGGCGCGTAAAATCACAGGCTTCTAAAAGTTCTGAATTTTTTATTTCTTTCCTGAAAGGCGAAGGAACTATAAAAACTACTATGGAACTTTACAGCATAGTTAAAAGAAACCAGATTTTCTTTATGGGGAATTCTACTACAAATCTTTATATTTATCAAACATCAATGAGGTTTCTGTAAAGTTGAACTGTCTTAAGGATCATAAAATGAATTTTGTTTCATTCTAGGATTGTAATTTAATGTTACTACTGTCTAGATTGCTTGAAAACTTTACTGTATTCAACTATTTTTCTAATCAAAAGGGACAGCAAATGGACAGCCCTATTACCAATTCAGGATACTAAGCAACATTCATACTATAGAGCAGATATGTCAAACTCGCGACATCACGTGACATCACGCAATGTATCGGGACGGTTTTGCCATTGCCGGCAATGGGGTGGGCGCCGCTTCCGCGTGATATATCCGGCCCGTGGGCCAGCAGTTTGACACCCCTGCTATAGAGTACCACCAATATCATGAAAAATATCAAGGTCAAATTCTAACTCAAGTCAGCTAGAAATAATGGCTCTGCTATTTTCTTATGTGCAAAATGAATGTGCTGGCATGGTTGCCTACTAAGCTGGAATGAAATTCGGGAAGGTTTTAAGTGCAATATCAAATAAAAACTTTTTTTAGCCCAGATTTTTTTTAGTTTTTATTATACATTTTTTAAACAGAAATAATCACAAAAAGAGGTCTGCCTTGATCTCACATTGATTTGAAAGAAAATTAGTCATAAGGTCAGCCCACTCATTGTGTCAACTCTAAGAGTACAAGACGGTCTTGCCAGATACCATCTTCCAAACCTGCTGGATTAATATACTCTATATAATCTCTTTCTCCCACTTGTTAATGGGATGCTATGCAAACAGCATTTGTACCTATGGAAAAGAAAAAAGGCACAACTTACCAGCTAGTTTACATTTGGAAGCCTGGAATGGCAATCTATAGAACTGCTTGGCTAATTTGTACACTCTGGAATTTTCAATGATTTCATTAAAACCATAATCAACGTAGCATACCTAGAAACACAACAAAGTAAGACATAACCAGGAATCTTAATTAGTCACAATACAGTTCTTTGCACTTTCCCATGGGATTTGCTGGCTGTTAAAGCTGCAAGTGTTGTGCTAATACTGGTAACAACCCAACTGTTTTACAACCACGCGAAGCTATTAAATACAAGGCCTCAGGTTTTTAGGAGAAGTTTTTTTTGTCTTGCAGTTTCTATAGCCTTCTTTCCTTCCAGAAAAACTGATGTATTCAGGGATATTTTTTTTTGAAGTGTAGTAATTCTTATATGCTTTGATACCATGCTGAGATCAATCCATGTCACTGGAAATATTAAGCCATAAGATATGTAACCAAGTTGTTCATCTACAGCATTATTTCTATTTACAAGAAAGTTTAAAAATATTCTATTTGTGGGCAAGATTTTAGATATAATAGGGATTGAAGGCTATGGCTTGTTTCCCTTTCTTCTTTATTCCTCATCTCTTTCTCTCCTGAGGACCACACAGAGAACAGGGAAATCTAAATTTATTTTACTTGTGCTTTCCTATATGTTTACCCCCACCTCCAATCAGGAGAAAGGGACTGGTTAGTATTTGTTGGCATCTTAGAAAAATTGCTAAGTACAGTTCTCAATATGTAGAGGCCACGCTGGCAGGAGCTGTTGGGAACTGTAAAGAGAGCCGCTGTGATGTATTGGTGACTAGAACTGAAGAGCTCCAATCATGTAAACTCATTGGAGGACTATGGCCCAATCACGTTCTCAGACCAACTTACCCACATGTTGTGGGGCAAAAAGAGAGGAGGGAGTAACGCAAATACTTCAGGTTCTGAATGCAAGGAAGCATATAAGCGTAATGAATAAACAAGCCACATCCCAAGAATTACAATTTCCCCACAGGTGGGATACTGGTATAATAAGTAGTAAAAGACAAAATCTCAGTACTATTTTAGAGGCAGAGATGTTAGCAGGAAGGCAAGGATAAATAATTCTATTGCTATACCTATGGCTGACTTAATTCTCTGTCTGCCTTTATATAATTTTACCAAACAAATTCTTTGATTGGATATTTTTAATCATACAGTCAGAAATATCGATGGAGTTGATTAGAATGAAATTTGGGGGCAGCATCCATTGTTTAATGTAATTTTCAGTACAGAAACTTTTTGAACTTGCCTTTATTCTATTGCCCTCTGTTGAAACAATCTGTGCCCGCAGCCAAGCATCTTCTTCTGCAAGCGCAGCAACAATTTGTCCAACTTTAGGAGACTGGATGTGCAAAACTGAGGCATTCCGACTGTACCAATCTTTCATCTCTTCTTCCATGGATTCCTGGGCACCAGAATAGTTTGCACCCACATACCTATGGATTTCAGTTGGACAAGACTTAGTATAAATCAATAACCACGAACAATCGGAGCAGCTGAAGAATGAATACAGGTAGCCTTCGACTGAAAACCATTCATTTAGTGACCAAAGTTTTACACTGGCACTGAAAAAAGTGACTTTTGACTGTCACAGCTTCTCCGCAAGTCACATGATCAAAATTTGGGTGTTCGACAACTGGCACATATGTGCAATGGTTGCAGGGTCCCAGGGTCAAGTAATCACCATTTGAAACCTTCCCAGCCAGCTTCCAACAAGCAAAGTCAACGGGGGAAGCTGGATTTGCTGAATGACTGTGTTTTATTTAATAGCTGGAGTGATTTGCTTAACAACTGTGGTAAAACTGTCATAAAACTGCTTTACTTAGCAACAGAAATTCTGGTCCTGATTGTGGTTACGTGTTGAGGACTACCTGTATTCTCAAGTTAATGTAACTGAACTTTGGAATGTGTTTACTCTGTTTTTTATTATACTAGGTGCACTAATTTTTAAATTAAAGCAGTCTTTGATCCCAAAATATATTTAAAATGAACGATACCTTCATTTTCTTACATATACTCTTTTGGAATGAGAGAATCCAACACAAGATGCTTCAGTTTAAAATTAAAATACAAATTACATTTTATGCACAGCGCTTTTAGTACTTTTAATGTAATCCGCTACCAGAAATTACAAATAAAATGGTCAGAGTAGAGCATTCAGGGAAATAGTGAGTCATTTAAATCTAACTTATTTAAAACAAACCCCAGGAAAAAAGGTGGTTGGGTGAACTTTTAACACCAGTTGCCGAAAAAGAGGTACCTAATGTATCCAGTTGGAATTCATATTTAGATCTTTAGGTCTTTGAAGCAAAGACCTCGTTTGTATGTATGTGTGTATTAATCAAATGTAAATAGCCACCCATCTCATCAAACGCATCTTAGTACACTGGTGCTTTCTATAATGATAAGGAAACTGAAAAAAATCTTAGCAAGGAAAGAAAGATTTGTAGCACCAGATGTACAGCTACTTGTGGATGAAGGCAGTTTATTTCCAATGCAGAAGATAAAAAGCAGCATCAAAATAGCACAGAACCCAAAGATGAATTATATGCATGGCTTGGAGAGAGAACTGTAATTGAATCAGAGTTACAAAAGGAGTAAATCATGAGTACATTTCCAAAGAGGAAAACAAAGGGAGTTTGACAGGATAGGCAGTGGGAAGTGCTGACAGATGAACCCATAGAAGAAACATTCTATCTGTTGCACTTTGATTCTTTGCTGAAATTGTGGCAGTCTGGTGACAAAGCTTAGGTTTTTTTGTTTTGCTTTGTTTTCAGGTTTTCAAAATGCTACAGCATTTAAAACAATTGGGTTATTTATATACTCTATGTACCAATATGTAATTATTATTTTCAGATTTGGGGATTTATGATGACCCTTGTTAGCCGTTGAGTATGTTTCTGGTATGAGAATGTCTTTATGATCTACCTCCCCCCAATAAAGACATACATGTAGTACAATATCATCCAGAATCTTCATCAGTTACAAAAAGCAATAAACTAGCATGTAAAGGGGAAATCTTTACTTTTACCTTTATATAACATTCAAGAAAATACTTGCTTCACTGTATTATCAGGTTACCTAATACAACAAAATGGTTTCAACTTCATCTTACCAACGAGTATCTGTGGAACACTTGGATCATTTATATCTGCTGATTCCCCATTTTTAACTTTGAAAAGGGGCAGTATTTCCCCATTCAAGAATGATGCAAAAACTAGGGGTCAGCTTGGACTCAAAACTCAATGGTAATTATGGCTAAAAAGGCTTTTATATAGCTCCGTCTGGTGCCAATTGAACCCCTTTCTAGATTGAGAGGCCTTTTCAAATGATCACCTCAGAACTTGACTACTGCAATGTGCTCTACATAGGGCTGCCCTTGAAGACCACTTGCAAACTTCAACTGATCCAGAGTGCAGCAGTGCATTTTAATTAAACTGCCCTTTTTATTTAATTAAATCAAATCTAGGTCAAAACTATAATATGGCATTAATATATTTGCATATTAGTAGCATACCAATTATTAGAAATAAACTAGAAGAATACTAATATATTAGCATATTATCATAGTAATATATACACACACAATATACAAATATACACAATATGCACACATCATACAATACAAAAAATAGTTCAAAACTATATTAGTATAGTACAAGTTTGAAACAGTACCAATATAGTAGTATAATAAAAGTAGTTGTAGACAAAAAAATCTAGTAGGAAATCATGATTTTACAGAAGAAATCACCTAAATTGTATGTCTATTGTTGAGTCAGTCTCAGAATATTCTTCTCTCCCTC
The DNA here is from genome assembly GCA_023970755.1 of Azemiops feae. Lineage (NCBI taxonomy): Eukaryota > Metazoa > Chordata > Lepidosauria > Squamata > Viperidae > Azemiops > Azemiops feae. Next base: position 2,500,215 of record JALGBA010000031.1, read on the forward strand.
TCTTTCACACTGAAATGCTACTTTTAATTTAGCTTTTATAGCAGATCCTAGTTTTCACAATCAAGGGCTTTAACATTCAATGGATTTTAACATATTCAACTCAAATTCAGATCCAATTTTACTCCTATTTCAGATTTATTGTACTGTTGAATCAATTTAGAAAGGAAGTATCTTCCCAGAATTTTAACATTATTCTGAAAAAAAAAATGTAGTTAAAACTTATGGACTGTGTCCAGTAAGGTCGAATTTGTTTCAAAAACCTACTGACCTCATGACAGTAATAAAAGTTTGTTATATTTCAAAAATTACACACTAATGTTTTACATTTCATGTTAACTTTTTTTCAGATTTCCATCTGAACTTGGAAAAAAATATGCTGCTGCTGTAATGAACTGAATTACAGTGGCATTTTTTTAATGTTAGTCTTTAAACAATTTGTGTGAAAAGAGAGGCTGCTTTATCTAATAGGAAAGAAATTCAGCTTTCATGTAAGGTCTGAAGTGTTTTTTCCATTTTTTAAACATGCCTAGTCCTAGTATGCAACTGTATCTCTTTGAAGTCTTAAGTGAATGGAAATTCCCCGATACTGCAAACTTTTCCTGATGCTACAAAAAATTATTAGATTTTTATCCCTTTTTTATAAATAACTCAAGGTGGTGAAAGTATCTAATACTCCTGTGTCCTGTTTGTCCACAAGCACCCTGTTAAGTGGGTTGGGCTGAAAATGCGTGACTGGCTGGCTTTCACGTCTAAGACAGGATTGGAATTCAGTCTCCTGATCTCTGGCCAGCACCTTAACCACTACACCAAACTGTTTCTCATTCATGGAAATGTTAGATTTCCATTTGCATTCTTTTTTCACTATCTCCCAAGCTATTCCAAAGGAACTCCAACACATTGGGATAGATTTAGGAAGAGGGTGGGGGAAGCGCAGAGAATTCCAGGATGTTGTGAAAATCCCTTCTAACATCCCAAGAAGAATGTGCTGGAATAAAGAATCTTCAATAAACAAAAGCAATACACAATAGTATATGCCCATTAGCACTCAATCTCTAATTGAGATTTTTTCCCCCTATTCTTACCTATGATTTTACACAATTCCAGGCACCAGAGAAATGTCAAAGAGAGGTTTATAAACGTACCTAACAACAACTTCATTTGTAGAATATAGGTCCACTACCAACACAGATGGCGATATTTCTTCTGGGATAATTAAAGGAGGTACAGGAATGTGTTCAAAATCACCCTCTTGGGAGTCCTGCTTTGCTTTAGCAGACTGGTGCTCAGCTGGTTTCTGTATGCTTTCATATGTGGAGTTCTTAGCAATAACATTCAGGTCCTTCCCTGGTTGCTGTTTTGGCTTGGCATAGAGAATTGCCTTTTTTGGATTTTCAGAAATGTAACTGATTGTACTTATATCTGAGAGTAAGTCAAGGTTATCCAAAAGATTCTGAGGCAACGCTGCTTTGTATGTGTCTTCATATACTTTCGGGAGAGCATTAGCCCAAAGACCACTGGAATATTTTGTCAAGATGGCTGCGATATTTTGCTTGAAGTCTCCGTGGAGGGTAGCAGTTTTAGTTTCCACACTCTGTTTTAATAAAGGAGGCTGAGGCTTTCTTTCTTGGCTTGAAACGCCCTTTCCTGGATTTTGCATTTTTCCAGAAGGGTAGAGAATTATATCTCTTAGGCCACCAGAAGATACCTTCTCTGCCTTAGAAAGAACAAAAGAAGCAGCTATAAAAAAAATCACATTTGAGTGTAATATTCAAGCTGAACGCTATGGAAGCTCACTCAAGACCATCTTCTCCCAGAGATTTCTGCTAACCTTTCAGAATTGGAAGAGAAATCTCCCTCCAGGTCCCAACCACCTGGAATGCCATCTGCAGACAGCCCAGAGTTGCTGGGCCTTCTCAACTGCTGTCCCCTTCTCTGGAACAGTATTCCTCTAGATATCCAATAGGCATGCTCTTTGTAAAACAGTTACAAAATTATTGTAATTTTAGTTAACTCAGCAACATTTTGGCGTATGTGGGGATGTGTTTGTTCCCCTCCTGAAGGGTAAAACTTTATACCCATTATGCTTTCCCCAATAGCTAAATAATTTTAATATTGTTATATATTGCTTTTCAATCTACTCTGCTATTGTTTAGAGGTCTAACACGCTGAGTCTTGGAGCAGCATATAAGCCTAATATGTAAACTTGTGAGAAAAGACTGCCCAAATTTTGGAGAAAATACTTACCTCTTTTGCTTATGTTCAGGTAAACCTTTCCAATCAAATCACTTATTTTGACTGGGTGAATCTCCTATTTTTTATATAGCTATGGCAATTTATTACAATCATGATCCCTAAAGGTACCGGACTGTAACTCTCATAATTACCAACTGATGTGCCCAAATGCCATTGTCTAGGAATTTGGGAAATCTGAGCGCATCAGGCTATGGAAATCAGACCTAGGTGTATGGGTATTTTAAAAATGGGTTAACCCTGTAAACAAACATTTGGAAATAGGTTTAGGTTTAAAATAAAATTGGGAAAAGTCCCAATGCATGTGAAAATGCAATCTTCAAGTTACAGCATATTCAGTAGACTGTTAATACAGAAAAATAATGTAACTTTTAAAACAATTTCCCAAATTGATAATGCAAAGGCTGTACATTTCAAGACAAATAGCTTTTCAAAATAGAGCATGTTCCCATCTGCAAATGCTTGTTCTTTATGGTGCTAGGTATGTCCCGTTTTAATCCAAGCCTAATTAGGGGCTTAAATAAAGCTAGAAACATAACCTAAACTCTTTTGTTTTTCAATCTATATTGCCCTTTGATCTGCGAAGTTTAATGATGCCCAGGGATACCAATTTTCTACTGTCCCTTTGATAACATGCAGAGATATTAAATAACTATATTTAAGGTGGCAATTTTCTCTAAATCCATTTCAAAGAATTTCCATTGAATATGTGTGGTTTACCTCGGAAGTGAACATACAAAAAGATTTTGCCCAAGTAGTCATGTTGTTTTTGACAGAATAAAAAAAAATCTTCATAATTTGAGAATTAAGAACACTGCTGAGCTCAGATGAGAGACATATACAGGAACACATTAGATATAGAGGTTCAACTGATGGTTTTGCTAAGGTACAGTGATCTTGTAGGATTCTCAAATATGAGATTACTGCTATAAGTTCATCAGGAAGCCCTCAACAACAATTTTATTCAATTAAGAGTGGAATGTTATATATTCCTATAAACAAACTTCAACACTTTGATGATCCTAATTCAGCTGAGACTGTCTAGACTTTTTTGTGCTGACTTTAAATTCTGATTTCCAAATAAACCATCTTAAAGATTTTTATTTTAAAAATTTAAACATACATTCAAATCAGAAAATTAGTCTACAAATAATTTTATCTTCTGTGATAAAGTTAGCACCTACCATACAAACATGTGGCCAGTATTCAAATTGTGACAGCAAAGTGGTATTAAAGTCTTCATTATAGGCCTCTCTATACAAGTGTGGTATCTTTGATAACCATATTCCATTTTTGAATTGATTTATGATGTCCTTTATTCTTTTCTGAATCTCATTTATATCAGTATTCGCGTTGCGAGGGAGGGCGACTGGTTGCATTAATTGTCTTGGTTCTCTAACATTGTCTGCAAAAGCAAATACATATTCTTGAATATATTTCTTATTTTGAAAGTAACAATAATTAAAACTATTAATAGTATAAAATGTGCCATAGTGTGTTTTATTTAATAAGCCACAATTAAACCAAGGTTTAATTCATTACAATTTATCAGATATTGTAGTAATTACATTTTCTTTGTGAGGGGATGATGCATAAATCTTTAAACTCAATACCTGCAACTTTAAAAAAGTTACAGCTGACGTAAATATCCAAATAAATACAAATAATGAATTTTCTTTCACCTGTTAAGATACTCCCACAAAGCACCATTATGTTGCAAACTTTAAAGCAAAGTTGGCTATTAGTGTTTGCATATAGATCCATTAATAGACAATTAACAATCATAATAGTTGACTTCCGGTTACGGTCGCAGTGCCTGCGGTCGTGCAAAGAGTATGTGCTCTTTGCCAACCGGTTTCCCCCCGCAGGTAGACCCTGGACAGGGTCAAAAGTCGCCCCGGAGAGGCGACCACCGTGGAGGACACTCGTCTGATCACGGAGGGAGCGGCAGCTCCCTCTGCGATCTGAGAAATCACCTTTGGGCCGACGGAGAAAAGATCGGCCAGTAACATGGCCGATCACTTAGCTGCTCCAGCCGAAAGTCACAGCAACATCTAAGCAAAAAGAACCACCGTGGAAGATCCGGGTGAGACCTTTCCTTCCCTCTTGATATCTTTCTACTTTCCTGTGAAAAGCTTTTAAAATTATTTCCCTCCCTGGAGAAAGCAGCATTCGAATACTCAGGGAAACGAGCTTTGGAAAAAAAAATAGTAAATGTTTATTGTTTATTTGAACTGTTGGAATTCGGGGGATCCTGCAAAAAAGAAAAAATTCCTACTGTGACTCTTTCTCTCTGCTTGCTTGTTCAGCTTAAGTGGAAATTTCTAGGGAGGTGGGTGGAGTGTTTTTCTTCCTCCCCCCCCCTTCTGAACATTTTTATCCACTTTAAAAAGAAAGAAAAAAAACTCTCCGGCTTTCTGGGCGGATTTGTGGATTGTATGGTTACAATGTATCTTGGAACTTGGCGTGAAGCCCAGACTGCGTTATGGTAACAATGTAACTATTTGCAGCTAACTTTCATTTCCTGAACTTGACTGACGCTAAGACACTGATATATCTTTTGGAACTTGCTCAATTTCTATTCCTAGTTTGTTTGACTTTATAATATAAAATATACACAATACTGACTGGGATTTTTGCTGTCTTTATCTTTGTGCTGGGCTTGATTACTTGTCTTCCCATTTCTGTTTGGATTTTATATTTTATAATATTGCAATCTATTTTTTAAGCTGAACTTTCACTAAAAAAATAAACGAAAAATGGAATCCCACTCACAGCTTAACTATGGACTTATACTAGAAAAATGTTTGGAAATGAAAGAGGAATTAAGAGAGCACTTTAGAATGCTCAGGAAAAAGGATGTTACAGAATTAGAAATGGAAGCTCAAGCTTTGGCTGATCATGACACACAATTGGATTTACAACTTAATGAGATGGAGGATTTATATTTACAACCTACTGAAGAGGAAGAGGCTACACCTTATATACAAATGATGGAGATTTTGGATGACCAAAGGAAAAATTCAACTAAAACATCTATAATCTTAAAAGCAACAGAAATGGACTTTCAAATACGAGACATTAAAAATGCTGACAATATGAACAAATAATGAATAATCACCATACTGATTAAGACTGATTACATAGTACAGACAAAACTGGAAAAAAGAGAAGACTACGATCGGACGCTATTGTGGGAAAATGTGTATAGCCAAATACTAAGATGGGAGGAGCTAAAGGCCCTATTGTGGAAACCTACTTGGCATAAAAAGAAAGCTAGAATTAGGTTTAAAAATGAGTGTTAAAACTTTATCTGACGGGTAAAATGGCCTATAGAGACTTTGATTGAGCTAATATTTGTGAGATTTCTAGTCTAAGATTTTAGTCTGAGTGAATATTGATGTAAATTATGGATTTGATTATGGTCTGGAATAGCAATCATGGAAAATTGGAAAAGTTAAAATTAAAGGAGTTGGATTGAGATTGGTGAAATATTACTGATATTTTTATTTACAATGATTGAATGTTGGATTGAGTTATAAAAATATTTGAGAGTACAGGAAATAAAATATAGTTGAGAAATACATATATATATATATATATATATATATATATATATATATATATATATATATATATATATATATATATATATATATATATAATAGTTATATGTCTATTTTAGAAATAATTAAAAATAATTTAGGCTAAAATGTAAAATGGTTTTAAAATAATTAAAGTCATGTTCATTTATAAAATATGTATGTGAAATAGAATAGAGTAAGAGATAGAATTTAATTGAGAAGTATAGTGTATAATTGGAGTAATATGTATATGTTAGAAACAATTTACATTATATGGATACCCGAATTGTATACTATATGTTTATGTAAGGTCAAATTGGAATATGTTAATTGAAGTTAGTTAAGCCTGAAAACAGGTGGAAATATTGATAGTTTTTGTTCTTTGTTCTTGTTTTTCTTTCTTTTTTTTGATTGATAAAATAAGAGAGGGAAACTTTAAAGAAGTATTTTAAATTGTTTATGTATGATTATATTTTTTTACTTTGTTCTATGGAGTGCCCTATCTCCACGATGAGTCCTAAGCACTTGGTTGTAAAACAAAAAAAAAATCAATAAAACTTGTTATATATATATATAAAAAAAACAATCATAATAGTTACTTCTTCCCTGCTGTAGCACAAGTTCTTTCTTTAGGTGTTAAGAGGAATGAAAGTGTTGGTGCTGCTGAGTTAGTTCAGGAACGCTTCCCCTACAATACTATTTTGAAGTTAAGCTCATTATTCTAAATGTGTAATGGTAATAGAAAGTAGGGAAATTTATAAATGCTAACAATTAATGCAAACACAAATTCCAAATTGATCATAGAAGAATGAAGAGGGAATGTCTATCTGAATGCAACCACTTTATTTTCACCTGTAAGGCTTTCAGACTGTGAAAATACATTTAGTTTGATACATTAACACTCTCTCACCTGCACTTATAGATCAGGGGTCCCCAACCCCCGGTCCACGGACCGATACCGGGGCGCGGCCAGTTAGGAACCGGGCCGCGTAGCTGGAGGTGTGCTGAAGACATGTCTTCTACCTCCGGGCATGAGGCAAGACTGCAGGGGTCTAGGCAGGGGCGGGAGAGTGGCTGCGCAGAAACTGTCTTGCTCAGTGCAAAGGTCCTCTGGCAGCTGCACTTGCAACTGGCTACTCCTCCTCCTGATACTTCTTCCTCCTCTTCTTCACTTTCCTCCTCTCCCCCTCCCAGCACCCCAGCTGAGCTTGCGCGCCCTTCGTGCAACTCTCCAAGTTTGCAAGACAAGCACGTGCCAGCCCAGCTTGAAACCGGGAGCTTCCCCAAAGCTTCATTGGAGGGGGATCCTCCCAAGGTATGTGTGTGTGTGAGGGTGTCTGTCAGGGTGCAAACAGGGGCAGGGAGAAGCTACCTTTCACCTTAAGCCCTGCGTCTCCAAGGGATTCTCTCTCTCTCGTCTGCATCTTTTCTAAGACCGCTGGGTTCCGTTGCACTTCAACCGGAGTTTTTTGCTTTTGTTTTGATGCTCCAGGTCCCTCGTGTTTTGGCAACATCCTGCCTGCTTTTTGTGATTTATTTTGGTGTTTGTGTGTGTTCCTCCTTTCTTCTGCAGCTCTCCAGGTTTGCAAGCCAAGCGCGCTCCTACCCGGCTTGCAAAGGGAGAGGGGAAGGGGAGAAGCTACATTTCCCCTTAAGCACTGTGTCTCCAAGGGAATCCCTCTCTCATTTGCACCTTTTCTGAGACTGCTGGGATAGTGCAGTGCCGAGTTGGTTTGATCTCGGTCTCTCTCTCTCTAATGGTGTTCTCGGCACTTCCTCAACATGCTGGGTTTTGCTGGAAGGCTGAGTTTAGGACTATCTCTTCCTTCCCACTCTCTTAGAAGCAGAAAGTCACTGATCTAATCTAATACAATATAATAATAACAGAAATAAGTGCATTATTTATTTGTTCGTTCGTTCATTTAGAAAATTTTCAATAAATGTAATGCACTTGAATCATCCTGAAGCCCTCCCCCACCACCACCCTCTCCATCCCATCCCATCCCATCCCATCCCATGGAAAAATTGTCTTCCATGAAACCGGTTCCCTGGTGCCAAAAAGGTTGGGGACCTCTGTTATAGATAATAGGGCTTTATTCTATTTTCTATAAAATTTATAAGATTACAAGTCATAATGCAGAATTCCTTTGCCCTAAGGTATTGCGTTAATCTAGTAATTGTGATTAGCCATGGCTCAGAATAATGTATAAACTTTTGTTTGCCCATCTAACTCAGAACTGTAGTCTTAGAGAACTCGCCCATCAGCGTATACCTTAATTTTTTGATATATCAAGTTACCTAGAATAGATAAAAGCATGAATTAGAACTACACGTGGACCTCTAATAACATACCGTTAATGTCCAAAGGCACATTTCTTGTCAAATGAAGTTGAAGCTCTTTTTGAAATCTTGGAGGAATCACAAGTCTTCTCTCAGGCCTAAAAAAACGAAAGCGAAGAATCAGATTTTCATTTTTTAAAAAACTGCAGCTAAACAATCAATATACCATATAGATGCTATACTGTATTCTTGTTTTCAGGTGCTGTAGTTGTTACCTTGCCTTACTACATAAATGGAACTATTTTATTCCACGCCAAGTTATGCTGGACAACTGAAAATAAACTCTTTTCTGTAGGAAATCCACATGAATTTGTGCTTAAACAAACATATAAGCAAATGAATATACATAAAACAAACTGGGCAAAACAAGTTAAAAATTAAGATATACTGGACCAAGCTCAGCTACATGAAGCCAAAATGAAGAATTCAGCATAAATTATGAAAGCTGGTTATTTTCTGTGCTTCTATTTTTTATGCAGCTTTTGTTTCCTTGCAACATCTTTTAGCCTCACCCATCCATTCATAGGTACAGAATGTCAATGCAACTGAAACTACTGAGGGAAGTTAAAATTTGTGCCAATGTGTTTTCAGAAAGCCCTTTTCTGCAAGACCAACAACCACAGAGTCCTCTTATCTGTGCAGACCTCACTGGCTTCTATCATCAGAGAACACGACAGTTCTTTGGGCTTTCAGGAAAAGGTTTTCATCAGGGGTCTTCAAACTTGGCCCTTTTATGACTTGTGGACTTCAACTCCCAGAATTCCTCAGCCAGGCACATTGCCTGAGGAATTCTGGGAGTTGAAGTCCACAAGTCATAAAAGGGCCAAGTTTGAAGCCCCCTGGTTTTCATGAATCTCCTTATCCTTGCACGGTTCAGTGACTAAACAACCCACTCAGAAAATAAGCCAAGACGACTTTGTTGCTTGTCTTTGCAGAAACAGAGCTATTGTAAAAACCCAGCAACTCCAACCTCTAGTAAATTATGAAAAAAATGGGAAGGGGGGATTGTGGCCATTGGCAGAACGGTATACAGTTAAGTGAATTTTGCCCCATTTTATGAACTTTCTTGCCACAGCTGTTAAGTGAATCACTGCAACTGTTAAGTTAGTAACACAGCTGTAAAATGAATCTGGCTTCCCCCCCATTGACTTTGCTTGTCAGAAGGTTGCAAAAGGTGATCACATGACATCGGGAAAGTTACCCACTGCAACCGTAAAAAATATGAGCCAATGTATACATAAACATTAGCTAAAACAATAGGTATATCATGGTTGGGCAGAATTTGAGGGATCATGAGCCACTATTCAGTCTCTCAGTCTTCTGGAATACTACAGAAAGCAGTTAATATCGGGTGATCTCCTATTTTGAAAATACAAGGGCTAGCATTTTTTAAAATAGACCATATAATGCAAGTCTCATTCATATAACCACAGGATTTCATATTTTCATAGATGGGGTAACTAGTTATTGCTACTTCCATTGACCCTACAATTCTTGGTTAACCTAGAATTTACAAAGCACTTGGCAGAAAATGCTTGAATTCAATGCAAATCTGCCACTGAGTAATATTTAATAGGTTCCATTATTTTTCTTTCCCAGGACCTAATAAAGATATTTTATGATCAACTTATATCGACTGTTCTCTCCTGCATACCATCCTAAAACTGTGACTATAATTGGATTTTGGGCGTAAAAGTTTTTTTTTCTTCTACTTAATTTTCACTTTCCTGTTTTGCTCAATACGGAGCTTGATGAAGAGTTCTGCAGAAGTTCAGAATTTTTTCATGAACCAACAACAGATCTTGTTCTTGTTCAAAGCATTTCATTATAGGCTGCTCCCCAATGCTAGATAGAGTTCCTTCCCCTATTAAAAGCCTATTCCCCCAAGTCATTTCAGGCAAGAGGGGAAAGAGAATATCTAGATTTATATTTGCTAATTGTCGACAGCTAACTTTGTGTTTATATGGGAAAAAAGGGAAAAAATGGACTAACCTAGTATGGAAAGCAGAATATATTTTTAACAGAGGTACATAGAATATTTCATTTTTAAAACATTGTGTTCCATGTTTTCTTACATAATTCCTCTTCTTCTGTATTATTTCTATTCATCTCTAAATCACAATGAATTTGGGAGATACACTCTCCACCTAAATTAACTCCTTTGCAAAGGAATTAAGAGCTGACTTGGAGAAGTTATGACAGAGACTTTAAAGGAGGAAGGAATCTGTTGCTAAGGTGGAACTTGAACAATAAATTATTACAGAGTTCAGATATAGAAGGAAACATGAGAAAAAAACCCAAAGTACCCTGCCTTGATTTTAATATATGATGTACAGTGATCGGAGATAAACCTGGACAGGTTTTTAAAATTCTACTAATGTACCCTACAACAGTAAACTAATATTCATATAATTATTGGTGTTTTTTTTAATCTGGCCCACTTTAAAGGGCTGACATTCTCAACCAAAAAGGACTCACAATAGTACTAATATGTTAATTTGAAAGCACAATTTTCCTAAAAACATAACAGGAGGATTAACAAGGTAATATGAACTAATCTGAAAAATCCAGCCATAACAACAGTCCTTGCTGGTCTATCTGTATCATCATTTGATGATCTACAACAGCAGCAAACAATACATGGAGAAGTGATGGCACAGCAGCTGAGCTTGTTGATTTTGATTTTTTAGACTGTGAAAGGGGGAAGGGAAGAATACTGCTAGATCGCTAAATATGTGGCATAAAGTTCATCTTTTCTTATAATTGAATCTGCTCAGAATTACAAAACAGGACATAACAGTTCAGTTTTGTCTAACTTTAAAAATGGACTATTGCCCATTTTGAAATCACAGTACTGTTTTCGATATATGGAAATTATTTTCTCTTTTCAATATAGATATTCAAGCAGTATAACAACTGCAGGAAATTGTTACAGAGTTTTAACTTCAGTAAAGCTAAGCATACCTAACATATTAAGTTTCTCCTAATACTGTATTATAGAAAGAATCCCCAGAAGCTAATTTTTGTTTCTAGTTTAGGGATAGATAGTTTAAATTTTATGAAGGCAAATATACATTTTATGGTTTAGAAATATAGTTTATAAACGAAAAGTCTATCAAACAGCTCTCTACACTTAGAATAAAAAATAGTAATTTAAAGGCAAATACATAAATATTGTGACAAACCTCAATTTATTTTAAAAATATAAATACATTATACAAGTAGTTCTCGACTTACAACCAGTTGCTTAATGAGTGTTAGAAGTTATGATGGATGTCCTCAGTTATTGCCCCCCCCCCCGGTCACCTGATCACATTTTGAGCATTTGGCAACTGGCTCAACATTATGGTGACTTTCAGCCCAAGTAGGAAAAGAGCAGGCAAAGCTAGGGGGCGGAGTTAAAAGTGTCATCAGCTTTGAGTCATTATGTTCCCACAAACGGTCCAAGTCCAATCTCTCTTGAATTCTGTTGACCCTTTAGTACAAGCATGTCAAACTACCGGCCCACATGCGTCACGCCGAAACCGCACCCACCCCATTGCCGGCAATGGGGAAAGTCGCGATACGTCATGCAATGTCACGTGACGTCGCAAGTTTGACATGCCTGCTTTAGTACCTGTACTGAACTTTAGTTGACTAGATTCTTGTATATAGACTTGAATAATCTGTGCTGCAACGTAACGTATGATCCTGATCTTTCGTGCCTAACACACGGTTACATATCCATGATTTACGTTTTTTTCTGGAAACCGGCATTACATATGGTTTCTGGCAAAAAAAAAAAAAAAGGCCATTGGATACAATGGGTTCGCTTAATGGCCATAGTGTTTGTTTAACAACAGTTGTAAAAAAGATAATAAAATCAGGCTGGTCATGTGGTAACCACTTAATGACAGGTATGACTTACTACTGTAATTCTAAGCTCAATTATAGTCATAAAATTGAGGACTACACGTATGTGGTTAGAACTTAAGGCTGCACTATTAATGCCTTCGCTTCGTTAATGCCTTCAGTTCAGTACCTCTAGAAATAGTCCTATGTTAACTTATCTAATCAACAGCATTAAATTGGAAATGAACATTTAATAGTAAGACTAGTCTATATTAAGGTAATTGGAATAAGTAGTACTTGCTTATGAATAAACATGAAGAAACATTGACTGCAGGTTATCACTTTATAATCAGTTATCTATTTTGCTAGCATAACTCAATCTTGTTTCTCTATGGGCCTTTCAAATTGTGTGTGCGTATCTATAGATGTGCCTTTTAAGAGAATTTTGATTCTTGGTCACTACCTGAACAAGTCCCTGCAATTTTCTTGGCAATGTTTTTCAAAGTGGTTTGCTACTTCCCCCTTCCTAGGGATGAGAGAGAGAGAGACTAGCCCTAGGTCCCCAGCTGCCTTCATTCTTAAGGCAGGACTAGAACACAGTCTTCTCATTTCTAGTCTGGTGCCTTAACTACTGCACCAATCTGGCTCACCTTTCAGATTATAGGAAATTCTAAACCAGATCATTGAAAATTAAAGGCCTGGATAAATTAGGAAGTTCCTCTGCTTTTCCACATTTATTTCTTGATTATGTACGTCTAGTGTTAACATCTGTTCATTTACTTTTTCTGATGGGAGATATGTGAAGCAAGTGAATGTGGAGCAATCCATGCATTACAGTAAAACACTGCCATCAGAAAGAATATGCTTGATTACTTGGGATCAAGATTGTTACCTGTGTAGACAACTTATTTAAAGTTATAGCTCTAATTATGCCATAATGTAGTGTTAACTGTAACATTTTACAAAGTATTTCACTAATCATTATGAAAGAAAATATTGTGAAGCAATCCTCCACATGACAATATTTATCTCAAACAAAAAAATCAGAAAAAGTCTGATCATACAATTTCTCTTCCCTATGTTCTTGCATTATACAGATCTTCCTCTTCCTCCTTTAACTAGTATTTTTCAAATATTTTTCCATTATAGAAACATAGAAAACTGATGGCAGAAAAAGACCTAGTGGTCCATCCAGTCTGCCCTTTGGATTTATTTTTTGTTTTCCTTTTAATCAATTTAATTACTTTTTAATTATTTTTATATTTGTTTTTACTTTATTTTTATTTTTTGTCTAATGATGGACATTTGTTTATCCCAAGTACGTTTGAACTCATTTTCTGACTTCTTCATCTCCAGTGGAATACAAGGGATGCTACTGGTCTATAATTCCTATAATGCTTTCACTTATCTTTGACGTTTATATCTGCTTATACCATTAAATAGCAATTTCATCTTAACTATACACAGAATTCTAAAATATGAACAGTCATTGACAAGTTTTCTAACCTGTTCACCATGGTTACATGTCCTTGTATTAAAACTTCATTAGGTATAGCCGTCCGAAATTCAGGGGATAAAGGATATGGGTTCATAGGGTTCATACTAGGATTCACAACTGTATGGTTTCCCTTGCCACTCAGCAGAGGGACTGTACCCCTCTTAACCTCTTCTGAAAAACTCATGAACCCAGGTTTTCTCAGAGTGTCCTTTGGCCTGCCTAAAATACAAAATAGACACAACATCCTAAACCTCATTTTCTATTTACCTATGACTAAGAAGCATTTCTATAGATGTTATTTCTTTACCTAAAGCCGAGAATCTGATAAGTAAGCACATTTTACATAAACACATGAAATCTAAATGGGTTAATTTCTTCCAGCTTGGGTGATACCTCTCTCTCTGACACACATACATACATACATACATACATAGTCTTCCAGCTTGGGTGATACCTCTCTCTCTGACATACATACATACATACATACATACATAGAGAGAAATTCAACAGGCTACAAGAAGCAAGTCCAAGTAACACAATGATGTCACTGAGTGAGCAAAGTTGAAACACTTTGACCCTTATGTGTATGTCCCACAGAAATAAACATCCATTATAATCTTTCATTTGCTTTGGAAAAGGTAAAGTTTGCTGTTCTGAAAAAGGCCAATTTATCATGCAAGTTTAGCACAGAGAAAAACTCCTAAACAGGGCACGAGTGCATGCAGTCCCTGAGCTTATAGGATAGTCGTTTTGAAAGAAATATATCCAGTTATTTAAGAAAGCTATATTTTAGGAAATAATCAAATACAGAAGAATGCACTTTTTACCAACTTAACGGATTATGAAATTATTAAGTATAATGGGATTATGAAACTAGAGACTGAATTACAAAATAGATTATGGCATTATAGGCACAGATCTTCCTTTTCTTTCCAACATTAGCAACGTTACTATGCAGCCGTGGGGGGCGCGTGAACTGTCCAAGCGTAAGCACAGTTCACTGCAGTCAGCAGAAATGCCACACTAGAAAAGCTCTGCCATGATTAGCAAGTAGCTGATTCATTCAGTGTGCTCTAGCATGGTGTTTTGCAACTGACAAGCCTTACCTATTGAGGCGAGGGAGGTAGTAGTTTTCAGCCTCATCTGGCAATTCACTTGTCGTTTTGATTTTTTTTTTGAAGTTCTCTGGCAGGCTACAAGCTTAGCAATTCTTGCAGTCTCTTGGCAAACCACAGCATGGCAAGTTACCTATGTCAAGTAGAAAGAAAGAAACATAGATGGATTATATATTAATAGCTTTATATATTCCTAATTATGGGAGATATTTATTCATTATGAAGCCATTTCAAACTCTTTTTGCATTGGCTCGGACTGTGCTAAAAAGCAAGTTTAGCTTAGACCTATACATCTGCCACAACTGTACATATTGTACGTATTATGGTAAGGTTAGTGCCCAGAGCAGAAAATATGTGGCACTCTTAGCTACTATGTCAGGAGTAGGCAACCTTGACTCTTTTATGACTCGTGGAGCCATGCTAGCTCAGGAATTCTGGGAGTTGAAGTCCACGAGTCATAAAAGAGCCAGGGTTGCCTACCCCTGTATTATGTCATATGCTGTCCAGTATCTTTTAGAAACATTGTGCTCAACCTGGAGATCATATAAGCTAGTAGTGCTTATTTTTTTTAAGATGGCATCCAGATGGGTTACATTGGAGAGATTGATGTGGATGTTGTCTTTTTGTTTCTGTATGGGTTCTTTTTTGTGGGTTTGGCTGACTCTCACAACCCAGTATTGTACTAACCTTTTAGTCTATTATAAAGTCCTGAAGACAAAGTCTCTTGAGGCTGCAAGAGCAGCTGGAGGCCACAAAGAGAGAGGGAAAGATTGGCAATGAAATCAAGGAGCTGGCACAAAACCCGTTGGCTACTTTGGATTGGGTAGGACTTCCCCCCTTGAAGTTGGTACACAAGCTGGGGTCTTCCTGGACTCACAACTCCTGCTAGAAGAGGTGTGAGCCAAAAAGACTTTGCATAATTTCATCTGGTGCACTTTCTGCACCCTTTCCCAGATCAGTTCTTCAGTCAATCATGCCCTAGTCAACTTGTGGCTTCATTATTGTAATGTGTTCTACATGGGCTGTCTTTGAATACCAAAGGAGTTTTTAACGTATCCAGAATGTGATGGTGAGGGCAGTAATAGGCATGCCTCAGTATGCCTATGTAATATTTCTGGTTCATGAGCTGCAGTGGTTGACTTTTTCTTGGTGGCATTCAAGAAGTTAGTTGCCGTCTATAAAGCCCCCATCCAGCATAGGGACCATCTCCCATAATAATCTGCCCAACCAATTTGATCCTGCAGGGTTGATATGCTCTGGGTGCCTTTGATTAAATAATGTCATCTATCAGGATTATGGAAGTACACCTTCTCTGTAGCAGGACCTGCACTCTGGAAAGAGGTTCTAACCAAGATCTGGATGGCCTACACTCTGCTGTTGTTTAGAAGAGCATGAAGACCTAGCTCTTCACCCAGACCCATGCCAAGAGAGTGTGCACTCACCATCTTTAATGTTTTATTAATTTTATTGTAATTTGATTGTTGGGAACAACCCAGAGTCATTGAGAGTCAGGCAGCATGCAAATTTAATATGTTGTTATTATTCTTATTACCTTTAAAACATGTATATTTCCTCAGGTTTTTGGCTGTACTCAAAAAGATTCAAATGGATCTTTTTGTATGTATTACAAATAAGTAAGATAAAGACTAAGTATTGTTATCCCACCATGCGAACTATTCAAGGACAGTCATTAAATAGGAAATACCTGGATATAGGCCAGTGATGGCGAACCTTTTAGAGACTGAGTGCCCAAACTGCAACCCAAAACCCACTTATGCATCGTCAAGTGCCAGGTGGGTGTGGCCCATTGGGTGGGCGTGGCTGCAGTGGTAACGGCAGACAGGGTGGGACTAAAAAGTTCAATCAATTCCAACTTTGCAAGATCTTTTTTTTCCGTGAGAAGTTGAAATTGACCGATTGAACCTTTTTTTTTACACACAGCGGCGGAGGCCTAAAGCGAAAAGGTTTTATAAAACCCAGCTGAAGGCCTAGGACTGGGGCGACGGCACGCATGCCCACAGAGAGGGCTCTGAGTGCCGCCTCTGGCACCCGTGCCATAGGTTCGCCACCACTGATATAGGCTTTGCTTTATGTTAAAATAATCATAATACAGTTCTAACAAGTTTCCGTTTGTGGAATGTTTAGAATTTTTGCACATTTACATATAGTTTAATTATAAAGAAAGGATGTCTCACCTCACCAGTTTTGCCAATTTCAATTCTAACAACTCCAGGAATGCTCTTCAGATATCCCTCTAATGTAGCATGTCCCAGCTGCTTAAAAGGAATCCAATCTCCAGTTAAAGATTTATATTCCCCTTGCAAATAGGAAAAGGGCACTCCAGTTTTATGAGACTGGAGAACAGCTCGAAGCATTTTTGCTACTAGATCTGCTTCCTGCATCTTTATCTGCAATAGAAATATACTTGAATTTTACATGGAAATTGGCAAGCATTGTGAGTTTGAAGCATTAATATGCAAGCAATTCAATGGTAGTATATTCAGAATTTAAAACTAAATATCCTATCACACTAGGAAGATGTGTTAATTATTTTATAATGACAAAGCATCTGAGAATAAAAATATTGTGCAGGACTGTTGAAAAGAATATCTTGCATATATCAACTTCTGAAGGAAAAATAAACAGAAATGTAACACGTGAAAGCAATAATGGTTTTCCTAAAACACAGAATATCCATGCCTTTAGTTTAGAATCATTTCCTCCCATAGAAAAATATAGGAAATAAAATTTATATTTTTTGAAGTATGATACAAAAAATGTCTTCTCTAACAGCCAATACGTATTATCTTGTTGGGGAGAACCATAAATCAAAACTTTAATGTCCTAAACTACACAGGTGGAGTAAACTTTTTCTAAGCTCCTAGTCAAAATTCCCTTTTTTTATAAGACTACATTCATATCCATACACCATAAAGGACTATATAAACTATGGCACACTTTTAAAATAATTTTCTATCACAGGAAGTCTAGAGTTCTTCCCTCAAGTATTGTATGGGCAATATGGGCCATGTTTTCATTGCATTATTCATCCTCTCGGAATGGAGTACACAAGAAATAAATGAATCCCTTTCAACAATCAAAATAGCTGGAGAATAAACAAGAATTGGAATAGTCCATTTAAAAAAAATTAAGTTGGGAAAATTGAAAGAAAATGCATTAACACCCATTAGAGATTTAGCAAGCATTTTACTTGATAGTCCAGTGATGGCGAACTTTTTAGAGACTGAGTGCCCAAACTGCAACCCAAAACCCACTTATGCATCGTGGAGTGCTGGGTGGGCGTGGCCCATTGGGTGGGCGTGGCTGCGGTGGTAACGGCAGACTGGGTGGGACTAAAAAGTTCAATCAATCAATTCCAACTTTGCAAGATCTTTTTTTTTCCCATGAGAAGTTGAAATTGACTGATTGAACCTTTTTTTTTTTTTTTGCACACAGCGGCGAAGGCCTAAAGCGAAAAGGTTTTATAAAACCCAGCTGAAGGCCTAGGACTGGGGCGACATTGCGCGTGCCCAGAGAGAGGGCTCTGCGTGCCATAGGTTCGCCACCACTGTGATAGTCCTTTGAAAAGCAGAAAACAGCGCTTTTGCATTCCACCCAAAGCTACCAGCTTTCAGTACATTTCTGCAGCCAATCTTCCTATGTATAATTTTTATACCAACCCCACTATTGTGCGTATGTCAGAAAGACAAAACATTTCTTTACTGTTCTTTTTAAATATAGAATATCCTCAAAAATAACTTCCCCAGGTCCACATGTAGAAGAGTTTGGCACAGATAAATGTGAAAATACTAAGTATGAGATAACTTCCATTGTTTATTTGTCACATTCAGTTCATCTACATATGAAATGCTGAATCATGCCCAAATCCAGTACTGTAGTTAAGTTCAAATTTTAGGAGAAAATTCCAATTTCCTAAGTACCTTGATTCATTAATCCAAGGTTAAGACTGAACAAACTGCTTTAAAAAACAACCAAGTGCTTTTACTTAATTTGACTCCCTGTTGCAAGGGGAAAGGAATGAAAACTCATGATCCAGAAGCTCTTTGTACCCAATGGCAATAGGGAATTACAACAAGGCATTATTACTACACGTCACATAATAGTGAGTCTTCAAGATACTGTTAACATTGCCAGCTATATAAAAGGTTGTAATTCTAAATGGATATGCAAGATGAACCAAAACTAAAAGCTCAACCATTACAAGTCAAGAAAAAAAATCTGCAAGATTGATAATTCCTAATCTATACTTGACAAAATCATCAAATCTCAGTGTGGCACATAGTCTTGCTTATCAAACACAAGGCAATGGTAACAGCAAAGGCAAAAATTATCTAGGGATTGTCAGTCATCCTTATAGCACTCTCATTAAACTTTTTCTTACAGATTTCATTTCACATTTATTTTACGCATCTTTGTGCCTTTAACAACAATGCAAAGTATAAGCTACGAAATAAGTTTACTTACTAACTCCCCCTTGGAAATAATAAAAATAAGCTCCAAGCATCATTCTTTGCAATAAAAACAAAAAATCAAAGCAGTGAAGCTGTAACAAGAGGAGACAGGTTGAAATTAAAAAACTTGGGAGTGAGAAAGAAGGGGAGGAAAAATAAGTAATGCTAAAAATGAGCCTTAGCAGCAACAGCAATGAAAATGTTCCATCTCTCGCTCCCATCTTTCCCCACGGTACAAGTACCAACGATTGCAAGAAAATAGAAACGGCAGAGGTGAGAAATGGATAAATAAAGTTTAAAGGGTATTTATGCTAATAAATATTTTGAACACGGATATATAAAGGATAACCCAAAACCTCCGGTATGTTAAGTCTTAGGGACTCCTAATACAGAGTCACGCACGAACGCCCTTCTGGTCCCAAGGGAATCTGGAGGGGAAGTAATTATTTACTCCCAGCCAGGGTTAGGCTATTTGAGCCAGGCAAGCCCTAGACGCCGTCGCAGCGATTTTTCATTAAATAAATAAAAAAAAAGCTGTACTTCGGTCGGCTCAGGTAGACCCCGCAGTCCTTCTGCAGAAAACGGCCGTTCCCCGAGCTAAGGCAAGAAGCTGCGGCTCGGCTCACCAATTCCTAGGATTACCCCGAATGGTCCCAATTCGGCGCGGAGAAGGCGGCTCCCCTCGCAATCCCCCTTCCCTCGGCGCTCTGACTTCCCGTGGCCCGTCGGCCTGAACACCAGGTCCGACTACTAAAGGCCACTTCCCCGCTTCTCGGCGGCGCTCGTGTGCCGGCGACCGCAGGACCCTCCACCTCCTCTCTCTCTCCTCCTCCCCCCCCCAAACTTCTCCCTCAGCTTCAAAATTACGACACCTCCCCACCCCGCAAAAAGAACCGAATGTTGAGGACAGAGACAGCGTATAAAACGCCCGCGCCTGCGCACTAGCCCTGGCTCCGGCGACCGACCACGCCCTCGACCCCCAACACGTGAAGGCCACCAATAGGATTAGTAGGCGGTTTGTAGCTGATTAGCTGTAACTACGCCGACCTTCCCCAATCAGGCGTATTCCTACACCCTGCTTAAGTTGCTAGTGCTTTCATTTGGCAGTGCTTTTCTGCTATGAATATTTACTTCATTTGAGCCCCAAGTTAATTTCTGGACACTGATAAAGGACGTAGAATATAATTTATGAGGGCCTTGATCGGGTGTGAGATGCTTTTTTCCTCAAGTGTTGAAGAAGGCTCTAGCTGCCTATTTTAACTACTACTGGCTCTGTTCCTACAACAGGCCAAACCATGTTTTGCTCTGTTAGCTAGGTTTGCACAGTATATTAAATCATAGGCTATCATACTGATTTAGTTAGTGCAAGACTGATCCGTCAAAAAGTCAACCACCTTTAGCTATAAGCATTATTTTAAAAAACAGCTATGTTGGTGAAAATATAGCGCTGTATTTTTGACTTTAATACTTTCACACAACACTTAAAAAATGGATGCAGTTTTTGCTCCACTGAGCTTCAGAAAGTGACATAAATCAAGCTCAATAAAGGGGAGAATTAATGGGTGAAAACACTACAAACCTTTCTGTGCTTTCTTCTTTAATGAATGCGATAAAGTTTGTGGTTCAATTCTAGTGAGTTGTAAAGACTGATACTACCACATGGCAATATTAACTATCAGCAACACTAAGGACACTCCTACACCTTGGGCGGTAGTTTGAATCTTAACTTTATCTGAAATCAGCACTTGGCAACTAGCATGTATTTATGATGGTTGCAGTGTCCCAGAGTTGTTTGAGCTCTATTTTCAACTTTCCCTGCTGATTTCCAATAAGCAAAGTCAATGGGGAAGCTGGATTTACTTAATGCCCACGTGATTCATTTAACAACTGCAGTGACTTGCTTAACAACCCTCGCAAAAAGGTCATAAAATCAGGTAAAACTTGCTTAGCAACCGAAAAAGGTGAGCCCACAAAAAAAGGTGCCAGACTTTGAACTACCATGTTAACAATGGACAGTCCTGAATAGGATTCACACCTCACACAGCATCTGCCAGGACTCTCTATAAATGGGGCATAATATTCTCCCCTCAGTGTGACTGCGGGGTCCCACATCAAACTGTATATCATATTGTGACCGGCTGTAAGATGAGGGCATATACCTGTCCAGTATCTGATTTTTTTTTTTAATATAAACGATGGTGCGCTTCAATTGTTAGATGACCCAGACATTGGTATTTGAACATAGATCTTTTAAACATTTATATTTTATTGTGCTTTACTAATCTAGGTGAAATGTTAATATATATTGCTAGTTCATGTATGATATGCCATATGCTAAATAAATAAATAAGCAACTGAAAATCTGGTCCCAATTCTGGTTGTAAGTCAAGGATTCCCTGTACAGTACAGACCTATTGGCTGGAGCTGAGTTCAGATCTCACTGCATTCTGAGAGCTTCATCAGAATAAGAAAAAGTCCCGTCTCCTCCCATGAGCATTTAGGGAGAAGTTGTTTGAGGATCCCAGAAACCCTCGGAGGAACCTGTGCTCTGTCTTTACTTGCCAGGCTCTTTTCTCTTATTGGAAAAAGCAAGAGAGATGGACAAAGCATTACAGGGATGTTTGAAAGATTCGGTGGGAGAGTTTGGTCTTAAGATTCCCCAACTCTACTGCAGCCAAAATAAAAAAATCCCATCAGTGCTGAGGACCAAAAGCCCAATACAGGTAGTCCTCGAATTACAACCATTCATTTAATAACCATTCAAAGTTACAACAGCACCAAAAAAGTGACTTATGACCATTTTTCACTAATAACCGTTGCAGCATCCCCATGGTCATGTGATCAAAATCTGGCCGTGTGGCAAGTGCTGTATATTTAAGATGGTTGCAGTGTCCTGGGATCATGTGATCACCTTTTGTGACCTTCTGATAAGCAAAGTCAATGGGAAAGCCAGATTCACTTAACAACCATGTTACCAACTTAACAACTGCAATGATTCACTTAACAACTGTGGCAAGAAAGGTCGTAAAATGGAGCACAACTCACTTTATAACTGATTTGCTTAGCAACAGAAATTTTGGGCTCAATTGTGGTTGTAAAGTCGAGGACTACCCATAATGAAAATGATTGGTCATTGTTGCCTTCCGGATGGAATAGTTAGAAGCCATTTTTTGCAGCAGTAAAAGAATCTCTGGTTGTTAAGTGAACATCACGAGTTAAGCAAACCAATGATTCTCTATGGGTGCAGTTTTGCTAAAAACTGTAAGTAAATGGTGTTTTCAGCAAAACCATCATAAAACATGACTGAAGAACACTGCAAATGGCCGTAAATGCAGCCCAGCTGCCAATCGGGAGCTGTTCATTGGAATTCCAAATCTGGATTGTAACTACCCCCCCCCCCGTAGGTCTGTCAGTACTTGGACCAGTCACTAAGTGACTAGTCATAAGTCAAGAGCTATCTATTGTTGAAGTCACGTAAACCAGCGGCTTCCAACCTTTTGGGTGCCAGGGACTGGTTCTGTGGACCAGGGGAGCATGGTTTCGCGCACTGCCTGGATCCCATGTGTGCGTGGCTGGGGCTTTGCTCGCTTGCGCAGCCCAGTTCCTGGCAGGCCATGGAATGGTGTCGGTCCACAGCCCAAGAGTTGGGATCCCTGACATAAACAAAAGGAGCTAGAGAGTGCTGGGATCAGAAAGTTGATCTTTTTAGCATAGTAAAAAGCTTAGATCAGTGATGGCGAACCTTTTAGAGACCGAGTGCCCAAAAACCGGCCCCGGCCCCATCTTGCGCCCCTGCTCTGCGCACCCGCCCCACCCCCTGCTCTGCCCACCCGCAGGGCCACCGCCTCCACAGCCCGCCGATCGCCCAGGTGGCCCAGCAACGGCATGGCAGTTACACCCTCCGCCTGCGCCCTGCAGCATCAACTGCGCGATGGGGTGCGAGGGCGGAGTCTTGTCCCCGCTGCCTGGCTGCCATGTCCTTGGCTGCGCTGCTCCGTGCGGGCCGCACTCGGGGGCGACTCCTCCGGGGGGGCTGCTGATGAGGGGGCCGTGGGGGGAGGCGGGGCTGAGGCGATGGCGCCACGTGCCCACAGAGAGGGCTCTGAGTGCCACCTCTGCACGTGTGCCATAGGTTCGCCACCACTGGCTTAGATAATGAAGTGCACTCCCATAAAAAGATACATGAAATCTATCTAGCAATACTTGAAATCTGTCTCGTGATTAACTAATAAGAACTAAAGTTGTGTCATTTCCTTGCCTGAAGCTATATTAAGATGCTGGCAAATTGTAAATTGGCATACTTGATTTGTGGCATTTGCTCTAAGTGCACCCTTTTTGCCTGTACAGAATAAAAAGGGATTTGGGTTTTCACTACTTCTGGATGTTTCATTGGCTGTTCACACCAAGTGAATCAACCCAGTGTTTGGCTGGGCCAACATTCCTAGAGCTAAGAGAAAAAGTGACTGGCCAATCAGCCTGGTGGCTTTGTGCCAAAGCAGAACAAGAATCTTAAGTCTCCCAGTTTGTAGCCTGATGCTTTTCACCATTACACCAAACTGGCTGCCATAAGAGTTATATCTCATTTGTTTTTAATTTTCGTACCAACCTTTACCAAACTGTCAAAGCAGTTTGCAATATGGAAAAAAAAAAAACCTGTGAAAACTTAAAACCTGAATGTATTAAAATAATGATTAATTTAAGGTGCTGGCCTAGAAGCCAAGATACTGTTAATTCTAGTCAAACCTTAGGCATGAAAGCCGGCTGGATGACCTTGGACCACTCACTCTCAGCCCAAGATTGATTCCCCCCCCCCCAGGGTTGCTGTTTTGGGGAAAAATAGGAGGAGGAAGGAATATTAGGTATATTCACTGCCTTGAGTTATTTATGAAAATTAACAAATATGGGATAAAGGAAGGAAGGAAGGAAGGAAGGAAGGAAGCCTATCAAAACAATGCCTCTTCAAAACAGTTCTCGCTTAGTCTATTATGTGACTGCAATAGTGAATCAATTATAACAAATTATCCTGCCATTGGCTATAGTATAATTAAACGGGTGTTCCTCATTAAATGTATTTGTTCAGTACACATATATGTAAACTGTGCTAGATTGATAATATTCATCTACAATAACTTTGCTAGAATTCATAGAGTCACAGAATATGCAAAGTAACTAAAGTTCGGACAAAACAGTCTCAGAGTGTTCTCTGTTTGAAAAGGCTTAACCAGGCTGATATTTTCCAGCTATTCGAGACATTATTTTCTTTCAGAATGCCCCACCCACATCTTATGTATCTTACCTTGGAGAGTCACCCCTCTTCCTTCCTGGTTACGCTGAAGAAATTGCAATGTTTCTTAGTTAGTAAATGCAGCGGCAGCATAGAAAATTCCACTGCTACAAAATCGAAACTAGAGCTAAATTAAAGGAATTGAAAGTGAAAGGAGGAAATACAGTAGAAAAATACAGAGGAAGAACTTGGTGAAATACAGTGACCTCTAGCTGTGGAACCTGCATACAGTACAGTCATGATTTTACGGTATTGAACTATTATGTTCTATTTGTATACTGTAAATCCGTTTATACAGGTAGTCCTTGACTTACAACGGATCGGTTAGTGACTGTTCGAAGTTACAATGGCACTTTTCAGTCATTTATGACCATTTTTCATACTTACAACTATTGCAGCATCAATGATCAAACTTCAGCCGCCTGGCAACTGGCTCATATTTATGACGATTGCGGTATCCTGGGGTCATGTGATCACCTTTTGTGACCCTCTGACATACAAAGTCAATGAAAAAGCCAGATTCATTTAACAACTAACTCAATTGTGGTTGTAAGTCAAGGACTACCTGTATATGGTGATCAGATGTAGATGCTGTTGCTCACTGCAAGAAAAAAAAAGATTCCTAGAGAGTAGAGATTACCAGAAATAGACTGAGCATTGAACGTGTTAACTGGCTACAGATCGTACTTGATTTATTTCCTTAATTGAGCTGCAATTTTGGTTGTAAGATGATTGTAAAGCAGATCACCATGTGACCGCGCCTGCATGTTTTTTGCGGCAGTCATTAAGTGAATGCAGCGGTAGTTACGTGGACCCATTGTTTGCTAAGGGAATTTTCCCCGGAAAACTAGAAATAAATGTCAGTTTTCATTAAAAAGTTGTAAATCAAAGTCATGTGACTATGGGATGCTGTGGATAGCCATAAATGTGGGCTGTCTGAGGAGCACTCAAAATGCAGTCACGTGACTGTGGAAGGAGGTAGGCAGATATTGGAACCTTGAATCCGAGTCACAAGTCTCTTTTGGGGGGAGGGTCTGTCATAAATTCAAATGGTCACTGAGAGAGCAGTTGTAAGTCGAGGACTATCTGTATTCAAGGATGTGAGGCTGTGTCCAGACACAAACTATTTTTCAAAGTTCCTTTCTTCCCGTTTCTGCTTTCTACTTTCATTGTTGTTTCATTATTTGCTATTTCATCAATTCATGAAAAATCAATGAAATCTTCATTCATAGTTTAGGCAAAGCATGTTATTTATCCTTCTAATTTTTGTCTTGCCAACTGCAACGTACTATCCCCCTCTCCCTGGTTTGCAGAACTAATGAGCAAGCTCACCATTCCTGCAAGCACAATGCGTTTTCTTTTTATAATTGAGGTTAGAGAATTCTGGAACTCAAAAGAAACATATATGAATTTGCATGGCATTTTTTTCTGGCATGACTTGGAATAGTGCATGAATTGGGGCAGCTCAAACTCTTGCCGGACTTTGGAAAGGCCCACATTAGTTTTTCTACCAGTTCACGTCATGCAGTTTTAATGTAACCCATTGTGCCAAAAATACCCAAACATTCTGGAATTCCAGAACAAGAAACAACAGCAACAAAAAACAAAGCTCAGCATAGCTCAACTTGCTGGATTGTTGGGTGAAACACTATGGGACAGACTGAGCAAAGCAAAATAATATTGGTTGCTCGTAGCAACCACCTCACCAAAACAAGATGAATTGTGTCCAGCTTGACATTGGCAACAGTTTCATTCTGTATATTCTGAATGTATATGGACAATACACGTCCAAAAGACAGTAGAAAAAAGATAAAACATGGGCCGTTCACTAAATAAAAAAATGAGGCATATTAAACTTGGGCAATTATTAGTACTAATTGTTACATGCAACTAGCAATTTGTATTGCACTCCCTTCCATCTGAATGGAGACTGGGGAGAATTCTACATGGCACCATTTTCACTATTTCTCCCCCCCCCTCCGCCCATCCCATACACACCAATTTGAAGCTGACCTTTGACCATCTGCATTTCTGCTGCCTCAAAATGCTGAAAACTTGCATGGAATCTAATGAGCCAATCTCTTCTCCTTAACAGAATAACAGAATTGGAAGGGACCTTGGTGGTCTTCTAGTCCAACCCCTATTCAATCAGGAGACCCTACACCATTCCAGACAAGTGGCTGTCCAGTCTCTTCTTAAAAGCTTCCAGTGATGGAGCACCCACAACTTCTGGAGGCAAGTTGTTCCACTGATTAATTATTCTCACTGTTGGGAAATTTCTCCTTGGTTCTAGGTTGCTTCTCTCCTTGTTTAGTTTCTACCCATTGTTTCTTGTCTTGCCTTCTAGCTGAGAAAAAGAAGATTTAAAAAATTGAATTGAAAAAAAAAATTGAATCTTCTGAGCTGCCACTGCTCCTGGAAAGAACAAAATCCTATTAGCCCCATTCCATAGAAAAGAAAAGGAGCAGTGGTCTCCTAGAACAGGGCTTTTCAACCTTTTCACCCATTGTACCACTTTTAAGATATGGTAACATCCGAGTACCACCAGTCGCCTAGCAAGGTGTCAAAAACTTGATGACCCCCCCCCCCAAAAAAGGAAAACAGTGATAAAGTACAGGTAGTCCTCGACTTACAACAGTCCGCTTAGTGACTGTTCGAAGATACAATGGCACTGAAAAAAGTGCCCCCCAAGCCACAGCCAAGCAAGACACCTGCCTGCCCGCCCGGCGGCGCTCTTCCTCCTGTCCGAGGTTTTCATTGTTGTGAGCATTTCTGTTGAGGATTGGCAGCAGGGGTGGGGTGGGGGGTGTTTGGTTTTTATTCCCCCCATCTGCTGGGTGGTTGCAGCAGGTATTGGTCACTTCACATGACCCTGGGACACTGTGACAGTCATAAATATGAATCAGTTGCCAAACATCTGAATGTAAATCACAAGACCCTGGAGATGCTGCAACATTCCAGCTGATCGGCGCTTCTTCTGGGCTCAGCAGAAGCGCCAGGATCAGTGCTGCTTTCCAGGTGATTGGTGCTTCTTCTGGGGCTCAGCAGAAGCACCAGGATCAGCGCCGAGCTCCAGCTAGAGCCTGGCGCTATCCTGGCATTTCCAGTGAGCCCTGACAGCCCTGCAGCTCCAGCCATCTCGCGCTCAGGCTTGTGCGGTTCAGCTCATTCCCCTCCCCTGCTACCACTTTTCTAGGATGGTCGCGTACCACCTGCCAGGTGCCAATGTACCACAGGTGGTACCCGTACCACTGGTTGAAAAGCCCTGTCCTAGAGATCAGACCCCTGGCCTGTGTATTTCAGCAGTCTGTTCTCAGAGCAGTTGATTATCTGCCCAGTAGCCTGCCAGCAGATGGCCCTGAGAGGCAGTCACAATGCCATCAAGACTAGCAGCCGTTGATCCCTTGACTTCCATGAATTGGACCAACCCTTTTATGAAGCCAGCCAAGCTGAAAACCAGCACCACATCTCATGGCAGTGAATTCCAAAACTGAATCACCTGTTGTGTAAACAAACAAACAAAAGGTCTTTAATCTGTCTTGATTCTTCCAAGATTCAATTTCATTGGGTGACCTCTGGCTCTAGCATTTTGGGAAGGGGAAAATATCTTCCCCTTGTCCCTTTATCTCTCTATGCCTGATTTGTGCAGTTCATTACGTCCCCTCTCATTCGCTTCCTTTCAAGACTAAAATGCCCCCAATATTGCAATCTTTTTTCATTGGAAATATGTTCCAGTCTCTTGACCACCTTAGTTTCCTTCCTTTGAACCTTCTCTAATTACATTACATCCCATTGATAGAATGGTGACCAATAAAATTCTTTTATGAATTTCATTTATATTGTGTGCATGTGCAATGCATGTACAAAAAGAGGTGGGGTTACAAGAACATAGTTGTGTCCATTGTTTTTAATACTTTCCAAGCCAATCCCGTTTCAAACCTTTCAGAATGAGAAATGATCAGTTGATTCAAAATACTATATAAGATTCCTATTAAGATTTAACCTTCTACAAATCTTGCATTCTACTAAAGCTATACTATATAACCAACTAAATTTAAAAAAAAATCCCAGCACTTGGTGAGTGTTATTCAAGAATGTGGGATGAATCCAGAGAAATAAATATTTAGGGTAATATTAAAATATATTTCCCCAAAGGAATAATGGAGAAGATCTTTAAAAAGGCAGAAACTTCTCCCCCCCCCACCAGCCAGACAACTCAGCAGAAACCAGCTTTTAGAAATGCAGATGTAATAATCCATTCAGGAAGGTTGGAGCCTTCCAGCTAGAAGCTGAAGAGATTAGGAAAACAAAGACCCTTAAAATCTACATACCCCACCCAAACTCTAAGGCAGGACATAATAGGATTAACCCACCAATGCCAAAGGGACACACTCAGACTCAGGTCAAAGTACATGACACAGGAAATACAAAGCCTCAAACAGGAACAGGAAACAACAACTTCAAGAGCCCCAGAAGGTATAAAAACCTCCCTGCTACATGTGGTCAGCTTTCCCAAAGCCATCTTTCTGTCTGGCTCTCCTTTTCAATAAACTCCAACCTTCTTTCTAAAGCAGTCTCCATTTTGTTTATTCCCAGCTTGGACTGGACCCTGATGAAGATTTTTCTTTCAACAAGAGTGTTAGCTTGTTTTTTAAGTTGAATCTTTAGCAAGTAACATCTGCTCTACTTTGCAAACATTTATTATTTATTTCATGAAAGTATTTACAAATTGCATATCCATGAAAAAACCTGGGAAACCAAAGTGGTGTAGAACTTTTCAGAATTAAAACAATTTAAAGTAAAATAAGATGAGATTATAGACAGGGAGACCAATATAAAACCAAGGGTGTTTTTTTTTTTTTTTAAAGATGCTTAAAATGCATCAGGGTAAAGTGTGGGACACATCAGGGGATAAGTTATTCTATAAGACAGACAACATCAGAGGAGGGGCCCAATTCTGCATCACCCCTAAGAGATGATTTGCAGAATAAAGTACAAATTGATGAACCTGTCCCACATGTACCTGAGAGTTGATATATTTTAATACATTCTTTAAGTCAACCTGGTGTTAAATTGTATACTTGTGTAAGAAAACATACCTACCTAAGAAAAATATAAATTGTATCCAGTGCTTCTTCAGATAATTCTCTGCTACATAATATAACTGAAAATCTTTGCAGTGGTGCAAAGTTTCCCATCGAAGTTGTTTTGTAAGGCAACATGACCCCCCCCCTCTAACGATCAGGAGAACATATTGCTTCATTCTGCTCTGTTTTGCAGGCCCTCGGGTATTGCTCTCATTTGGAAAAGCCAGGTTGGGCTTCTGCATCCATACAGTTCCTCTGCAGAAGCCACTGTAGAAGGCTACACGTCAAGCTGCCTTTTCCGAGCTCTTTGTAGAAGCAAATCTATGTCATATTTCACCAATCTGTTTTTTTAAAGCATTTGTTCCACCATTGCAAGGCCAACTTATTTGTTGCGCACTTGTCCGTTGATGAGATGAAGAATATGTTCTTCAGCTGGTTTGTCACAGAGCCTGACATTTTGGGGGGCAGAAAAAGAATATGACTGAGTCACCCAAGGATAACTGGCTACCATGGAAGGACAAGAACTTGGATTTCTCCATTGCTAATCCAGACCTGAGAATACCATAGACAGCCAAGAAAACAAGCTGATGGATCATCAGACAAATCAAGCCAAGTTCTCACTTGAAGCACAAATGGTCAGACTCAAATTATCCTACTTAGGACACATTATGCGAAGAGCCAGCTCTCTGGAAAAGGCTAGGGAAGGTGGAAGGAAAGAGGACAAACGGCAACAAGTTGTGTGGACTCAGTTACAATGGTGTTGAACACATCACTGGAAAATTTGAAAGGACAGCTTAGGGAATAGATAGTCATGGAGAAGATCTATCTGTATGGTTGTTAGAAGTCAAAAATGACTTCATGGCTCCTCCTCCTCCTCTTTAAGCATTACAACACAATGGCTCTCTTCACAAGCCTATTATATTCTGTAACATCTGTCAACTCTGCTTATGTCACTCTATCTCCGCCCATGTTTGGTATTTTACAAACAATGGACTTCAAATCTAAAATTGATACTAAAAAACAAGTTGGGAAACAAGCCAAACAAAAAATGAGTGGAGAAACAATATATGAAATTTAAATGATTTCAATTATTGCATTGGGACTACAGGTTTCTTCCAAAACCTTAATGGAAGTAACGCAGCAGCATTGCATTCTATCCTTAAAGCATCTGCCTGGTCACACATGTTTATTAAGATCTCTTTAATAGGATGGTACAAACTGTGTTCTATTTATTTTTTCAGTGTGCCTTTTTCTTTCAGTCCACATTTGGACTTCATTGTTAGATGCCATACCATTTCTAAGAAATAAAAGCAAACAAATATTTATATATATTAGGACTAACATTGTGTATGCGCTCTTTTATTGACATTGCCTTTATGACTTCAAAGGCAATATGAGACATAGAAGCAAAGCAAATAGAAGGACAGGTTTGGGAGAACTCTTTTCATAGCCAAAGCAAGACAATCTCTATTGTGTAAAAAGCTCAGCTGTAAAAAAAGCAATTATTTAAAACCATGTCTGTGTCGAAAAGTTAAGGTTAAGTGAATTAAACAGATGACGTAGGCCAGTGATGGCGAACCTTTTAGAGACAGTGTCCAAACTACAACCAAAACCCACTTATGCATCGCCGAGTGCCGGGTGGGTGTGGCCCATTGGGTGGGCGTGGCCCATTGGGTGGGCGTGGCTGCCGTGGTAACGGCAGACTGGGTGGGACTAAAAAGTTCAATCAATTCCAACTTTGCAAGATCTTTTTTTTCCCCGCGAGAAGTTGAAATTGACTGATTGAACCTTCTTTTTTTTGCACACGGCGGCGGAGGCCTAATGCGAAAAGGTTTTATAAAACCCAGCTGAAGGCCTAGGACTGGGGCGACGGCGCGCGTGCCCACAGAGAGGGCTCTGAGTGCCACCTCTGGCACCCGTGCCATAGGTTCGCCGCCACTGATGTAGGCACTGATTTGTTCAGTGAATAGAATTTAGGTTTAAATCTCCTTTTACTTAAAAGTCCAAGTGGAAGTGGAAAGTTGCATGTCTGCCTGCCTATCATGTCATTTTCATAAGGACAAAGAAAACTGGGTGGAATTGTTGAAAAATATTCCCAAAACCACCAGCAGAAGCCTCTGCAATGCATGAGACCAATTCCTTATTACCGAAATTACTGAGATATTTCATTTACTAAATTAACTCAGCTATCCCCAGAAATGACATCTTGTCTCTGTTCTTTGCTTTCTATGCAGGTGAGCGTGCATGTACATGTAAATAAAACTTTTATGTCTATTTGTTACTCTTTTTCTCCTTTTTGAAATCAGTAGAGATAGTTCTCAACTTACAACAGTTCATTTAGTGACCATTTGACATTTCTGCAGCACTGAAAAAAGGGAACTTATGACTGTTTTTCACACTTATGACTGTTGCAACATCCCCATAATCACATGATCAAAATTCAGAAGCTTGGCAAGTGACTCATATTTATGATGGAGGCAGCGTCCTGGGGTCATGTGATCCCCTTTTGCAACCTTCTGACAAGCAAAGCCAATGTCATTTAACAACTTTGTTACTACTGTGATTCACTTAACAACTGTGTCAAGAATGGTCATAAAAAGGGCAAAATTCATTTAACCGCTGTCTCACCTAGCACAGAAATTCTGCGCTCAATTGTGGTCGTAAGTTGAGGACTACCTGTACTTGTAATATTTCTAACACCATTTTCTTGAGCACAGATTCTTCTCAGAGCTGCATCCTAAGTCTGCTGTTCACCCTGTTGACCCATGATTGTTTTGCAAGGTTTGCCACCAACCATATTATGAAGTATGCAGACGATACAAGAGTGGTGGGCCTTATTCAAGATGACAATGAGGGTGCTTATCGCAGAGGTAGAGGGTTTGGTGAACTGATGTAATAAAAACAACCTAGTTTTAAATGTTGGAAAAACTAGAGAGATCACTGTTGATTTCAGAAAAGGCAGGCACAGCCACACTCCTGTGTGTATTGATTCATCTGCGGAGATGGTTAGCAGCATCAAATTTCTGGGTGTGCAGCTAACGAGTAGGCTGGCTTGGTCGCTCAACAGCAAGACACTGGTGAAGTGGGCACAGCAGTGCCTGCATTTTCTGCGTCGCATGAGAAAAGTACATCTTCCTTCCCTTGTCCTTACCACTTTCTATAGAGGGATGATTGAGAGCATCCTGTGATATTGCATTAGTCTAGTTTGGAAGTATTACTGCATCAGACAGGAAGGCGGTGCAGAGTGGTGAGGATGGCAGAAAAGATTATTGGCAGTTCACTCCCTTCTATCCAAGACATAACATATAAGTGTTGCTTGAGCAGGATCCGCAGGATTGCCTGGGACACTACACATCCTCTTCACGACCTGTTTTCCTTATTACCTTCTGGGCGGAGGCTTTGTAGTATCCAAAGCAGAATATCCTGATTCAGTCAGTTTTGTTCCAGACAGTATCAACCTTGTGAACTCTAAAGCTTCCTTCTTCCGTTATGTTTTCAAGATGGACAGTGATTAATATTTATATGTATTTATATGTAAGGGTGTAGATATGTATGTATATAGCATGTTTATATGTGTGTTATGTATGTGTACACTTTTGAGAGCAGGCAACAGAATTTCATTTTTACTGTGTGCCAGTGTGCCCACAGTAAAAAATGACAATAAAGGTTATCTAATCTAATTGTACCTATATTTCTGTATGTGATTTTCTATTCTGGTGCTACCCAGCCAAATAAACCAGGAAATTACCTAAATATAAAGATTTTTTGAATTCTAGAATCACCTACTTCAAGCTGCTACTTAGGACATGCTACATTGTCACATCACAGCTGTTTAATTGCAATTTTATTTGTATAAGCAAAATGTGCAGATGCCTCTTACATATTAAAATCTATAGCAATTAAAATTCTTATACAGTTGAGTATTTGACTAGTAGTCAACATAAAATACTCTTACAACTATATAAAAATAAAAGAATCATGCATATTATGGAAGTGGTTAATAATTACTTTAAACAGGTCAATCCA
The DNA here is from genome assembly GCA_023970755.1 of Azemiops feae. Classification (NCBI taxonomy): domain Eukaryota; kingdom Metazoa; phylum Chordata; class Lepidosauria; order Squamata; family Viperidae; genus Azemiops; species Azemiops feae. Next base: position 2,533,702 of record JALGBA010000031.1, read on the forward strand.
TTTATTAATTTCTCTCCTTCTCTAGGGGTCCTGCCGCCTAAGTCTTGTCCAAGCAATTTTTATAAATGCCTCTGATGAAGACACCAGTTCTCAATATTATTAACAGTAAAGCACTAACATATGTTATGCATGTTTCTGTTTCAGGGATTCCTATGCTGAAGATTCAACAGGACAAAAGGGTCCATCTACCCATGACAGACTAGTGTTTTTAGCTATGTATTCCATGACTTCATGCACAGCCTTCCTGGCCTTGCTAATCTTCTCCGGGGTCTCTTTCAGGAAGCCACTGGGAAGATCCTGGAAGCATGTGGTACTAGAGAGGACAGCTTGTAGCTCTTTTAAATCACACTCAGCCTGTTGGATTTTTTGCTGAAGATGTTCAGGAAGGCTCTGCATGTTAGTTAAGATTTTCTGGCAGACCTCCTGCATCTTCTGCGCAACACTGTAGGATGTGGCTAGAGCATGGGATTCCATCTGTTATGAAACAAAAAAAAATATTGTTAATTGAACATCATAGATCAGTGGTGGCGAACCTATGGCACGGGTGCCAGAGGCGGCACTCAGAGCCCTCTCTGTGGGCACGCGTGCCGTCGCCCCAGTCCTAGGCCTTCAGCTGGGTTTTATAAAACCTTTTCGCTTTAGGCCTCCACCGCCGTGTGCAAAAAAAAAAAAGGTTCAGTCAGTCAATTTCAACTTCTCGCGGAAAAAAAAAAGATCTTGCAAAGTTGGAATTGATTGAACTTTTTAGTCCCACCCTGTCTGCCGTTACCACCGCAGCCACGCCCACCCAATGGGCCACGCCCACCCAATGGGCCACACCCACCCAGCACTCGACGATACATAAGTGGGTTTTGGGTTGCAGTTTGGGCACTCAGTCTCTAAAAGGTTCGCCATCACTGTCATAGATCTTCATCTATGAGATTTTCTGAAGGGGAGAGAGAGAGAGGGAGAGGGAGAGGGAGAGAGACACACACACACACACACTCAGGGCAATTGAATATTCTGGTTTATGCATGGAGACACCATTGTTTATTGTTGTTCCCCTGATTTCAGCCATACAATACATGCCAGGTGGCAGAATTCAAATGTTCCCCCTCTTTTCTTCCTCTTACTATTTTGTGTATGTTCTGTAAAGGGTCTTTGATCCAGCTCTTCGTCTGAGCTTTTTCATATAGCCTGAGAAACACACCAATTTTTTTCTTCTGGGTATAAATTTGGCGTACATAGTTTGTTTAATAATGTTGCAGGATCCAATCTGGGTCACTCACCAGGACTAGAGGTTTAGACTGTTTAATAATTTTTTACTGAATAAATCATAATTGGCTAGGTTTACCCAGTATGCCAGGCCACAAACCATTGTCAAGGCATAATGACTGAGTTACTAACGTTGTAAGCCTCCATAGACTAATAATTCATATATATGTTTTACAAAACTATTTATTTATTTAATAAATTTATAGAGCTGCCCACTTCACAAAATGTGGCCCTGGGAGAGATCCATTATAGCTGATAAACCATAGTTTATAAGTGACATCCTGGATTGTTGAATAATGGTTAGAACCATGGCTTAGCATGAGACATGAGTCAAATAACTATGACTAATTCCAGGAAGTTTATATGGTTCATGATTATGACCAAATCCTTATTTGCATCTAACTGAAGCAAAGATACCCTCAACAACCATTTTTTCTGCTATGTTTTCCACCTTGCTTTCCTCTGATCCCAGCCCATTATAGCCTTAAGCTATTCCTGTGTTACAAGAGTGTTTTTCCTCTCATCTCAACACATTTTGCCAAGAATCTAATGGGACATACATCACCGACCATTCTCTTGATGTCATAATCTAATGACTCCCTAGGTCATGGGATCAGTCCAACCTCTATTGACCAATATGTAGGCAAATACCCTCTCCTCTACCCTCTGGACATTGTCCTCTGATTTAGGAAGCAGAGTTTCAAATGGGACCCCCAGCCTCTACTCATCAGGTCTCTAGGCCAATCTCCATCTTGTCTTTGAAACAGCTCAACAGATAACAAGTTCCAGATAGGTGCACTGGAAGTCATTCCTGTGGTATAGCATTGTGCAACTGTTCCTCTGGAACCTCTTGGCTCTTTGAGCCAATTCTCCTCCTTTCCTCCCCTTCTCTCAAGCAGGGATCAGTGCCAGGGCTGGGAGAAGATGGCAAGTCAAGAGAGCAGGTGACTCTTCCAAAGCCCCCATATCTCTGTAAGATCTGATTTAACAGCTACAGCCCTTTCTTGCCAGTCTCCTAGCTTGGGTAGTTGATTTCCCAGCTGGAAGAGCCGACAGGTAAAGAGGGGAAGTTGGCTCAGCCATCTATCAAAAACATTGTTAATCATAAAATAGTATGATGTGTGTGTGTGGGGGGGGGGGGAGGTTGCCACTACTAGGTAACATGGAAGTAGGAAATGCAAGGCAGTGGAAATTATGTATTGGGTCTTTAGTAGCAAGTTAGGACAGGGGCAATGGAGACCTGGCAATGGACACAGCAGTTATCTGCTGGTTCAGAGATGGGTGGGTATAGTGCTATGGCAAAGAGGCCAAAGGATTGCTTTGAAATGCAATATAGGAATTTGTTTAATAGAGGGGTAAGATATTGGCTCATCACGCTTAAGTGTTTGTTTTTATACAATTAGCAATGGGTCTCTTGGAGATACAAGGAGTGGATTGTGGAACATCCAAGCACAAAATAATATTTGCATCTTCACTGAACGACAGCCTTTCCCTATTTTCTTGTACCTTCAAAAGATAAAGCATCATCATGCTGAGATACCTACCTCTGCCTGATTTGCTTCACTGCTTTGACTCTGCTTAGGTTGACCTTTGTACCACTCCTTCCACATTTGGTACACTTTTTCTTGACCTTTGTGAACTTTGTAGTCCAATTCCTCCTTGGTATATTTTAGCTACAATAAAGCAAAAAAAAAGAAAAAGAAAAAGAAAAAAAAAAGTCATGCGCTGCAAGCCTAGTGTTGTGTTTGGCATCGTAGCTACAGCTTTGGCTCACAGGCCAGAGCCCTGGTGGCGCAGTAGTTAGAATGCAGTATTGCAGGCTGACTCTGCCTACTGCCAGGAGTTCGGTCCTCACCGGCTCAAGGTTGACTCAGCCTTCCATCCTTCCGAGGTCAGTCAAATGAGGACCCAGATTGTTGGGGGGCAATACGCTGACTCTGTAAACTGCTTAGAGGGGGCTGTAAAGCATCATGAAGTGGTATATAAGTCTAAGTGCTATTGCTTTTCATTCCCTACTCAGATCCTCTTCAAACAGTTGTCCAGAAAAATGTCTTAAGGAACTTCCATCAAGTTTATTCAAGAAGTACAGGCAATCCTCGACCTACAACCATTCATTTAGTGACCATTCAAAATTACAACAGCACTGAAAAAATTGACCTACAGCTGGCCCTCACAATCATGTGATCCAAATTCAGGCACCTGGCAATTGATATGTACCTATGATGGCTGCAGCACCCAAGCCAGGTGTTTGCCATTTGCAACCTTCCTAGCCAGCTTCTGGCAAGCAAAGTCAATGGGGGAAGCCAGATTTGCTTAATGATCATGTGATTCACTTAACAACTGCAGGGATTCACTTAACAACCATGGAAAAAAAAAGATTGTAAAATCAGGCGTGATTCACTTAACAATCACCTTATTTAGCTACAGAAATTCCGCGGTCCCAATGGTGGTTGTAAGTTAAGGCCTACATGGATTACACTACCTTGTATACCCAGAGATTGGAAGGACTTACAAATTCACATAACGGAAGAGTGGATGGTGAAGTTAGTAGAACCTGCTGTGATGGTGAAACTGATTGTTTTGACCAAAGAAAAGACTTTGTCTAGCTTTGTTTCTACTTGGGAGACCACGTTGGACTTTTTGCTTGAAGCGAAAAGACATGAAACTTTAACTTTGGGATTTAATGATTGTTTATACTATTTAGAACTGTTTATAATTATAGAAATACTGTGTGTTTTTAATCTTAAGAGTAAGAGGTCACAGTGACATATTGTGTATCTTAATCTTAGAGTAAAAGGCTAATATATTTTGTATCTGTATCTGAAAGTCAAAAGTTATTCTATGTTTTCTTGCTTTTTTTCTGCACTTCTAATTTTAGCTGTTTTCTGACCCATTCTTTCCCTATGATTCTATCATTCTCCAATTCCCTTTGTTTCTTTATATTTTATCTCTTATTGGAACTTAATGAAGGTTTAAAAAAAAAAAAAGAAAATATTTTTCCCCAACAGACAAAAGAAAAAGGAACCAAAGTGCACAATCAGCTGGGCATTTTTCTTCATTACAGAACTGCTGCAGCCTTTGACATTAGCATTAATAAGCAAGGATCATTTTGGCCTGGGAACCTCAGAGGGCATTGCTAGTGGTCCTCTTAACATGAACAAAGTAGATGTAGTGAATATTTGGGGGGGCTTTTTTTGCAATTGGGCAGAGGATTAAAGAAAGAGTTTGGAACCTCAATCCCTGCAGATGTTCAAAGCATCCATCTTGCCCTTTAAAATCCCTCCAGTGAGAGAAAATATTTAAATCTTTTCCAGGCTTAAGATGTTCATTTCACTCCTCAAGCCCCATAAATCATCCCAAAGAAAAGGTACGATATGTCCAGACTCATTCCAGGGCCACGTGGATTGCAAATATAATTTGGGAGACTGCCATCTGTCCTGGGGTCAGAGATTTACTTAGAAGGTCTCTTAGAATTGAATTGTGCCTATTTTTCTTTGCAATAGTGAAATGCACTAAAACAGTCTCAACTTGGTATCTTGCAAGTATCTTACACCATATCGTTCATCATCTCCCAAGACATGGCCAGATTAGAAAAGCTGGAAAACTATTTTTGAAAGAGCCCTTCAAAAGTTTCTAACAATACACTTGCCTATTCCTAGACAGAACTCAAGAGCATTAAAATATACTAAGGTTGTGTGAAGTGTTCCAAGCAGTTCCAATTATGCTGCAGTTAGATTAACAAGCAATATTGAACTCATTTTCAACACTGCTTTCTTAATCAAAAAATCACCTACCTGGATTTGCCATTAATCCTTCCAGGTGAGTACTCTGTTACACTCACTTAGGAACAGAGCATACTTTAATTGATTGCACTACAATGTTGCATGACTTCTTACTCAAAAGGAGGACTCTTTCTATAATCAAAGTGCAATTCTGTAATCATAAAAATGTATTTTCTTGATTCATATCCAAAATAGCCATGCCAAATGGAGATGATGCTCTACAATTGCCCTCCAGCACATCTGGAAGGCATCAAATTGGGGAAGGTAGCAGGGTTTTATTTACGAATGAGAAGCTTGAACCCCCATGAAGTCAAGAAGGAAGCATCTATGTACAAAAGATTAGAAGATTTGCTAGAATATAAGAAAATGTTGATGTTTTTCCCCCTTAATAAAATATAGACACAACCTAACGCATTCTGAATCTGGTTAATGGATAATGTAGGTCCCTGTTTCCCAATCTTGGAAATTTTGATATGTGTGGATTTCATCTTCTAGAAGTCTGAGCAAAGGCCATACTGTCTGGGAGTTAAAGTCCACACCTCTTTAATGTTAAGAAAGATCGCTGTAGGTAGACTGTTGAGCAAGAGTGGAAGTGAAAGACACAATGCATAATCCCTAAAAACAGCACAGCTGGCAGACTACCTGATTAACATATATTGTGCAAAAACCCTTAGATGAAATCCAAATCCACTTAACTCATTAACCTTTTATTGGATACAAGTGGTAGAACAGGATCCAAGATTTGAACACAAATATTTATATCCTGCCTTTATCATTTTCATAAGTAACTCAAGGCGGCGAACATACCCCATACTACTTGTTCCTTCTATTTTTCCCACAACCATCACCTTGTGAAATGGGTTAGGCTGAGTGTGTGTGTGACTGGCCCAAAGTGATTCAGCCAAACGAGTAGTTATTAAAGTTAGGTTATTGTCACCATCGTTCATCATCAGCCCAGTTTATCTTTTAATATATTTTAACTCAAGTATCTTTTAAGAATTTTGCTGTGTACATTACATGTCAGTTTCTCCACTAACAGCCCTGTGAACCTGCAAGTTACTCTATAGGTGGTTTTCTGGCTCCAGTCCATGTCTGAATCAGTCTGCCTGGGTTCAGCTACATGGGCTATTTGCTAAAGCAGGGGTCTTCAAACTTGGCCCTTTTATGACTTGTGGACTTCAACTCCCAGAATTCCTCAGCCAGCGTGCCAAGTTTGAAGACCCCTGTGCTAAAGAGACCATTCAGCATCTTACATGTCCCAACAAGGATGCTGTCTCTCCTCCAAGGTTCGGTTATTCATCCTTTCTTTTATTTCCCAAACATAACAGGGAATGACTTGAGTTTCTTACCAAGTAAAAGATCTGTTCAAGTTGGAACAATGCCTGCTGCGCACCCAGTTTGATCATTCGCAACTTTGCCAGAGAATGATGGTAGGCCCGACTACAGAGCTTGATTGACAAGGAACCCAAGCGTGTGTAGTAACTTGGCTCTTCTTTCTGCTTTTCAAGAGGGGCTGCTCCAGAGCCTTTAGGCGGGTCCAAGGATGCAATGGCAACTAAAAAAAACCAGCAAGATCAAAAGGGATCCCCATTCACAACACTTGAACTAATATTATCAGGAGTCACTTTATTTCTCAAATAAATTCCTCACAATTAAGTTTCTGAGAAATCTTAGCTAGTAGACACTTTATTCCTCAAATAAATCCTCCTTGATTAAGCTTTGGGGAAATCTGGGCTACACTTACGTATAACTAAAAAAAAGACTTCAACCCCTCTCCCCCATTGTTACAATATTTAATTGGGGGAGTGAGGGGGCTATTTTAGGATATGTACTACCATTTGGAGAGGAACTACAAAAAGGGACCAGCTTTGGTCCAAAAGACTCTTTTTCACTGCCCCTGCACTAAGTTATGTTAGATTTTTAGTGTAGCATGTTGTGTGAACCCAGCCTTCATGGCATGTAAAAACAAGATCCAGGGCTTGTAGGTTATGTGAAACTCTTCAGTTAGGTTTTGTGAATCAAATCCTGGCAGAGAGCAAGATTTTAAAGTACAACCTGTTTGGTGGACATGGGTAGGTATAGAAATTTGATCATTCAAAATTGATTTGCACCAGCCATTTACCACACTTTAGAGCAGTGTTTCTCAATCTCGGCAAGTTTCAGATAGGTGGACTCCAACTCCCAGAATTCCCCAGCCAGCATGTTGGCTGGGGAATTCTGTGAACTGAAGTCCACTCATCTTAAAAGTTGCGGAGGTTGAGAAACACTTCTTCCTAGAGTCAGAGTGGAGTAAAGCATTTCATTTTGGGTAACCTTACACCAACCTGTTATGGCCTTGAACGTTTTAGACTGGTTGAATCTGCAACTCCCAATAGGCCACCAATTTCTCCTACACAAGAATACCAGCAGAAGGAAATCAGCTGGGCCTGATTTACATAGAGACTATTTTATTTTGGCTTTGAGGAATTGTTCTCTCTCCCTCTCTCTCCCCCCACTCCTTCCCTAGCCATTAGTTTTTATTTATTGCTTAAAGGGGCAGAAAGGCCCATGTCTTTCATTTAGGAGAAAATGTAGTCTCTAATACTCCCACAGCAAAGTAGAAATAACGGATACCCTTTTCACTTAACCTTCAACTCAATCTTCGCCTATGTCTTAAAATCAGCGGTAGCAAGGAGGGTCCAGTTGGAAAGAGGAGCGATGGAGGAGGAGGAAATAGAGGGGTTTGGAAGAAATTTTATAAGATTGAAAAGCCTGTAGTTTTGTTTGCTAAAATGTGACCCTATTTTTTTTTAAAAAGTAAAATTGTTTCTGTTCAGGAGCACATGGATTGGCTACCAGGATCTGATTCTTAGAATACTTTATTTTTCTATTCTGCAATTAAGTGCATTTATCCATGTGTCTAGCTTTCCTGGTTGGTTTTTATACAACTGGCTGAGAGCACCCAGCTTCCCTTGCAAATTTGCATCTTCTCCTCTGTCTATTCTATTTTCTGTCAATGCTCTAGACCAGGGGTCTTCAAACTCGGCCCTTTTATGACTCAAGGACTTCAACTCCCAGAATTCCTCAGCCAGCGTGCCTGGTTGAGGAATTCTGGGAGTTGAAGTCCATGAGTCATAAAAGGGCCGAGTTTGAAGACCCCTGCTCTAGACTGCATATCCTTTGGGACAAAGATCTATCTTTTGCTGGAGATGCAATACTGGTAGTCCTCAACTTACAACAGTTCATTTAGTGACCATTCAAATTTACAATGGTGCTAAAAAAAAGGAATTTATGACCGTTTTTCACATTTATGACCATTGCAGCATCCCCATGGTCACATGATCAAAATTCAGACGCTTGGCAACTGACTCATATTTATGACCGTTGCAGTGTCCCGGGGACATGTGATCCCCTTTTGTGACCTTCTGACAAGCAAAAGTCAATGGAGAAGCCAGATTCACTTAACAATGGAGTTACTAACTTAACTGCAATGATTCACTTAATAACTGTGGTAAGAAAAGTTGTAAAGTAGGGCAAAACTCAATAACTTTCTCACTTAGCAACATAAATTTTGGGCTCAATTGTGGTCGTAAGTCGAGGACTATCTGTATAAGCAGCTTTATCCTAGATAAGATCATTCAGTTCCTCTATATTGGCTAGAATCACACACAATGGGCTTGGGTTAAGCCATGGATGATTAATTATGGTTTGTTGAATAAGCCACAGTTGCTGGCTTCCCAACCAGTTGCTGGGTCAAAACCAACCAAATCTCCTTCTGGTTTAGGATACTCACTGACTAACAGGAACTGTTTAGGCAAGGGATTTCCCCTATTAGAATTAAAAGCTCTCAATTTTAAGAAAAATGAGCTAGAAAATATTAGATTCTATGATTTTTAAAAATATCTAGTTTGTTATACTTCCTGATGCTTACTTCTGACATATTTCTAATATTTTATACTTTTATTAGGCCAGGTATAGTGTATTCTTGGGTCTACATTTTTCCTAGCTAGTGCCTTTCAAATGTTTTAAACTTTAATCAAAGGAAGCAGTATTGAAACTGAACGAATAAATACTGTTAGTTGGTTAACTATCTCAGCATTTATTTTTGGACTTTAAAAAAAAAAAAATTAACTGTTTTATAGTTTTAGAATTGTATGCCATCCAGAGCCACTTGGCTGAGATAGATAACTGTAGAAATAAAATAAAATAAGTCAATAAATGTAGAGGTAAAACTTATCAGAACATGGATAATCGAGAGAGGAAACTGCATATTCTTACGTAATTCCTCATCTGTGATTGGAAGAAAGTGCTCTAGTAAGCTGTCTGATTTGAATATCATGTTGTCAACACTCCTGGCCATCATCTGTGACACACTGATTTCCCTCACAGCATTCACAGCACTCCTCGCTGAACACAATGTCACTCCCACAGTGTCCACGGCAACTTCAGCGCTTATCTCTAGCATGCTATCCACAATATTTGCTTCACTTAATTTGATATAAATGGATCCAACGATCTGGGGGCAAAAATTCAAAAACAGAAAATATCACAATGGAGAATGATGAAAATCAACACAGAATTAAGCACAAGCGCATACACGCTTCTGTATAAATTTGACTTATATGTTGTTCTTGAATCCAATTTAGATTCTATTTGCTACCTTTTTTAAAAACAACAACGACAAATATACAGGTAGTCCTCCACCTACAACCACAATTGAGCTCAAATTTCCATTGCTAAGCAAGATAGTTAAGTGAGTTTTGTCCCATTTTATGACCTTTTTTTGCCATAGTTGTTAAGTGAATCACTGCAATTGTTAAGTGAATCATGCAGTTGTTAATGGAATCTGGCTCCCCCACCCCGACTTTGCTTGTCAGAAGTCAGCTAGGAAGGTTACAAATGAGGGTGTGTGTCACATGACCCTCTGGATAGAGCAATTGTCATAAATACATGCTAGTTGCCAAAGCACTCAAATTTTGTTCATGTGACCATGGGGATGTTGCAAAGGTCACAAGTGTGAAAACAAGCCCCAAGCTACTTTTTTCAGCACCAATGTAACTTTAAATGGTCACTAAATAAATAGTTTGAAGTCAAGGACTTGATTAGTATGTTCTAAGACTACTGAGAAATGGCCCAGGGTAAGAAATGAAACAATATGCAATATATGCAAATGCCCCCAAATCCTGTCAAATGGTTTATAAATCTAGAGCTCAATTACCCTGCTAATGGAGTAGTATGGTGATGGTGAAGTGCATGTCAAAGATGACATGTTTTGGGTAATACACCAGTGTTCAGCAATATCCAACAACTATTCTCAAAAGCACACGCTGTTCTCATGCAATTTTCTGAGGCCTTGGGAGCTGCATGAGAATGGGGTGTGTTGTCATGCAGCCTCCGGAGGTTGCGTGAGGGGGCCATGCTCTTGCAGAGCCTCTGGAGGCTCTAAAAATCGTGCAAGAATCAGGCAGTTTTCAGAAGTCACAGAAGAGCATTTTACAAAACCTAAAAAAAAAAAAAAGAATGAAAGCCTCGTGTGATCCGGAGTTGCCTCAGATAGGCCACAGGGGCCTGTCAACAGAAGAACACCAGCATATATGGCAGAGTCTGGACATCACACATGATTGGACTGTATTTTTTTCAAAATTAATACCTAAAAAATTGTTTCTCGTGTGTGTGAAACACACAAGAGTCTTTCTCTGAGGGAGATGGGTAATTCAGAAATTTGAGTATATAAAATAAAAAAGTTAATCATTTTCCAAAATTCTGACATGCCAAGCCCAAGCGTTTCATACCATCACTGGGCTAGTACAACAATTGACCCTACTAAACATGAGGGGCTGTTTTGCATTTTTTAAAAAACACCAAGAGTATGATAAAATGCTTGCTGGAGGAGTCCTGCTAGTCCAAAACTTTGGAAGACAAAGCATTTAAAGGAGAAAAGAGAATGTCCTTTTTTCTCCCACAGGAAGAAAAGATTGGTTGGCATTTCATGGCTCTTACAGCACCTGTTGATAACAGCTGTGTCTGAAATCCAGGCTTATGAAGCTGATCATCTACCTCTTGTTCTGCCCACAGTAGAAGAGAAAGACAATTTGTGATCTTCCAAGTCTTACTGAATTACAATGCTCTGCATCCTTCACATTACCTGTCCTAGGGATGTTAGGCGTTGTAATTCAGTAAAATCTAAAATACCATATGTTGCTTACAATGAATCTACACAGATTGATAATATATTATGGAAAATAAGTTCAAGTGATTACCTCATCCACTGTCTGTTGCAGAACAGGAAATTGGTATTGTAGCCTGTCAAGATTCCTACAGACAGCTATGTTTGCAATAGCAACTGTAAAATAGCAAAGATTAAAGAAAGGTTTGATTACTTAAAAGATTCCCGGTTATGTTCAACAACTGGATGTTACTTGTATTTGGGTTTTATTGCTACTTAGCAATATGAAAACCAATATATTGTTTTATGCTGCAGCACAATGATACAAAGGAAAGTGATCACATGAAGGTGAGATTACATTGCTATGCACTCATTTAGGTGGTGGGAAATTCAGAGTCATATGAATGGACATAAATAGCAAATCAAAAGATAAGGGCTATGTGCACCTCTTCCTCCATGCATACCATCTGAATGTGCTTACTTTGAAGCCATTGGTCTTTTATCTTTTAAATGGAGCTTTGCGTTTATAGCTTTTTGACCACTAACTGCATTAGAAAAGATGCATCTCTCCCTTGATTAGAAAATGAATAATTTTAAGGTTCAGCCTTCAGCCTTCTTTCTTTGGGATTTCTCTTTCTTCATTCTTTTCCCACAACAAGGCAGCATAACATAAATGTAAGTTTTCTGTTATACCACGTAACTTACAGGATAAAATTCACTTGTCCTTTTAGATTTTAAAGATCTCTCCCTAAATTCTCTTAAAGTGAAGGAAATAAACTAGATTATCTTAATATCATAGCTTACATTTAGAAATATCATTCTTAGAAGAAAAACTTCTAAAAAGATGTCTTACACAGAATTGTGTTGCCTCCCTTGTGGCATTTTGCAAAACCTGATGGCTCATCAAAAAATTTACAAAATGGCAAAAACGTATTTGAAATTTTATTTAGAGAGTTCTTGTTTTTCACTCCATGCAGGATAAAGTAGAAGAAATAAAATACAACATGATAAAATTTCTAGCACCCTCATTTAGAGAGCAACCTATAACCTCATATACTTCAATTCTTTCCTAAAGGAGATAACTCACACCATAACTTCAGTGAAAGATCTTAAACCTAATTCATATGCTAAGCAGTTCAAGAGAACTTTAATTCCAGAAAGCAGAGAACTCAATGTAGGAAAAGCTGATTTCTCTTGGATTTGCAAGTTAAATTGCAAAACATACACATGGGAAGAATTTTACTAATCAGCAATAACCATAGAAAATTCTCCCCCACACACACTCAAATAATCGACCAAGACCAGAAACTATGTTGCAATCAAATAGGCATATTTTAACAAAGATCTGGTGCTAAGATTGCTCAATAATGATAAACAGTAAAACCAATTACTTGGGCAAGCGTAATTAACTAAATAACTCATTCATTCACGCTTCCCCAAACCCCCAAACCTACTGCCCAAATACTTAGTACAAACAAAGACGACAAAGCTAATAGACAGAAGGACAGTATTACCTTTGCCAGAATCACACACTAGAACCAATACATATGCACATCCATGCCCTTCAAGTATCACACACCAGCACAAACACACACCCAGACCCCCTCAAGCTCAGGCCAAGGACCAGTGCCCCCTATCAAACAACCACTCTATGCCTCATTTTCTCTGTAGCTACCCACACAAACAAACCACTTTGCTTTTGGGAATAAATAAATCTCCTTTCCTCACAGCTTGTCTGGATTTCACTCTGATTTGTTTTTGTGCAAACTGGAACCCCAAATTATTCTTTGGACAATATGCTGAGCAATTCAAGAAAACTTTAATTCCAGATAGTAGAAAGTAGAGAAAATGTAAGGAAAGCTTTGATTTCTCTTGAATTTCTAGATCAGACATGTCAAACACAAGGCCCGGGGGCCGGATGCGGCCCGCGACGTGGTTTCATGTGGCCCGCGAAGCCATCCTGGAAACAGAGAGGGAATGGCCCCCGCTGCTTTGGCCCCGGCCCAGGCCGCCCGGGAGCCAATGTACACTGTCCCACTCCTGCTCAGGCCCCCACAGGCAACCTTGACGCGAACGATGTAGAGCTGGCCATGCCCACCTAGTAGGCCACACCCACTCCAGCCACACACCCCCAGTAGGCCACGTCCACCCTGGCCACACCCCCCCGAGGACAACCACAATGCTGATGCGGCCCTCAATGAAATTGAGTTTGACACCCCTGTTCTAGATAAATTGCAAGTATACACATAGACATAATGCTAATTCAACTCAAGTTATTTTGCTGTTCAGGTATTTATTGAAGTAGGAGTGGAATATTCTTGGAAGAAGATATGGAAGAGCAGATCAGTGACTGGTTCCAGACACATCATGGCATGGTTTACCTAATCATGGGTTACTGAATAAATTACAGGTAGTCCTTCACTTACAACAGTTCGCTTAGTGACTGTTCAAAGTTACAATATCACTGAAAAAAAGTGACTTATGACCATTTGTCACACTTATGACCATTACAGCATCCCCCTGATCACATGATTTACATTTGGATGCTTACAACTGACTCACATTTATGACAGTTGCAGTGTTCTGGGGTTATGTGATTACCTTTTGCAACCTTTCGACATGCAAAATCAATGGGGAAACCAGATTCACTTAACAACTGAGTTACTAATTTAATAACTGCAGTAAGTCACTTAACAAATGTGGCAAAAAAAATCGTAAAATGGGGCAAAACTCAACAAATTTCTAACTTAACATAAATTTTGGGCTCAGTTGCGGTCGTAAGTAGAGGACTACCTGTACCAGTTGATTCATAGATCATGTTGAACCATGAACAAGCAAACTACATCTTAAATTAGTGTGATATGCCACGCAGTCAGTACATTTGTGGTTACTGTTGCAAGCCTGCTGGTCACAATCTCCACACTTCAAAGAATTGACTCCTAAAGAGGAAATACTTTGGCTGCAGAGAAGGCAAAATTAGATTAATTCCACTGGTTTAAATAAGATAGTGTGTATTAAGTTTGAAAAATAAAATTAAGAACTCAGGTTAGCTTCCTAGGCTTGCCCTAAGGAACCTTTGGAATCAAAGTCTTTTCAGGATCCCCAGTTGCTGTTGGACTATAAGTCCCCTATTCTCTACTCAATGGCTTACAGCAGAGGTCCCCAACCCCCAGGCCGTGGACCGGTACCGGGCTGTGGCATGCCAGCAACCGGTCCGCACAAACAAGCAAAGCCCCATCTGAGGGATGCAGGCAGCACACAAAACCACGCCCCCTCCGGTCCGCGGAAAAGCCTCTCTCCACGGAACCGGTCGCTGGTGCCCAAAAGGTTGGGGACCTCTGGCTTACAGCATCTCAAAAACCATACATTGGAAAACCAAGCCCAAAAAACAAACCTGGCATGACAAAGAATAGTGTTCTAGTTTGGGGTGGGCCTACCAGCTATGACCAATTACTTACGTTGAGGTTCAAATATGTCGAGAAGAGGTTCTACGCTGCTTGCAATATTCTTCACACCCGTCTCTGCCATCTCACAGACTGTTTGGATAGCTGGATGAGACTGCTTGGCCAAATTATAGATAGACGAAACCCACTCATAAGTAGAACTGATTAATGGCAGATCAGCAAACTTTTGGACAGCACACTAAGAAATAAGATACCATAGAGTCACCATCTTGCTGGATCCCAGAAGAGTTCTAGATCGCTGAATTGCAGTAGAGATCACATATTTGTGAAAGGCAGAGTTTGTCAATGAAGCTATGATTCAAACTGGACAAACAGTAAACCGATACTGCGGAACTCTAGTCTGTTACTGTTTCTTTCTCAGCATTTTATTAAAAACAGCACAATACAACAAGTTTGTCTTTAAGAAGCTCAAAAGCTTTCCTCAGTATTTTCTTTTGATGGTTTTACGGTGATCAAAATAGGAACTAATGGGCCTACAGCTCTTTTGAAAATAAATCTTTGAAAAAGTATATAGATTAGAAAACCCGTGCTGGGTTCTATTCCTGTCACGTACAGTTTGGCCCTTAAATGGTATCCTTGCTTCTTCCAGTATTGTCCACTTACCTGTTCTTCATCTATGATCCTTACAGGCATTAACTCTGCTCCAGGAGAATGCATGATGACGATGATGAGAAAGAGCGGCCAGCACTATAGAGTCAAGATCCAATTCAGTCATCATACTAATACATCCAGTTACATTAACACACAATTTTAGCAGCTTTTGCAGAAGTAGCAAGGCCAGCTAAATAAACAAATCCTACCCTATACCTGTATTTAAAGCAGTGTTTATTCCAATCTTGATCTATTTACACCACGAGGACATCTGGAGATGTCGAAGCAGGCTTTAGCGATCAGGGCAAAAAGATTCCTTCTATTATAGAACATCTGATTTCATACATTTAGTTGTACTGTAATGTGATTTGTTTGCTTTGCGCTGATAAGCTATATTTACTCTTGCACTTTTTACCAACTAGCTAACTGTGCTTTGTATAAATTACTCAGGTTTTGATTCTTAACTTATGATTTACAAGTTAATACTTCAGGGGTTTTTGAAGCTCTGTATCATCTATGGCAGGGGTGTCCAACCTTGGCAACTTTAAGACTTGTGGACTTCAACTCCCATTATTCCTCAGCTAGCCATGCTGGCTGTGGGATTCTGGGAGGTGAAGTCCATAAATCTTAAAGTTGCCAAGGTTGGAGACCCCTAATCTATAGAAAAGGGAGGGGAAAAGCAGTGACACCTTTGGGACAACCCCTTTCGAAGACTGCCCCCTTAACAAAACAAATATTTCAACTCTGATTCTGTAGTTATCAGTTTAATGTAGCACAACTCCCTTCTGCACAGTAATCAGAAATAGTTGGCATTTCTGAACATTACAGGTAATCAATCCTCAATTTATAACCACAATTGAACCCAAAACTTATGTTGTTCAGTGAGAAATTTGTTAAGCGAGTTTTGCCTCATTTTACAACTTTTCTCACCATTTTTGTTAGGCGAATCACTGCAGTTCTTAAATCGGTAACACAGTTGTTAAATGAGTTTGGTGCCTTTTTTGGTGCTTTTTTTGCAACAATCATTAAGTGAACCACTGCAGTTAAGTTAGTAACATGGTTGTTAAGGGAATCTGGCTTCCCCATTGACTTTGCTTGTCATAAGGTTGCAAAAAGGGGATTATATTACTCTGGGACACTGCAATGTCATAAATGTGAGTCAAGCATGACCATGGGGATGCTGCAATGAGAAAAATAGTCATAAATCCCTTTTTTCAGTGCCGCTGTAACTTTGAACGGTCACTAAATGAACTGTTGTAAGTCGAAGACTACTTATATTCACAAACGTATGCATTTCATTGCATTTTTAAATTCAAATTTAAATTCAAATTGGAAAGATCTTTATGGAGGTCAGTTAATTCTGACACAGGTGGAGTTTCTCTCTAGCAGGGCCCTTCTCTTGCCACTGTAATCCCAGCAAAGAATTGCAGAGAATTCTAGGGTGATAACTGATTCGATTTAAACTGGTATTTCTGCTTTCCCTTAGGGGTATTCTCCATACAGATTAATCAGGTGTTCAGGAATGCTAAACAGCTCCACCCTTTCAATTTTGTAGACCAATGATTTCTTCCCTTCCATAGATGGAAACTGAAGCCTTTCTATTCTAAGGAATTTGCCATGCTGGGATGCATGAGGTTTGTGGACTTGCAACCCCACTCCACAATAATCTAACCAGGAAAGGCCAGTAAACCTGGGTGTGGCTGTGCTAATTTCTTAGAACAAAAGCAATTTAGCAACAGTATTTCAGACACGGTATTTCAAGGAAAAACCAAATATTTCTGCAAAACAAGCCAAAGGAAAAAAAAACCACTGAGACATAATAAAATATGGTCCCTTTTAAGAAAGAGTTAAACTGAGTTTCTGGGAAATACCTCTTGTTTTAAAGTATAGCACTTATATTATTCAGGAGCTTTTTTGTTGTGTAGCACAAAGCTACTACACAAGGCCAAGATTCTGTATTTGACAAAAGTCAATAAAATATTTTAGCAAAAGCTAAAACCAAGTCATAAGAACAATTAACCTCTTCCACCAATCCCCAGCATTTGGTATTCAAAAATATCCGGAGGTATTTACTATATCTGAATGAGGAATTTCCATTCAACTATCAAGCCTGTGAGACCAACATTTTGCAAAAAAAAATAGTTTTGCTTTGCAGAGTCATACATAAATAGGAAACAAAAACCAACTTTAAACCACATTTCAGAAAGAAAAGCAACTCATGTTAGTTATATTTACAATCAAACATACCTCAAAGCC
This sequence comes from Azemiops feae, assembly GCA_023970755.1. Lineage (NCBI taxonomy): Eukaryota > Metazoa > Chordata > Lepidosauria > Squamata > Viperidae > Azemiops > Azemiops feae. Next base: position 2,551,194 of record JALGBA010000031.1, read on the forward strand.
AACAATAAAGCCACTTCCGGCGTCGGTGGTCTTATATACCATGAAACATGAAAAGGCAGAGGCGGGCTATCATTGACAGACAGTTTCGAAAAGCAATCAAAAGCTTCTTCCACTGCTGAAGGGGAGATAGGATAATTGTGTTAGGAAAGGCAATGGCTGTAATTCTATAGTGAATTCCTTTAACAACCCACAATCAGGTTGACTAAGAATTATGTTAACTAGAATGCAAAACGTCAAGGTGACCCGATGTTAGAAAAGGTAGCTATAAATTTACAGTGACCATACTTCATTTATTAGGAAGGGCAATCTTTTATTTAAAAAATGTCCTTTACATTTTTTAATTTAATCATTTTCTGTGTCTTGCTCTTTATTTTTTCTTTGTAATGCAAAGTTATAAACGGAAACAAATGTTTGTATCCTTATGAACCTCTTTCAGATTTGCCCCTTTTGGGACTTATCCTTTATTTCCCCCCCCCCCCCCCAAGAAAATAAGGTTACTGTATGTAAAGTAGAAGAAAATGTAGGTAGTAATTTTCTTTCTTTTTACTCCGGACCTTTTTCTATCACCTCTCTTAAAACAAATCTGAAACAATTTACCATCTGTGCAAAGTACATCTTGTGTGTAACAGTGAACCTATCTGCGCTTTTTACTAGAAGCCATGGCATTTATTTCCTGATTTAGCTGCAGCGCTTCAGTTGTAATTCAGTGGAGCTGCTTTTGTACAGATAAAATAGCTCGCAGACTAGTGGGTGCCTCTAGTGAAAGAAAGCTGGCAAGAAACAGAAAGTTCATATGAGGACATTCTCTTCTGAAGTTCAATATGTTTACAAATACCGTGACACGTTTTGCAATGTGGTGTCCTGTAGCGCTATGAATTGTTTAGCCTAAGAATGTAATCCATTATTGAAAAAGGTGATGTGACAAATGTGTTGCTTGAAGTGGCTAATTGACATAGCTAAAAAGCAAGCCCGGCCCATTCTCTTGCTAATTCTTTAATGAGGCTTCTCAACATTTTGCTGATTATAGGTTTGATTAGAGGGTTTTTTTTCTTCTTTCCTTTCTTCTTGAACAACAAGCATTCAACAGTGGAAGCTTGTCTGTATTTCAACATTTCTGATTGAGAAAAAGGTGACATTTCTGAATGAGTGTGAATTTTGAAAAGCCACTCTCTTTTCAATTAGAAGACTTTTTTTCCAGTTATGGAAGGAGTAAGAAGTGCTGTGCTCTACACACTGCTGCTGTTCTTGAATTCTTTCTGGTGAGCCACCTGATTAGGGGGGCCAAATATTTTTTAAAAGTTCCTGCATCCTTAATACTTGTGTAGAAGCCAGAGCTGCAAGATAAGCTGACATCTGAACACTAGAATCATAGGTCTGGAAGGGATCTTGGAGGTCTTCTAGTCCTTGAGCAGGGGGTTGGACTAGATTCTAGTCCAACCCCCTGCTCAAGGCAGGAGACCGTATACTGTTCCAGTCAAACGGTTGTCCAGTCTAGTTTTTAAAAATCTTCAGTGATGGAGCAAGTACCCATAACTCTGGAAGACAAGCTATTATCAGTGGTGGTGAACCTATGGCACGCGTGCCACAGGCGGCACTCAGAGCCCTCTCTGTTGGCACACGCGCCGCAACCCCCACCAGCAGCAGGTCCATCAGGCCGCCAATGCCGGAGCAGGAGCCCTGCCCAGCACAAAGGAGGCGAAGCGGCCGACTAGCAAGCTCGAGTAGAGGTGGTAGAGCAGAGGTCACCGACTATTGTCGATTGGTGGACTGGAAGAAAAGGAAGGGGAAGCATTTTACATGCGTGCATGCGCACGTGGGGCCGCAAGCATGCATGCGCTGCAAATGGGGTGGGGCTAGTGCCTGCGTGATACTCACTAGCCCTGCCCCGTTCTTGCATGGCGCAGCGCCTCGTATCTGCACCCCGCGGTGCGGCGGCGGCCATTTTTGCGCCTTGCAGCACAGTGGCCCATTTTTGCACCCCTGGTTTTTGCATGTCAGAGGCGGCACTTGGAGGTGCCTCCCTGCCCCCCCCCCCAGGGCACCACAATGCTGATGCAACGATAAAGAAGTGGGTTTTGGGTTGCGGTTTGGGCACTTGGTCTCTAAAAGGTTCGCCATCACAGAGCTATTTCATTGATTAATTGTTCTGTCAGAAAATTTCTCCTTACTTCTAGATTGTATTTCAGATCTAACAAGCTTCCACCCATTACGTTTTGTTCTGCTGAGATTCATTCATTCATTCATTCATTCATTCATTCATTCATTCATTCATTCATTCATTCATTCATTCATTCTTCTGAAAAACTATTCACATTGCTCACACTCTTTTCCTGGTACAGCTAGTCTTTGATTTACAACCAACTGTTTAACAACCATTCAAAGTTATACAACCCATCCTCAAAGTTACAACTGCTGCACCACCTCATGGTCAGGTGGTTGCATTTTGGGTGCTTGGCAGCCAACTTACATTTATGGCTGGTTGCAATGCCCCATGGTCATGTGATCACATTTTGCAACATTTTTGGCCAATGGCACATTTTTTCCGTTTCTACCACATACAATGTAAGGTCTGCAACAACCACTATGTAGGACAAACAGGCAGAAGACTGGCAGAACGCATCTATGAACACTAACTAGCAGTCAGAAGACATGATGAAAACTCATGAAAAAAAATCACCCTACTTGCCATGCCAGGCAGTCTAGCTGTCCCAGAAACAATTGCTACTGTATGTCACTTTGCTTCTGATTCCTAAATAAATGGAGATCTCCTTTCCTGCAGCTTGCCTCCAAATTCATTGGCTCAAGCGTCTTTCTCCTGGCTTGGAACCAGATTTTATTTCCTACAATACCCATGATCATGTGATCAAAATTCAGATGCTCAGCAACTGGTTCATACTTATGACTGTTACTGTGTCTCATCATGTCCCATCACCTTTTTCAACCTCCTGACAAGCAAAGTCAATGGGGAAGCCAGATTCACTTAACAACCAGGTTACTAACTTATCAACTGCAGTGATTCACTTAACAACTGTGCCAAGAAAGGTCATAAAATGGGGCAAACTCATTTAACAACTGTCTTACTTAAAAACAGAATTTTTTGGCTCAACTGTGATCGTAAGTCGAGGACTACCTGTATCCAATGTGATTTAATAAACAATGTTCAATTAATATGTAAGGTGTTTTCTCAATGCTGAGTTAAAGTATCTTTAGCCCATTCTTGACCTGGCAGAAAATTACTGCTATGTCTTGAAATTTCTTGCATGCATTTTTGATCCCTACCAAGCCTCGGTTTTGCTGTCTATGCGCACAACACAGAATAAACAAAGTGGTTTATTGATTTCTACATCTTTGCTGTTTGCTGTTTTGTGTACTAGTGAGAAAAGGCTTGTCAATCACAGCAGAAATGGGAAAGAACCGACTGCAAGATTTTTTTTTCTGTAGAATCCTTGGTGTTCTCTGAACTTGGTTGTTTGCTTGCAGACATGTTTCATTGCCTGACTAGGTAACATCATCAGTGTGAGTGAATGTGCCGTATTTCATATACAGTATATCAGTGTGAGTGAGTGTGGGGTATTTTATATTCAGTAGCTTCTCCTGCCAGTTTTGGTGGGAATGTGGTTTTCTCCTAGATAGTTCCTTGATTAGGATGTTGTTTTCTGCTTGAGTGTTTGTTCCATGTTAATCCTTGCTTATCTGGGTTTTGGCTGCTGGAGAGAATGTGTTCCCCTCTTTTTGTTTCCTCCTTAGTTTTTTTTAATTGTCTCTTTGGAATGGGGTGAAAACAGGGTTTATTTCTATATGTCTATTGATGGCTGATTTGTCTGAATGCCGAGCTTGCAGGAACTCCCTAGCATTTTTAGATTTAGCTTGGTCTAGGAGGCACAGTTTCCCAGTCAAAACTATGACTGGGTCTATCCATCTGCTTAAAGAGTTTCCATTATGTCTTCTGTTGGTATTCATGGAGGCATTCTGCTAGCCTTTTCTGCCTGTATGTTCATATAGTGGCTATTAATAATTCTTACACTATATATTGTAGATGCCTCCTGTTTTTTTTTCTTCTTGGGCTCCTGGATCTTTTGGTTTACTTAACATGTTTTGGGGAGCTTTAGTTAGTTTGTATGCTATGGTAATGATAACTCTCAGTATTTCCCCTTTCTAGAGGATTCCCGTTCCTTTTAGCAGTATAAGAATGAATATCCTGCTGTCGTTTTTCTTGACCTCTAATACAAGCCACTCTCTTGAAAGTACAGGTAGTCCTCAACTTACAACAGTTCATTTAGTAACCATTCAAGATTACAATGGGATTGAAAACAAAGTGACTTATGACCGTTTCCACACTTATGACCTTTGCAGCATCCCCATGGTCACGTGATCAAAATTCAGACGCTTGGCAACTGATTCATATTTATGACGGTTGCATGTCCTGTGGTCATGTGATCACCTGTGACCTTCTGACAAAAAAGTCAATGGGGAAGCCAGATTCACTTCAACAACCGTGTTACTAACTTAACAACTGCAGTGAGTCACTTAACTGTGGCAAGAAAAGTCATAAAATGGGGCAAAACTCACTTAACAAATGTTTCACTTAACAACAGAAATTTTGGACTCAGTTGTGGACGTAATCAAGGACTACCTGTAATGGTTTTAGCACTTGTAACAATGAGGTTAAGAGCAGGAATTTTTGGTAGTTTTGTGGTTTGGCTAATTAAACACATATATATTCCATTATATTCCCTACTTAGATCTTAGGACTATTATCTATGTCTTATCTTCCTTTTTAAAAAAAAACATGAACACATTGGGTAGATGAAAATAAAAACATCCCCATAGCTTTTTATTCCATCTGTATAGAAACACATGAGAATAGTACAGCATATTAGGCTCTAATTACATTCATTATACAAAAGATTGTGTATTTGGCCTTGCCTGGTGTTTTCAGTAGAAGATGAGGCTCACCTTTAAAATAATTGCCATAGGGTTTCCCCCCCCCCCTCAATTGCTCATCCTGACCAGCATTTAGTTGTGAGGGTTCTAATGAGTATATGAGTGCTTGTTTTAAGATGGTTTAATTTAGGACTTAAGGTAGCTTGCTCTCTCTTTTGCTTTTTGGTTGTATTAAGAATTTAATTTGCTCTGTTTGCCACCATGACAAAAACTATGTTTTTAACAGGAAATCTGGAAATTGTGCTCCCACATAGTAAAAGAAGCCAGGATGGGGAAGGCTGCATTCAGAAGGTCTCTAACATCCCTAATATAGGTGGGAAACATACAGGTTTATGCATTTCCGTTGAGTGCAGGTAGAAAAGCTTCCCTATGGTCGTATCGCCATCATTTTGCTGTTTCTGTCAGGCTCAAAGAACCAAGAATGACGTGTGGACTTACCCTCTAGACAGAAATTTGCCAAACTGAAACAACTCCCTGCATAAGTATTAGATGCACTCTGTGAATTGCTAGGAGGAGTCAACCTTCCCCCTCTTCCTGCATTCCTGGAGATCCTAAGCTCCTCTTTGCTCTCTGGGAAAGAGCCCCTCTTTCTTGTGACTCCGAACAATATATTCCACCACAGTTTCTCTTTGAACTAAACTAAACTATGATGATGCTGCAGCACATACTGGGGATGGGTTAGGATCGTCAAATGCCGAATGGTGATTGGGAAATGTATAAAACAGATAAAACACTCTATGAATTCTCAGACATTTAAGAATACCCCCGTCACAGGGAATACATTTTTTTGCATTTTTAATTCATATTATCAGTATCACCATACTTGGGCATTTGGTTGCAGTGTGGAGTCTCTAGATAGTTGTATTACCCATGATGTATGCCTTGTGAATGCTACTGATTATTAATTTTAATCTGGTTTTATGGTTTATTTGTATCATCATCATCATCATCATCATCATCATTTTCCTCATGTTTTTCTTGCAGGGGCAGGGTCCACTTTTCAGCTCAACGAACGCCATCTTACACGATCAAACGCAGCATCTGGATCATGTCTCTATTTTGACGGAGGTGGTTGTCGTTCCATAGGTTGTGACAAAAAAACCTGACTGACCAGCTTGTCACCTGGGCTTGATGTCGGTTTGGTCTGTGTTCAGCTCAGCACCACCCTGGCAGTTGGACAGTATCCAGCGGCATCACTAGCAGGAGCAGACCTCACCACATTTTGTTTCTTATAGTTGTAGTTTTTAATTTCTGAGTTGCCCAATGTCATTTATATGAGATGGATATCCATATAAATTGGATAAATAAATAAAGCAAACTCTAATGAGATTCCTCATTGCCCTGTTCCAAGCAGAGGTACCTATATTGACTTTTTGTTTGAAATGAACACACTTTGAGCTGAAAATACAATATTTACTAAGTACAATTGAAAAAAGCTTGTGCCGCTGTTGGTTCAGTTCTTTCTCTTCAACCCTGTTAATCCAGTTCTACACCCAAGAAATGTTCTTGGATGGATTTTTTCTGCCCATCCTCTTCCTCTTTTTTTGGGGGGGGGAAGGGGGCAAAGTGATTTATTCTGCTGCTTCCAGACTACACAGTAATAAGAATTGGGTTGAGTCTAATCCATTATGGCATTTGCCAGAATCCATAACCTTTCTGGCCTTAAAATTGTTTTTCTCCACCCATTCTGCTGTAGGTATATAGAAATAAGGAATTTAGGAAAAGAATACAAACAATGAATATTTTCCAAAGGAGTGTGTCCTATGAATGCCCCCTTGTTATTAGGTTGTTATTGGGCCTTAGTGTCGATTCCTGGCAACTGCTTGGACTAATCTCTGCAAATTTCCTGGCAAGTTTTTCCCCCCTAGTAGTGGTTTGCCATGACTTGCTTTCTAAGGCAGAGGGAGAAGGACTGGCCCAACGTCATCCAGCTGACTTCATGCCTAAAGTGGAACTGGAATTCATGGTCTCCCAGAGGTTTTCCTCATGGGACCGATGGACAACTAGTGGAAAAAAGTTGGGGAACTTTGTTTTTGTATATGAAAATCCTATCAAACTGCCCAGAGTTATTAGGTTAACACAGGGTAGTCACATAAACCTGATTCAATAAAGTAGATTTCAAACATTTCTTCTTTGCCTCTTTCCTCCCTATGCCCAAAAAGTCTACTGCACTTTTACTAACCATAGTTAGAAGCCTTTATATATTGCATCTTGTGTACTAGTCATGGTCTCTCTTGGATCAAGATGCCCTGCTTATAATCACTTATTCCTTGATCAAGACTTGTTTTGATTATTGTAGTACGCTCTAACATGGGGCTGCCTTTGAGAGGCTACAATTGATCCAAAATGCAGTGACTTGAGTAGTTATGGGTAGTAGTTCATTTACTCATATAACACGTCTATTTTGAGAACGGCACTGATTGCTTGTTGTCCCTACTGCAATTCAAGGTGTTAATTATAACCTTTAAAGCCCTTTGTGACTCATGATCTTGGTATCTTCAGTGGCCCATCCAATAACATCCAAGAAGCTGGGTTATTTTAGAGTTCCTACATTCATTCATTCATTCATTCATTCATTCATTCATTCATTCATTCATTCATTCATTCATTCATAACATTTATTTGCCCTCCATCTCCTATCTAATGACTCTGTGCAGCTTACAACATAGAAACACTGAAAAAACAATGTTTACTAGCAAAGCACCTGCCAGTTGAAATCATACATCGTCAAAACACAGCAGATAAAAAAACATTAAGAGATAAAATCATGGACACTAGATGGCAAAGAGGGGAGCTGGATGCACGGCTGTGGGTAGATGACATTATGGAATATTATCTACAGGGACCTCAGGGCATGCCTTCTAGAACGCTGCCTCCTTCCTCTGAAATAATATTCCACAGAGATCAGTCCCCTGTGCTTCTGTTCTGTAAAGCCATTAAGATGTGGCACTTAGCCTATGGGTTCTGAAAGATGAGAGCTCCTTCTGTAGCAAGCTTTCTGCTTTCTCAATCCTAGCCTTTCTTTCTTTGAATGAATTATTATTGTAATTGTTATTTTGAATTTGTGTCTTTTTGACTTGACCACTGAAAGAGGTGTACCAGCAGCTCAGAATTATTTGTTAATTAGAATGGTATAGATGTTTAATAAACCTATTAAATAAAAAATACACTAATAAACAGTGGCAGAAAATGCAGTATGTGTACATTTCAACAACACATGGGTAATAACAACAACTGTGGGTGCACACACACCTTTCAGTATTAGTTTTGGTTTTATGTTGGTCTAGAAGACCTGGCCCAATCAAGATTCCCTAGATATGTGTACTGGTATTTAAAGATGTGTCTATTCTATGTAGACTCTGTCCTTGTTACAGATTAGCTGAGGGGAATATTAGGATCATAGTGACGCTCTCTTAAGCAAAGTGAGCAAAACTAATCGGCTGTGTTATTTTAATCTAGAGAGTCCAATAATACCTAAGAAGCTGGGTTCTTAATTTAGAGTCCCTACATTCATTCATTCGTTTGTTCGTTCATAAAATTTATTTGCTTCCATCTCATACCCAACAACTCTGGGCAGCTTACAACATAGAAACATTAAGCACCAGGAAGGGATAGCAAAAAAAATTGTGGAACCTTAATATCGCATGTGTCCAATTTCATATGCTGCAGCTAAATCAGGAACTTGTCCAACATCTGTCCCCAATAATGTGGAAAATGTATTTGCTATCAAGATGGACAAAATGGGAAAGCCTTTTAAGTTCTAAATCCAGAGTGTCAGTGGACTTTATACAACAAAAAATAATATTTAGAATTTATAGGAAAAGTTCTATCTAAGTATTTTATTGGAGATGTAATTAGGATGATTCTTTAAGGCATAATTTTTTACAATGTCCTATTCTGGGAAAATAGTGGATTATATAAATACGAGTGTGTGACAAATGTTAAAAATTTCAGAGGATAATATTCTCTCGAGTTACATGTAGTCCTCGACTTACAACTTACATTTAGTGACTGTTCAAAATTAGAATAGCACTGAGAAAAGTGACTTATGAGTGTTTTTCACACTTACGGCCGTTGCAGCATCCCCATGGTCACGTGATCAAAATTCGGATGCTTGGCGACTGATATTTATGACGGCGATGTGATCCCCTTTTGCGATATTCTGACAACAAAGTCAATGGGGAAGTCAGATTCGCTTAACAGCCGTGCTACTAACTCAACAGCTGCAATGATTCACTTAACAACTGTGGCAAGAAAGGTCATAAAATGGGGCAAAACTCACTTAACAAATGTCTCACTTAGCAACAGAAATTTTGGGCTCAACTGTGGTCGTAAGTCAAGGACTACCTGTACATTACCTATTACAGTGGTGGCGAACCTATGGCACGGGTGCCAGAGGTGGCACTCAGAGCCCTCTCTGTGGGCCCGCGCACCGTCGCCCCAGTCCTAGGCCTTCAGCTGAGTTTTATAAAACCTTTTCGCTTTAGGCCTCCGCTGCCATGTGCAAAAAAAAAAAGGTTTAATTAGTCAATTTCAACTTCTCGCGGGAAAAAAAAAAGATCTTGCAAAGTTGGAATTGATTGATTGAACTTTTTAGTCCCACCCAGTCTGCTGTTACCACCGCAGCCACGCCCACCCAATGGGCCACGCCCACCCAATGGGCCACGCCCACTTGGCACTCAACAATGCATAAGTGGGTTTTGGGTTGCAGTTTGGGCACTCAGTCTCTAAAAGGTTCGCCATCACTGACCTATTACATGGAATTTAACAACTGAATAATGTAAACGTATTCTCCTTGCGCTTACTGTAGCCAAAAGACTGATAACTGTAGCATTGTAAAGAGAAATGGCCCATTCGCTCCTATGAGTGGATGGATTGCCTTTAGATGTAAACTTTGTATGGACAAATATAATGAAATAGGAACTCATTTATACTGTAAGTTAAAGATGATGTTATACAAATGTATTATAAATATATATACACTTTAATAATATTTAGATAGGTATAGAATTATAACTATTATATATTTTGCCTTTTTTGTTTTCTTTCACTTTTTAAAAGCACTTTTCAGGGTTTGTGGTTTTTTTTTTTTTTTAAAGTATGCTTCTGCATTATAATTGTATTTGTGTTATGTTCTTTTTCTTTTATTATTTTTAAAGTATTTTAAACAAGATGGTTGAAATTCCTGCTTAGAGCCCAGCCCTTTTCCTTCCAACAGAAACACTTTTTTAAAAAAATTTGGTTTTGTTGTTATCATTTTGCAATCATTATTTTTTTTTGCTTTGGTTTGATTTGTTAGCCGTTTGCAATCGTTATTTTAGCACGCTCGAATGAGCCTGTTGTGTATGTTTTGATTTTAGACCCGTTAAGTCAAATATGTCCTATCCTGCAAAAAAAAAACAACGTCCACAACGATTTTGTACGTGACTGGGGATGATGATCGGTGTTGTAGCCGGACACTTCTGGGAGCCCCATGCTGGTGAAGGAGTTATCTGCAGGAGGCATCCACCCAGAAAGCCGGTGCGGGAGCGAAGTTTCTGTGCTCGTGGAGAACCAACCAGACCCTTCCCGGATCCCCCTGAGGATCAACTCGCGTTGAAATCGCAGCGAGCGGAGGGAAGAGGAAATCGCTTTCAACGAAGATGCCTGACTACAGCCAGACGGCTTCTTTCGGCTGACTGGCACCCCGCCCGAAGGGACGATTTGAACACAGGGAGCTTTAAGTTCCTAGGCGCAGAGCGCACCAACCTCGCCGGCAAAGGACTTGAAGCGTCGCCCCGCTTAATCCAAGTTTAGAAAAAGCGGTCCGCGTCACCCTTTATAAACCTACTACACCTCCTCGCCCAGCCTTCTTCTGCAAAAGACCATGGCTGACGACGACGATTTCGCGTAAGTTGGAAATTGTTACCGAGGCAGATTTGGATTTGGGGGGGGGGGGGGGGGTTAAACGCAGAAAAGTTGGATCAGTTTTCCACTAGTGAGAAAAAGGCTGGGACGGAAGACTGCGCCTCCGGGAGTGGCTGCACGGCCCTTTCCGATCTGCTTCTTTGTATCTCTTGGGTTGAGTTCGCGCGGGAGATTAAAGGCTGGGGACCTCTGCCGTCGGGTTCGGGGCTGGGGGGGGGGGGCAGCGCTTTAAAGCCTCTTATGCAGCCGGTTAAAGGAGCATGGGGAGGGGGGGAGAGAAAAGCGAGGGGAAAAATAGCCGCCCCCCAAACCTCCAAATAATGTGAAGTAGAGATCTGGGCGCCATTACGAAATAAAAGCTGATGGGAGGACATTCACTCCTGTTGCTTCTCTCTGTCTGTCTGTCTCTCTCCCCCCCCCCCCGCTTGCTTGTAATTGAAACAATTTAGGGGCGGGGAGAGGCTTTAACTCTTTCCTAGGTTTCTCCCTAATGGCGAGAACAGGTTTTTAGGAAAGATGGAGAAGGGCCCTCCTGCCGGTGGCTGTCAGAAGAGTCTTGGAGTTTCTCCCCCTCCCCCATATCAAAATGCAACACACTCTATGTGTGAAATTTGAAATTTGATGCGCTGCTCCTGTCTCTAGTTGATAAGTCAGGTGAGGTCTTTTGACTATCTTCCAGGAAAACCTTGGGTTGGGCCTTGGCCCATTTGCAGCAGCATGAATATGCTCTGGCACACTTGTTTGCCCCTGTTCTTGCTGGGCCTCTTCACTGCCTTAATTCCATTCTTAACCCATGAGGAGGCAGGTTTAAATTGTCTTTAGCTGTACCAGTGTTAAAACAGTGTTTTCCCCCTTAGTCTGGCGCCAGATACAATCCAAGGGACCCTCAAGCTGTCTAAAAGTCTAAAACTCAGTCTCTATAAAAGACTAATTTTTAGAAGAGGTTGAAAAATAAGTTACACAATTAGTGAAACCTGGACACTTTTAAGGATAATAGGGGGATGCATCGCACCAAACTCATTGAAGATCAACCGGGACAATTAATGTTGCACAGTTAAGTATAGGTGGTTCTCCAGTGACGACCACAATTGAGCCCAACATTTGTGTTGCTAAGTGAAATGTTTGTTGAGTGAGTTTTGTGTCATTTTACAACCTTTCTTGCAACAGTCGTTAAGTGAATCATTGCAGTTGTTAAGTTAGTAACACGATTGTTAAGGGAATCTGGCTTCCCTATTGACTTTGCTTGTCAGAAGGTCGCAAAAACTGATTACATGTCCCCAGGACACGGCAACCATCATATATATATATATATGAACCAGTTGCCAACGATCTGAATTTGGATCACGTGACCACGGGGATGCTGCAATCGTCCTGTGAAAAGTGGTCATGAGCCACTTTTTGCAGTGCTTCTGTAACTTTGAATGGACACTAAGTGAACTGTTGTAAGCTGAGAAATTAAGGACCAGAAATTTCTGATCCCAATGTATGAATAGGATTTTAATTCCTATTTTTGCCACCAGGTTGTTGATGTAAGGTGCTCCCAAATTATCTATTTATTTAGAATATGACTGCTACACAATGAACATATAGAGATTGTATCTTTTTGTCAGCATATTGCCCAGATTCATACTAGCTAAGTTAAGCTATTTATTCTTTTAACCACCCTTTGTTGACCAAGTCCTAGTGTCCTGAAGAATGGATCAAATAGCACGTTGTGCATCCTTCAGAATGAAATTGAATGCAATATCTAGGGACTAAAGACAAGGTTGTTTAATGGACAAACAAAATGGCCAATATTTATAAAATGGGACAGAAAAAAAGCCATTGAAAAACTTGTGCCAGGGAATCATAGAAAAGCGACTAATCTGCTATTACTATAATAAGACCTGTTGGCAAAAATCAAAATAAATAAGTGTAGACTAGCTGGATTCACACATCACACCAATCCATATACTTTAGTTACTAAATTATAATAGCTGGCTTCACCTATCTCAATTAAATCAAAATCAAACAAACAGCATGATCCGAGAATCTGTCTTGGAAAAATCAATTCCTATTCTAAAATGATGGCTTCAAATAGTTAGGGACTGGCCAGTTTAAGCTGGAATGGAATTAGAATAGAATAGAATAACAGAGTTGGAAGGGACCTTGGAGGTCTTCTAGTCCAACCCCCTGCTCAGGCAGGAAACCCTATACCACGTCAGACAAATGGTTGTCCAGTCTCTTCTTAAAAACTTCCAGTGTTGGAGCATTCACAACTTCTGGAGGCAGGTTGTTCCACTGATTAATTGTTCTGACAAATTGTCAAGAAATTTCTTCTTAGTTCTAGTTTGCTTCTCTCCTTGATTAATTTCCATCCGTTGCTTCTTGTCCTGCCTTCAGGCGCTTTGGAGAATAGCTTGACTCCCTCTTCTTTGTGGCAACCCTGAGATATTGGGACACTGCTATCATGTCACCCCTTGTCCTTCTCTTCATTAAACTAGACATACCCAATTCCAGCAACTGTTCTTTATATGTTTTAACCTCCAGTCCCCTCATCATTTTTGTTGCTCTTCTCTGCACTCTTTCTAGAGCACAGGTGTCAAACTCGATCGCGTCACGTGATGTATCGTGACCCATCGCAACGTTTTTTGCCTTTGCGGAGCCGGGTTGGGCATGGCCTGCATGCGACGCATCCGGCCCGCAGGCCGCCAGTTTGACATCCCTGTTCTACAGTCTCGACATCTTTTTTACATCGCAGTGACCAAAACTGGATGCAGTATTCCAAGTGTGGCCTTACCAAGGCATTGTAAAGTGGTATCAACACTTCACGTGATCTTGATTCTGTCCCTCTGTTAATGCAGCCTAGCACCGTGTTGGCTTTTTTGGCAGCTGCAGCACACTGCTGGCTCATAGTTAAGTGGAGATGGAGCTGATCTCTTGGTTGATTTGATTGTGCTGTTGCTGCCATGGGTGGTTGGGTAAGGGTTTTATTATGCAGTAGATTTTTTAAAAATGTAAGCCTCCCAGGCCACCTGTTGTGAGTTGGGCGGCTATGTAAATTTTCTTAATAAAATAATACACATATTTCTCCCCCACACAGCTGTACACACATGCATGGACAACCTCTCACACATAACTGAATATATAGAAAAAACAATCTTCAATGGAAGAAACGGGGAACTGCCAAGCTGCCTCTTTTCTCCCTGAGAATCAGATTAAAAGCCTTCTGGTTTTATTAGCATTGCCAGTGAAAGTGGAAACTGTTATGTTGAAGAGGAATGCATTTGTTTAGTGATGTTGAGGTAGGACTCAGGAGATTTGAGGGGCCAGGAAGCAAGTCATGAGCCGTTCAGCAGCAATGTTAGCCAAATTCTAAAAAAGTGACATTTTGAGTCTAATGTGTGAACCAAGCCCTGTTTATTTTGCATTGAGAAGTACCTTTGTGCTAGTCTTAGTCATAGATCATGTCCAGTGCAAAATCAGCTCCTTTTGATTGCTCTGCCATTGTATCTTACTGAAAGCTTCATTGTGCCACTTACATAATAAATGTGGTTTCTGCACCTTGAAATAAGTATGTGAATACTCCAAATAAATATACTGGAGCCATAAAGTTGGTTAGTTAGATCAATCAGTCAACCAACCAACCTACCAACCAACCAACCAGTCTATCATTGATCTAGCTATACATCTGTCAGCAGTGACTCTGGGTGGTTTTCATTGTTGAAACAACACTTTTAACAATCGAAACCACAATGTTCAAGGTCATAACAGTAATCCTAGTTTATAAAAACTAGCATTAAGCAGCAGAGCTCATTTCACTTTCTGGCTCAAGTGCCTGGGAGAACAATCTGGTCTTAAAGGCCTTACCAAAGGCTAACAGGAAGGGTGCTGATTCACAGATTATTTGCGGAGGGATGTTATTCCACAGGGCAGGCAATGCTACAGGAAATCAGGATTCCACATATAAGAACTTGATCGGGTGAGCTGAGTAGAAACAATTTTATAGTAATATCTAATGTTGAATATCTAATGTTAAATCTAATGCTTCTGGCCAAATTGCTTTGAAATTTGGCATTTTGTCAAATAATTACTTCTTAAGATCTCAGAAATAAAAATAAAACTTAATAATATAGAGAGACAGACAGACAGATAGACAGATAATATTTAGGTATTCTGCTTTTAGTTTAAAGAGTTTTTTTCTCTCCCGCTCCCCATACCCTGTTTTTCCCCTCTCTTTTTTCTTTTTCATGTTGCTTTCTACCTATTTAATATATGGGTTCCCCCCCCCCCATCTCTTCCCCATATAGCTTTGTTTTTCTGTAATGGGTTAGGTTTCTTTTTTAAAGTATTCATATTTTTACAGTTTCTATAGGTATATAATGTAACAATATATTGTTCTTTAGTTTATAAATAACATCACAATTTGCTAAGGTTTCTATTAAGGAAATCCCATGGTCATGTGATCACCATTTGTGACTTTTCCAGCTGGCTTCTGAGAAGCAAAATCAATGGAGGAAATCTGCATTCATTTAATAACATGTGATTCACTTAACAACTGCAGTAATTTGCTTAATAACTGTGGCGGGGGTCATAAACTCTGGTGCAACTCACAACAACTACCTTACTTAGCAACAGAAATTCCCAATTATGGTCATAACTCATCTCTAAATACAATTTCTATGCCTCCCTATAGGATATGTCTTAAGTAAAAAACACAAATCCATAGGATTATAAAACATCCCTGCCACTAGAAGTCCAGTAAGGGAATCCAGGTATAACTATTTTCTTCTTTTAACCCTGAACAAAGAAACTGATACAGAATAACAGAGTTGGAAGGGACCTTGTAGGTCATCTACTCTAACCCCCTGCTCAAGCAGGAGACCTTATACCATTTCTGACAAGTGGCTGTCCAGTCTCTTCTTAAAAACCTCCAGTGATGAAACACCCACAATTTCTGAAGGCAAGCGGTTCCACTGGTTAATTGTTCTAACATTCAGGAAATTTCTCTTAGTTCCAGGTTGCTTCTCTCCTTGATTAGTTTCCATCCATTGCTTCTGGTACTGCCTTCAGATGTTTTGGAGAATAGGTTGACCCCTCTTTGTGACAGCCCCCTCAAATACTGGAACACTGCTATCATGTCACCCCTGGTACTTCTCTTCACTATACTAGCCATGCCCAGTTCTTGCAACCATTCTTCATATGCATTAGCGTGGAAGAGTAACATCTGGAGAGCCCATAGACTGCTTGATGGTGCTGCTTTAGGGCTCACTCGGGAGATATGGGGCTAAGACAATAACTATCTGAACACTAAGCATGCATTTCATTCCTAAGATATAGCATTTTAGCCCTGGTGGCACAGTGGCTAGAATGCAGTATTGCAGGCAAACTCTGCCTACTGCCAGGAGTTCGATCCTGACCGGCTCAAAGTCGACTCAGCCTTCCATCCTTCTGAGGTCGGTAAAATGAGGACCCCGATTGTTGGCGGCAATATGCTGACTTTGTAAACTGCTCAGCACTGTGGAACAGTATATAAATCTAAGTGCTATTGGTATTTTCCTCTTTGGAGCAGATCGGTCTTAAGTGACACAGAGTGAGTAATTTTTGTGTGAGCCCAAGAGTTAATTTTCTGTTCATTTGTTTTTGTAGCCATAGGACTTTCAAACCTTTAACAGATTTAAAGTTTAAAATTTAAAGCAAAAGATTTAGTATATCCAATAAATAACTTTTGTCCCTTTTTTATCGCCTCTAAAATAATCATTCAAAACCTTAGCAAAACTCTTTTGTATAGCTATTCATCCACTGCTTGATAGTTGTGCACCATATTTAGGGAGTAAATCAGTTCTATTTGTAAGTCTATATTTTTCTCCAGATATAGCTTATCCCAGTTAAATCCCCCTTCAAAGTAACTTCAAAATTATCCGTTGCAGCTTCTTTTTGATCTGTATCTTCATTACAACATGCTTGGTCCATTTTATTGAGATTATATATATATATTTAACAACAGATTGGCCAAAAATATACAATAATTTATAGAAATCTGCTCCATTCTTTATCCTGTAGCTCCCCCTAGTGTACAACCTTTAAGGTCTCCCTTATCATAAAATTCCCAAAACAGACATTTTCTCATTTGTTAGAAAATTATTTCTAATTAAACCAGAGCTAGAAAGGAAGTCCTTGACTTACAACAGATCATTTAGCGGCAGTTCGAAGTTACAACAGCACTGAAAAAGTGACTTATGACTGTTTTTCATACTTACGACCGTTGCAGCATCCCCAATGCCACGTGATCAAAATCTAGACGCTCAGCAACTAACTCATATTTATGACAGTTGCAGTGTCCAGGGGTCATGTGATCACCTTTTGTAACCTTCTGACAACAAAGTTAGTGGAGAAGCCAGATTCACTTAATAAGTGTGTTCCTAACGTAACAATTGCAGTGATTCACTTAACAACTGTGGCAAGAAATGTCATAAAATAGGGCAAAATTCACTTAACAAGTGTTTCACTTAGCAACAGAAATTTTGGGCTCAGTTGTGGTCATATGTCAAGGACTACCTGTACTTCCAAATCAATTTGGACCCTTAATCCATTGTAACTGTTGAAATCTATATTCTGAGTACCCATTTGCTGCACAATCCAATACTTCATATATTTCAAAGGTGTTTAAAAATCTAACTTGCATTGTCTTCCACTAAGGAGGAAGCAACTTACTCGATGAATACAGGAAAATCTTGCTGATCTGAAGAGTCTTAAACTCTTCAACAATAACTAAAAAGGAAATCCAAAAGTTGATTAGGAATTGAGGCTCAATCAAGCTTAATATCCATAAAAGGCAGTGTTGCAGGATTGACCTTGATGGAATCCTGATTCCATTCCACCCTCAAGTCATAAGTTGCTTGCGGAATGGCAGTTTCTACTGTTTACAGCTAGTCCTCCCCTAACAACCACAACTGGGCCCATAATTTTGGTTGTAAGTTGCTGCAGTTGTTAAGCGGGTTACAATGGGCATAAAGCAAGTCACTATGGTCATTAAGCAAGCCATATGATCCTTAAGCGAACCTATATATCCAATGAATGCTGCAAAGCCAAAACATTGAAAATTGTGGTTACATGACTTACGAGGCAATGCAAATGGTTGTAAAGGTGGGCCAGTTGCTAAGCACCCAAAATGCGATCATGTAACCGTGTGTGTGTGTGTGTGTGTGTGACAGTCATAACTTTGAGGACGGGTCACAAGTAACTTTTTTGGAGCCCATCATAACTTTGAGATGTCATTAAGTGAGCAGTTTATTTAGGCTGCCTATTTTGCTTTGTCTGCATGCAAAACAATTTCTTTGCAGAACTGAAAAGGGT
Organism: Azemiops feae; assembly: GCA_023970755.1. Lineage (NCBI taxonomy): Eukaryota > Metazoa > Chordata > Lepidosauria > Squamata > Viperidae > Azemiops > Azemiops feae. Next base: position 2,569,380 of record JALGBA010000031.1, read on the forward strand.
AAAATAGGACTTCCTCTTTTGCCCCTGTGTGCCCCACCCGTCATATTCATTTCACATGGGTGGCAGCTGCAAAGGAAGAACCTTCAGATTATTTTAATTATTTTAATCTTTAATTAATTATTTTAATCTTTCCACAAAAGGAATATATTTGTTTTGTTTTCTCATTTGTACGTCTAGAAACACATCTACATTTTCTATTTATGGTTGAGTCCTGCCAGGTTCTCAAGCCATACCTTGGCAGTAAATCACAGATTTTCTTGGCCTTTTGCAGTTGAAGACGCTGTTGCTCAACCTTAGCAAATATAAGATGTTTAAGATGCAATTTTTAAGTCCTGCCCTTCCTTTGGCAGTAAAACAATACTGGCCTCTTTCCAAGATTCTGTCATAGGGATGCTTTGCAAAACAGAATTCATCATGCCTTTAAGTGACAATGAAAGTTATTTTGAAATCACTTATAATAGGATCTAGGTAAGCAGAAATCCAGATTTAATCTATCTGGAGAACCAAACTAAAAAAAGGAAAAAAAAGATATTTGAGATGCATGATGTCTGTTGAATGTTGGAAGCTGAAGTCCACACATCTTAAAGTGGCTGAAGTCAAGAAAGGCAATGGGTTAGTGTTGGGATTAACTTTACAGACAAGGCTAGTTTAGACTCTTTCTAATCAATTAGATTGGAAACTTTAATTACAGATAAAAATGTTTTGTTACAATAGATTGACCCCCCCCCCCGGTGGTGCAAAGATTTTGGAGATTATACATTTTCAGTTTCTTCGCTCATCCTTTTGAATTAGTGGGGGAAACCGGATTCACTTAATGACTGCATGATTCACTTAACAACTGCTAGTGAACAACTGCAGCCTTGATGCTTAGTTGTCATTATGTTTATACAGGGGTAATTTCTAGCTAGGGAACTGCTAGTTCCTGCTATAACAACCTCATACATTTACATGTTGTAAATCAAAATAACATTGTACTCTGGACATCTGGCAGTATGCTTCCTACATTCTGAATTAAAGTACATTCCTCTCGGAGATTTTAAAGTCAGTATGAAAATTGTTCTTTTTTTCTGTTTGCATGTTTATGTATAAAAACTATTGCAGATAATCCTTGACATACGTCCATTCGTTTAGCAACTGTTCAGTTACAACGGCACTGAAAAAAGTGACTTGCTCCTTGCACTTAACGACCCCTCACAAATTTGGCTGCTTGGCAACCGCCATGTTGCAACATCCTGGGGTCATGTGGTTGCCATTGGCAACCTTCCCAGCTGGCTTCCAATAAGCAAAGTCAGTGGGGGGAAGTTGGATTCACTTAGTGACTGCATGATTCACTTAACAACTGTGCAGTGATACGCTTAATGGTGGCAAAAGAGGATGTAAAATAAAGTGCTACTCACTTAAAACTGCCTTACTTAGCAATGGAAATTCTTGTCCCCGTTGTCATCATACATCAAGTACTGCCTATACATATAAAAGGTGAGATATAGTCTATTTTTTTAAATAGTTCAATCTTGGCAACGTATGATGTCTTTCCATTTTATTAAAGGAAGTTCAAAATCAGAAATTCACATCTAAAATCCAAGGTTGTAAATATGGAATGGCTGTTTTTCCGAACAGTATCTTTTCTACTTCCATAAATAAATCCATATCTTTCTTAAATTCCAGTTTTTAGTTTATAATTCAAAAGCATATCCACTCCATTCAACAGCAATGAACTTTTTAATACCACACTAATTGTTTTGCCCCTGTGAAGCCAAAAATGAAATGCTAATTGAATAAGCTCATATCATATGGATTAGTGCAAGAAATGAAAAATGTGTTTTGTTTTGAACTTAAGACATTATGTCCAGAAAAGTTATATCAAACTTATCTCAATTGGAGGCAGGTGGAAGTGAGATGGGCAGCAAATCAATCAGTCAGTCAGTCAGTCAATCAATCAATCAATCAATCAATCAATCAATCAATCAATCAATCAATCAATCAATCAATCAATCAATCAATCAATCAATCAATGAGTTGACCTGGGCAGTGACCCTTCAGTATAGATTTCTATGAGTTACATTTCACCATATTGTTTATGGGAAAGACATTCTTTGACTGGCTCCTAGTTCTTTCTCTTCTCTTCTGCTGTCTCCAAGTACTGCAACATTTATTTTCTTATCAAGATTGTTAAGCCTGGGGTGTTATGTGGCAGATGTCTGAAAGTTTGAATTTTAAAGACCCAGAGCACTTTAGCTTTTTCATTTAAATTTTGTGAAATTTTGTTGTTGCAATTGATCAAATGGTAAAATGCATCATCTTTTTTTTTTTTACTACAAAGGCGACATTTGCTGTTGTTTGTTACATGTTGAATGTTCGCCTTCATGCAAAGCTTTTTCTTGAGACACTAAAATAAAGCCTTCAGTTTCTTTCTTTAGCATTTCTGATCTTAACCAACTCTATGTGGGTTTTTTATCAGCCGTTTCTTCTATATTCTTCAAGTATTGACCATGCATACTTGTTCTTGCAACTAACAAATGTTTTAAATTGTTTCATTTCTATGTTCAGCCTTCACCTTTGTTGTTTTCAAGAGCTTTCCTTGATTGGTTGCCTTCTGCAAGAGTTCATGGCTTCTCTTAATGTAGTCATTCAGGCTATGCTTTCCTTCCTCCAGAGTTTATTTCTTTTATTATTTTATTTTGCCTTTTCTGTATTTTGTTATTTTGTGAATGTGCTCACCACAACATATAAAAAAATCTGACGAGCTCTAAAACTGATGATAAAAGAAATATCAAAAATATGTAGCACAAAAAAATGGCGCTTGCTTCATAAATTAATGTTAGGTTTTACAGCTTAGCTATGAAATGTGATGATGAAATATGATTCCAACCACAGTCTTTGGAAATCATGATTTATGGCTTAGCATTGCATGTGGCTTTTTAATAATCCACAGTAAAAATAAATACAAAACTTGGCACAAAGTGAGAAGCCAACTATTTTTCTTTTCTTTAGCTCTTTCCAATGGCATTATCATATTTTGATTTCCCAAGGTTTGAAGAAAAAATCATGTGAAAATTATAGTGGAACCCTCTTGCTCCCTTTTTTGCATTTTATTTGGGAGGGTTAGGAACCAAAATGGTACTGTATTTTAATCTGTTTGGATATGTTCGTCCTTTCAAATACTCTTGAGTGGGCCCTGGTTCTGGTCGTTTGGGGAATATGGTCCTTGACATGAAACCTGTTTCAGTCCTTGAATTAATGGAGGTTGCATGCCCTTTTGTTCAGTGACTGAATAGTTCTTATGCTTTTGTTCTTTAATATTATTGTCACTATATATGTGCTTCATGTAAATAAAATAAAATGTAAATTAAAATCTGGGATTGCTTGTGTTGTATGAATGGCAGTTGTTTTAAAAATGAAACATACATTCATATTTCTTTCTTTAACAGGAACATTTTCGGTATAAATAATACTTGTAAAGGTTCAGTTGAAACGGATGTTTTTCTACATTATTCACTTATTCCATCAGTAAGTAGACCAATAATCTGACAACCACTGACTGCTTGGACTCTCCTGACTGATGAATGCATCCTTAGATACATTGGAGGAAGCCCATTTAGATGCATTTCCAAAACTGGCAGACTCTGGATGCATAATCCAGATGCAGTTCCCATTATTCTCAGCAAAAAAGATCTAACTGTAGATGAGGGGATCCGTTATTTAATCTATGTCTATTTATTTATTTATTTGTATCCCACCTTTATTATTTTTACAAATAACTCAAGATGGCAAAGATATCCAATCCTTCTTCCTTCTCTTTTCCCCACAATGACAATCCTGTAAGGAGGGTTGGGCTGAGAGAGAGGAACTGGCCCAAGGTCAACCAGCTGGCTTTCATGGCTAAGGTAGAACTTAAACTCATGGTCTTCTACTTTCTAGCCTGCTGCCTTAACCACTATACCAAACTGACTCTCACATATGTAAGTATTGGATTGAGGATGGCTGCATTCGGGACAAGGCAAAACTTGCATTTATCTACATGCTTTACTGGCCCAAGAACAAACTGGCCCAAGAACAAACAAAAGGAACATGTGAGTGTTTGTGTTTACAAATGTGAAAAGCAGAACTCTCCCACTTTACAGCAGATGCAGGGGAGAAATGATGATTGACTTATCAAAGCCCTTAATTCTCTTTCTATCCAAGGCACTAGGCAATATAATACTTATTCTACTGGGTGGATCTGGGAGGAGATTTGAAGGATGAATGCTTGCTCAGAATTCTGACCTAGTTTTGATTTGCATTGGCTGGTAAAACATGTATCCAGCTCTGAATTGTTGGGTACCTTAATACTTTTTATATTAAAGATTTATTGATGCCTTCATTATGGTTCATGACAGTTCTTCATAATATTAATCACACTTTTTTCTGTTCCTACAGGTTGTCATCATTTTGATCCTGGCCTGTCTTGAAAAGAGAACAAAAAGATTCTGGTTTGATGACAAATACCCCAAATGTCCAAAACGTTGTGGGTTACTGCTGTGAGTTGCACAATACTTGCTGGCCATTCCTGAGTAGCAGTCTGTGACATACATGTTTGGGGACTTGTAGCCTTTTGGAAGTAGAAACTGCAATTGCCTAAGCTGTCCTTTAGGCCCTTGACATAAAAAATGAAGTGATTCAGACAAATATCTCCTGCATATTTATATTTTGTGATGAAAAACAGTTTTAATTATTCCAAAGCAGGTAATTTATTTATTTAGCATATGGTATCCAAAGCAGGTAAAGGAAAAAACACTTTCTATCTAAGGCAATTATGGCCTCTAGTTTTGGTCTGACTCATATCAACCCTAGCCAGATGGGAAGCCATCACTGGAACTATAATTTAACACATCCGAAGGATCATAGTACGCATTGCTTGCACCCATCTACAGCGCAAACAAGTGTTAGAGACATTTTTTTCTGTGATATTGCCTTTACTTATCACCATTTCAGATGTAAGACGAACTCCACTTTTTTATTGCTGTACAAATGTTTAAATACACTTTTCTTCCTTATACTGATGCCATTCAAGAAGAGCTTCAAGTTGGACAGAAACTATTAAGCTTTGACTTCCTTTAACTTGGAGTGAAGGCAATAACTGGGGACAGAAACAACGGAGTTCAGATAAAGGATTAGTGTTCTGTTTTGTGCGTTGGTCGGCATTGAAGAGGCAAGACTTTCAACAGTTACTTCTTTATTGAATGTTAAACAGAACTGAGTACAAAATGGCTCCACCCTTTTTTATACAAGGAGCCTGGGGGATTTGTCAGCCAATGACTGCACGTCTTTTTCTCCGCGCAAAATCATGCTGCCCGGGCTTGCAGACAGCAAGTCTAGCTAGCAGGCCACGTGGTCTGCTAGCGTTTTGGTGCAACTCCTTGCACCTGCTGTTTAAACAAAGCTCAGTACATTACACCCCTCCCCTCCTGGTTTGAAAGCATAACATACCAGTTAAAATAACTACTACTGTCTCCCCATTCAAAGACATACATAAGCACTCCCTTACAACTGAATACATAACAACATAACATCATAGCACTTAACAATACAGCATTAAAGCACTTAACAATACAACATCACAGCACTCTTGTTGCATGGAACAACCCAGACATTTGTTCCCCCCCATCGCAAACAAAACATCATAGAACACATCATAGAACGTGGCGATGGACAACATTATAGTGCAGGACATTAACAACATTACAGGACACTTCAATGAGCGTGTTCTGATTTCTAGGGAATACTATGCTTCCACTGACAGAAACCTCACATAGTCCTGTAAGAACTTCGGTGGGCCTCTGGCCCGCTCCGATCATCTCGGAGGTGCTGCAATTGCCCGATCTGCAAGCTCGCCTGCCAGGCTCGGCAGACCGGGACTTTGGGACCCGTTTGAGACGGGCGAAACTGGATCGTGCAGGCTGGCCCGTTCCAGGCGGTTCAGCGCTGAGTTCCGCTGTGGGGTGGAATTCCCCTGATCGGCGTAAGCAGCCGATTGGAATGGTAGACCCAAGTCAGAGTTCCGCTGTGGGGTGGAATTCCCCTGATTGGCGTAAACAGCCGGTTGGGAGCGCTGTCCCGTAGGCGTGAGGAAAGCCGATTGCGAGCAATGTCCCATGGACGTGGTGTCTGAGTCAGGAGCCGCCTCGTTGGCAAACCCCTCTTTCGATAATTGCAGTGACCACCTGTCACTGCGTGGTTGATCTTCACGATCAGGATCGTGGGCTTCCTCCCCCCCGAGAGCAGAGCAAGGAGTGGAAGAGTGACTCGGCAACCTCCAACGAAGCTGGTCAATGTGCCGTCTCAGCACGCGACCATCCTCCAATGCCACTTCGTAAGAAAGGGGCCCGGTAACCTTGCAAACCACCGCTACCACCCACAGTTGGCCTTGACCGTAATTGTGAGCCCAAACCGGATCACCCACTTTCAATCTCCTCGGTGCCCGCAGCTGTGACATCTGTGATGCAACCCGGTCTGGGTGTAATCTAGCTTGGTGATAAGGCGGCGACCCCATCGGAGCTTGGCTGGGCTGTTGCCCGTAGATGTGCACGGAGTGGTGTGGTGGCAGAGGAGAAAATCTGCCAACCTGTGATGCCAGTTTCCGTGAGTAATCCTTTTTTAAGGAGTCTTTAGTTGTGCGAACCATCCGCTCCGCTTGCCCATTCGAAGCCGGGTGGAACGGTGCCGAAGTAGCATGTCGAATTAAATTCGCCCTTAGGAAGGACTGGAACTCTGACGAAGTAAATTGAGCTCCGTTGTCAGAGACAATTATGTCTGGAAGGCCGTGTGTGGCAAAAATGCCACGAAGTACCCTGATGGTGATAGCGGTTGTTGTGGTGGACACCGGAACGACTTCCAGCCACTTAGAGTGACTGTCCACAACAATGAGGAAAAGTTGCCCCTGAAAGGGGCCAGCGTAGTCGATATGGATCCTCGACCAAAGAGCATGTGTTGTTTCCCACCTATGGATGGGAGCTTGGGGCATTTCTGGCCTGGACTGCCGGCAAATGTGGCACCTTTGCACCTGGGCTTCGATCTCTTTATCGAGCCCAGGCCACCAAAGGTAGCTGCGCGCAAGCGCCTTCATCTGGACTATTCCCGGATGTTCCTCATGCAGAGAAACAAGGACTCTAGTCCTCAGTGAGGTCGGGATGACTACCCTACTCCCCCACAGTATGCAACCCTTAAAGGTGGATAACTCATGCTTCCTTTTCCAGAAACTCTGGAATTCAGTGCCAGGACACATGTCAGGCCATCCTGTGAGCACCCAGTTCAACACGCGTGTTAGCGTGTTGTCAGTAGCCATTTCTGCAGCTGCATCCCCTGCATGGAGAGGGGACTCCGGCAAATCCTGGATAGACAGGATGTGGTTGGCTAGTGCAGGATCAGGCTCTACTTGTTTCAAGAGCAATCTACTGAGGCCGTCTGCGTGGCCCATTTCTTTGCCCGGTTTGTGAACCAGACAGTAGTCGTAAGCAGAAAGGAATATTGACCATCTCAACATTCTAGGAGAGATTATTTGGGGTGTCTGCTTGTTCATTGTGAACAAGCCCAGAAGTGGCTTGTGGTCCGTGAAGACCGTAAAATGGCGGCCATACAAGAAGTCGTGAAACTTCTTGATGCCAGCCACGATTGCCAGTGCTTCTCTATCTATTTGTGCGTAATTGCGCTCAGCAGTAGATAGAGACCTTGAGTAATAGGGTACAGGAACTTGTGTTCCATCAGCCCTAAGGTGACTTAAGACAGCCCCTATTCCATAAGGCGATGTGTCACACGCTATGCTTACTGGCAACTGCTCATTGAAATGAGCCAACACTGCATTTGAAGACAATAAAGCCTTAACCTCTCGTGGACATTTGTCCACTTCCATGGGGCCTGTTTGTAACGGCTCCGCCACAGCGGCCTTGTGGGGAAGGAAGGCATGATAAAAATTAAAGAGCCCCAGAAAGGCTTGAAGCTCTCCCTTCGTTTTGGGACTAGGTGCCTGCTGAATTGCTTTGAGCTTGGATTCAGCAGGGTGGATACCTTCGGCATTGATGCGAAACCCCAAGAATTCTGTGGAAGTGACTCCAATTTTGCACTTCTCTTCCTTGAGCTTCAGCCCCGCTTCGCGGAAACGCCTCAAAACGGCCCGAAGCCTGTCTGTCAAGTTTTCAACTGACTCCCCTGCGATGAGGACATCATCGAAATATGGGCAGACCCCTGGAATATTACGGAGTGTGCGCTCCATCATGCTCTGGAATATGCCAGGGACTACATTCACCCCGAACTGCAGCCTTCGGACCTTGAAGGCTCCCCTGTGAGTTACAATCGTTTGGGCCTCTGCCATGGCGTCGTCCACCGGCAGCTGCTGATAGGCCTGAGCCAAATCTAGTTTGGCGGAAATACGCCCTCCCTGTAAAGACGCCAGAATATGGCTGACTACTGGCACCAGGTAGGAGTGCTGCTGTAGAGCTTTATTTAAAGTACATTTGTAATCAGCACAGATTCTGACTTCCCCGTTGGCCCAATCAGACTCGTGCAGTTGCCCTCGACCACTACGACGTCTAACGGTGCCTCGAAATCCCTGAATTTCACGCGGAGTGTGGCCTCCCCCTTGACGCTGACTCTGGAATTTTGGAAATCGGGCAAGAGGATATTCGATGGCCTGAGCTTAACTCGGTGGCCGCTTCTACAGCAGATCTGTCCCAGGGTTTTCTGAGAAATTATGGACAGAGCGGAGCCCATGTCCAGCTCCATGCATAAAGGGACCCCCTGCAGCGTGACTGTAAGATGCAGTTTTTTCTTCAATGGCCGATGGGCCCCTGTTCTACACACGTTTCTCCTTGTCGCGCAAAAACCCACCCAGTTCTGACTGGGGACCCCGGTACCTTTCCGAGGCAACTCTTCCACTGAACGGTCTTTTGTGCGACCCAAACAAACGGTGATGTGGCCTTGTCTTCCACATGCCCGGCAAGTTGCGGAGCGAAACCGACAGTCGGCCCGCTTGTGGCGACCACTGCACCCGATGCATCGAAGGAAAGAGACTGCCTTCTCCGGAACCCAGTGGGGCCTCCTTTCTTGTGGTTGCTGTAACCGATCGACCTCGCTGTCCGAATTGGAGTCTTCAACTCTCTTTGCGTCCTCCTGGTGGACAGTCCCGGGGCTTGGAGGGTTCTTCGATAGCCGCAAGGCCTTAACAGCTCCACCTGCTGCTTCTTTGGCCGTTATCTCCCTCAAGACGTCTTGGAAGGAGATGGTTTCCCTGGCGAATATCTTCTGCTGTAGATCGCGACTACGCAGGCCACAAACGAGCCGGTCTCGTAGCTGCTCTTCTAAGTCCTTAAACTCACACGGCCGTGCCGCTTGCCATAGAGCAGCAATGAAGTCTGCAACGGACTCCCCTGGACGCTGGTCCCACTGTTCGAAAGCATGTCGCCAAGCTATGACCGACAGCTTTGGCTCAAAATGTTGTTTGAGCATTCTTTTCAGCTCTATGTAAGTGATGAACTCTAAGGGTGCCAGAGCAACCAGGTTCTCTGCTATATCGAAGGTTTCTTGCCCACAGACACACAACAGCATCACGGCCTTCAGTCCATCATCCTGAACCTGATTGACTCTGAGATAGTTTTCCACCCTTGCAACGTAGGAGCTCCAACGTTCAGGGTGCTTGACGTCGAATTCAGAAAGACGACCAATCTTTGCCATGGTATAATGTTGGCGGCCTATTCAACGCCTCATGGCTAGGCTTCTGAAGCAGTTCCAGGACAACTCCTAGTGGCACTCTCCCCCAGCGATTCCGGACTGGCAGGCAGAGCGAAGGAGATTGGAACGCTGTCTTCTTGGCGTCTGCAAGGCTTTCTGTGGTGAGTCAGCGCTTGACTTTTGCGGCAGCACGATGCCACTGTCGAGGTTCCGACTAATGGAGCACTTCAAAGAACTTCCAGGCATTGTTTATTCTGAAAAGTCTTTAATCATGGACACAATGTCGGCACATCATGGATGGATGCCAAGATCTGAATTTCCTTTTCTTTGCACATTACATTTCGAGCTATTCCCCTCCCCTATTTTGCAGTCATAATTCACATTCTCCAATTAGCCTGAAGGGCAAAGATTCACTTCCGTTACTTATCCCGCGCTTTCCTATCTTTCTCCTCCCTCCCCACTATCAACTGAAATTAACTCTAAAAATACCAGACAGTTCTGCATATCTTGTCAAAGCAATAATATCCTATATTAGCAGCGTTGACATCCGGCCCCCCTTACAAAAAGGACAGATCCTGTAATGTAAACAAAAGCATATGTTAATGATTAGTTTTCGGTTTGTTGGGCTGTTTCGCATGAAACCTTTTGACGAGCCTGTCAGCTTTCACCTCACTGGATTTCACCCAGGTGGCTTCAGACAATGGGTATCCCTTCCATTGTACTAGGTACTGCAATTTCCCTTTGAACATTCTAGAGTCAAGAATACGTTTCACTTCATAGTGGGTCTGTCCTGCAACTACGAGGGGCCCGGGTGCCTTCTTAGGGGGAGGTCTTAAAATGGAGCCCTGATAAGGTTTCAACAAGCTGCAATGGAAAACAGGGTGAATTCTACTTAAACGTTTAGGGAGTTTCAGTTTTACGGTGACTGGATTGATGATCTTTACGATAGGAAAAGGCCCCAAGAATTTCGGTCCTAACTTTTTACTGGGTAATTTGAGGCGTAAATACTTAGTCGACAGATAAACCTTTTCCCCAACTTGGAATGTTCTTTGGGGAGCCCTCTTTTTATCTGCCTGCTTTTTATAGGTTTCAAAAGTCTTTTAAAGCAGTTTTCATGTTTCTCCAAACTTCTTCCCATCCCCTCACCTATTGGTCCAGTGTCTGGGAAGCGGTTGGCACCTGAGGGTATTCAGGTATTGGACCGAACTCTTTTCCTGTGGCTACTCTGAAAGGTGTGTAGCCGGTGCTGCTGTGCACAGAATTATTGTACGCCACCTCTGCAAAAGGGAGGAGGTCAGTCCAGTTTGTCTGTTGATAGGAAACGTAGCATCTGAGATATTGCTCTACCATTTTGTTAGCGGATTCTGCAGCCCCATTGGTGGTCGGATGAAAAGCAGATGATAAGCCTTGAGATGATCCAATTAATTTAAGAAAACTCCTCCAAAACTTCGCTGTGAACTGCACCCCTCTGTCCGAAATTATGCGCTTAGGGGCACCATGCAGCCGGTAGATATGTTTCAGGAACAATTTAGTCAGTCGTTGGGCAGATGGGAGTCCTTTGCAGGCGATGAAATGAGCCTGCTTCGAAAACAGGTCTATCACAGTCCAGATGACAGTATTTCCTCTACTTTCAGGTAGGTCTACGATAAAGTCCATAGCTATTTCTTCCCAGGGTTGAGAAGGGCCTGCCACCGGCTGCAGTAACCCAGGGGATTTCCCCGGTATTCTTTTCATTGTGGCACATATGGTACAACTCTTTACATAGTTTTCCACATCCCGTTTCAGCCCCGGCCACCAAAATTGCCGGCGGGTGAGATGTAGAGTTTTTAGATATCCAAAGTGTCCAGCCTGTTTTACATCATGGCTGTGTTTGTGAGCATTAAGATGGAGGGCTTCAGGCAAATACAGTTTCCCCCCCTTGTAAGCCAGACCATCCCTGCATGTCAAGGAGGTTTGATTATCTTTGAACCATTGATCGGTGAGGAGCTCTTGTTTTATTTTCTTTACCCCAGGGTCATCAGGATTTGGGACCCTGCGAGGCGTGAGCTGAGGGGCAGTTTGTGGATTGGAGATAATTGCCTCATTAACCTCTTCGCGTTCGCTTTTGTACTGGGGCAATCTCGATAGTGCATCAGCTAGGAAGTTTTTTCTTCCTGGTACGTACTTTAGAGTGAAGTTGAAACGGTTAAAGTACTGTGCCCACCGTACTTGCTTTGGGGACAATTTGCGGGGAGTTTTCAGTGCCTCTAGGTTTTTGTGATCTGTCCATACTTCAAATGGCACCTTGCTCCCTTCTAGATAGTGTCGCCAGTTTAACAGCCCCCATCTAATTGCGAAGGTCTCCTCCTCCCATATTGCCCATCTCCGTTCGCTTTCAGTAAATTTTTTAGAGGTGTAGTTGCAGGGTTGTAGGACTCCACTCTTGTTCTTTTGCAGTAATACAGCTCCAACTGCCACATCGCTGGCGTCGGCTTGAATTACAAAGGGCTCCCCTGGGCAGGGGTGCTTTAGGACCGGTTCAGCAGCAAATAGTCTCTTTAAATTCTCAAAAGCGGTTTGACAGCCCATTGTCCATGCTAGTGGTTGGCCCGGTCGCGGCTTCCCTCCTCCTTTGTCTGTTTTGAGTAGTTCTGTAAGGGGTAGGGCAATCTCGGCAAAGGAGGGGATGAATTGACGATAGAAGTTGGCAAAACCTAGAAAGCTCTGGAGCTGTTTGCGAATCTTTGGAGGCTGCCACTCGATTATAGTTTTCACCTTGGCTGGATCCATCTCAATGCCCTCGTTGGAAATTCTGTAGCCGAGATAATCTAATCGGGTCTGGTGAAGTTCACATTTTGACAATTTGGCATAAAGCTTGGCATTTAATAATTTCTTTAACATTTCTCTCACCAGTTTTATGTGATCAGTCATATTCGTGCTGTATATCAGGATGTCATCAAGATACACCAGAACCCCTTTGTACAAGTGATCATGTAGGACCTCATTAATCAACTGCATGAATACGGCTGGGGGCCCCTGTAGTCCAAATGGCATGACTTTGAACTGATAGCTCCCCATAGGACAGTTGAAGGCAGTTTTCCACTCGTCTCCCTCCTTTATTTTCACTCGGTAATATGCCTCTCTCAGGTCTAATTTAGTGAAGACACTCCCCTTAGCCAGATGGGTTAATAAGTCCTTTAGGAGGGGGAGGGGGTATTTGTTTTCCACACTCACAGCGTTGAGACCCTTATAGTCTACGCAGAGACAAAGAGACCCATCTTTTTTTTCTTTGAACAACACAGGGGCTCCCATGGTAGATTTGGCCCGTTCAATGAACCCCCTCGCTAGGTTTTTGTTTACGTATTGCTGTATCTCCTCCATTTCGAGGGGGGACATAGCATACATTCTCGGTCGTGGGAGTTTGGCTCCTGGCACCAGTTCGATAGAGCAGTCATTGGGTCTGTGAGGGGGCAGGGCATCACATTCTTTTTCACTAAATGCCTCAGCTAGGTCCCGGTATTTATTGGAGATGAGTGGTTCATCTGATGGTGAGGCAGCCATGTGCGATCACTCATTGGGTGGCCTAAAGTGTCCTGCAATGTCAGTTGAATCGGTGGGAGGCTTAGGCCCTATAGGTAGTCTCACAGTTCTCATTCCTTTCTCCCACCAGATAAATGGCTTCCATTTGTCCAATCAGGCTAATCCTAGGATCACAGCCTCAGTCATTTTTGGGGCCACCAGGAAGCGAATAAACTCCCAGTGCACACCTATTTCTAGGCGTAAGGGCTCAATTGTGTGACTAAAGTCCCTCCCATCAGGGAGCCATCAGCTTGCTCGAACCTCACAGGTTTGGAGAGCTGTTTTGCCCGTATGCCCATTTTCATGGCAAATGGTAGGCTAATAATGCATCGGGTGCATCCAGAATCGATTAGCACATTTAAGTCTATTTGTGCCCCCGACTTAGGGATTATAAGCTTGGTGGGCAGTGAAAAAGACGGGACTTGTCGACTCACCATCGGGTCGTTCTCTCCTTCGTCGTCGCTGTCAAAGGAGGGTAGAGTAGGGGCGGGTTCACTCGGAGTCCCGGCATCCTCCTGCATGGGAGGTGTGATCTGGGCAACAGGTTCTTGTGTGACCTGGTTGGATTTTTCTCTCGTTAGCCGCTGGGCAGGTTTCCTTCTCGCTGCTGGTTCCGGTCTGCTCTGTAGTCGGGGGTAGGGGACTGGACAGTTTGCTGCTCGATGTCCCTCCTGTTCGCACCGGAAACACTTAATTGACGGGCCTGCAGGTGGCTTGGGTCTCTCAGTCATTGCAGTAGTTGGAGGGTTTCGTGGGGGTGATTGTTGTTCGGGTTGTTCTGGCTGCTGTTCGGATTCAGGTGGGGGAGGCTTCTTATATCGGGCGAGCTGAACGTCTAGCTTCACCGCTGCCTGGTACCATTCTTGTAGCTGATCAGGTACTGCTCGATAGAAGCAGGCCTGAGAGAGGTGATCATCTAATTCCTCAATGAAGTGATGGATTAGGGATTGCTCTGGCCACTCCTCTATTCGACCTGCTATCTTGCGGAACTCTCACACGTACTCTAGGGCAGGCCTGCTGGCTTGTTTTATTTTGTGGATTTGTTCTCTTGCCTTGAGGCCAAGAGATGGGTCCTCAAATCTTTCTCTCAGCCCTAGGAGGAAGAGGTGGGGGTTCTCCAATTCCGGGGCTTGCTCATTGTGTAAATTGTTCAGCCATTCGGATGCTTCTCCTTCTAGGCTGGACGCAATCACATCGACCATGGCCCCTGGGTCCGGGTAGAGATAGGCCCAGCAATTCAAGTGAGAGCGTACTTGGTTGAGGAAAAAAATCAGCTTCTCTGGGTCCCCATCGAACATTGCTCTGAAAGGTGGTGCAATTATAGGCTGTTGGGGCCCCCACTGTGGCTGTTGCTGCTGACCCCATCCTGGCTGCTGATTTCCTGGCTCCTGCACCACCCCAAGCTGTGGCAAGCTCAGAGGATTTATAGGCTGTTGGGGCCCCCACTGTGGCTGTTGCTGCTGGCCCCATCCTGGCTGCCGATTTATGCCCAGGGGTTGCACGTTCGGGGGCTGGGGCCAATCTCCTTGCTGTGGTCGTTCTCCCACCAGCTGCTGATCTCCTGGCTCCTGCATCACCCCAAGCTGTTGCAAGGCCTCTATTAGCTGTGGTAAGCTCAGAGGTTGGCTACCCTCTGCCTGCTGGGAATGCCACACTCCCCATTGTTGCAGAGACCTCAGACTGGAATTCCCTTTCTCTTCAGGGCTGGAGTCCCTGACAGGGGAAGACAGGATCTTGAAGGCTTTCTGATCAACAATGGAGGGGCTGTAGGCTTCTCTCTGCAGGAGTGGATTTTTGCTTCTCACCTCTGGGTTTTGAACTCTTTCCAGTGACTCACCCAAAGCTTGAGTGGCAGGCGATCCGTTATCTCTCTGCCATTCTGCTTTTGAAGTCTTTGAAAGTGGCAAAACTGTTTCGAAGACTCCGGAAACTCCGTTCGGCTTCTCCCAGTCTGAAGACCAAATCAGCTCTCCTAATTGCTTTGGCCTTGCTCCCAACTGGGAGATCTGCCAGAGTTCCTTCTCCCCCGGCTTGCTGGCTATCGCTCCCCCCCCCCGGGGAAGCTGCTGCTGCTGGGGTGTTGGTTTCAGGCAATCTTTCTTCTTTCATAATGAGATCTTCCCCGAATCTTCGTCAGCTTATCCCTTTTGTTTAGGAACAGCGACTGGGGCCCGGGACCCCTAAATGGTTTGAAAAGTTGTTAGATCTTGGCATGTTGTTGAGGTTCCGACTAATGGAGCACTTCAAAGAACTTCCAGGCATTGTTTATTCTGAAAAGTCTTTAATCATGGACACAATGTCGGCACATCATGGATGGATGCCAAGATCTGAATTTCCTTTTCTTTGCACATTACATTTCAAGCTATTCCCCTCCCCTATTTTGCAGTCATAATTCACATTCTCCAATTAGCCTGGAGGGCAAAGATTCACTTCCGTTCCTTATCCCGCGCTTTCCTATCTTTCTCCTCCCCCCCACCATCAACTGAAATTAACTCTAAAAATACCAGACAGTTCTGCATATCTTGTCAAAGCAATAATATCCTATATTAGCAGCGTTGACACCCACCTTCGTCGCCAATGTTTTGTTTTGTGCATTGGTCGGCATTGAAGAAGCAAGACTTTCAACAGTTACTTCTTTATTGAATGTTAAACAGAACTGAGGACAAAATGGCTCCACCTTTTTTTATACAAGGAGCCTGGGGGATTTGTCAGCCAATGACTGCACGTCTTTTTCCTGCGCAAAAGCATGCTGCCCGGGCTTGCAGACAGCAAGTCTAGCTAGCAGGCCACGTGGTCTGCTAGCGTCTTGGTGCAACTCCTTGCACCTGCTGTTTAAACAAAGCTCAGTACATTACAATTAGTATTTCAATCTCCTTGGTGCTCTCTGAGCTTGGTTATTGCAGATGTTGTTACATAGTTTGGGTAATGAAACATCTGCAAAAAAAACAACAACCAAACTCAGAGAGCACCAAGGACCCCTCATTTCAATTCTGAGCTACAAATATTCTCCTTTATTGGTATTAGTAATTTTATGCCAGTGTAATTCTCTGCTAGTTCAAGATTGACTGAAAACTATTATTATAACTCTATAGTTTGGAAAGGGTCTCAATGTCTTAAGAATTTTTTTCATTATTTTATAGCCCAATGGAGTCTGACAGCTCAATCAGCAATCGATGGTCATTGGGATTTGCGTTTGGCGCTACTGCTGATAAAGTCATGCTTCTTTTTAGCAAAGACTACTTTCCAGTGGGATTTCCTGCCTGGGCTAAAGGTAAAATTCATGATTAACAAGTGATAAAAGAGCAGTAGAGGAACTCTGTGTTTTTCTTTGTATTTTCCGATTTTTCTCTTTAGCTACTTTTTAATCTAAGGTTATCTGGATTCCAGACAATTAGTTTAATCAGGACTTTAGAGCCAAACATGATCTTCAAGAGGAGAGGTTATGAAGGCAGTGGTAAATAGCATCAACGTCAGCATTAGAGATGGTAAGAGTAAGCAAGGCCTTCCCAGTATAAATACATAGCCTTTTAAAGCCTCTTAAAGTCATAAAAGAGCCAAGGTTGCCTACCCCTGGGCTAGACATTATCCTTCAGGCGCTGGAGCCTTGAAACCACAGTGTATGACTTTTATGTTATCAGTGTTACAAAAATATCCACTTTTACCTCATAACCCTATTAATAAAATTCTCAAAGTGCACTGAGATTTCTTTTGTTTGAAATATTTATTTTCTGACAAAAATCCATCATTTTCTCTAAATGATGCAAAAATGGATTTGCGATCTATAAAATTCAGGGGAAAAAAAGTTTAAAGAGCTAATATCAGTACATGTTGTCTTATTACTGTTGTTAACTCCCTGCGCTTTGTAATTCCATATTGGTTGGTCAGTGGCTATCATAAAAAAGTTTCTCAATCATTCACTGCTCAAAACAACAGAATAAAGATATATTTATGTCCTTTCTTCTGCAGTGTTTTGGATCATCGTCGTGGCTTTTGAAGTGGGCCTCTCCTCATACCCTTTCTTTGTCTGTCTTTTAACAAAATATGAACTTGTAGGAGCAGTCTTGGGATTTCTTTACACAGCAACTTGGTAAGCAGAATTTTAACAAGGCTCATGAATGAGAGTGGGTCTCAGAGCAGAAGTGGGAATCAATTCTTGATATAACAGGGGAAATTATAATAAAGTGATTTCATACTAAAAATATCTAGAAATGACTTTTCAGGTGAGCAGAACTGTGGACATTCTTCCAGATCGTAACTTCCAGAAATAACCACAATAAACTGTGAAGCAGAGATATAAACGCATAGGTTAGTTTAAAAAAAAAAATCTAAATAAATTTCTAAAATTTACAAATCAGAGAAAGGAAACCTTGAAATAAACAATTCTGAATTTCAGAATTTGATGTGAGCTCCAGAGTTGTTCTGAGTTTATAGTCATTACATACCTAAATATGTATAAGTTTTCTTTGATATCAGTAAAATAATTGGAATAGATGGAACAACTATTCTCATTTCTTGTTTGCTATAAAGCTAAAATCCTTAATAATTTATTTTAGGTATTGTCAGTACCTCCAGATCTACATTTTACTTTCTCTGCCCTGAAACCTGAGAATCAGACTGCCCTGTTACCTTCCCACTGAAGTGGTATCTGTTCATCTACTTGTATTTACATGTTCCCAAACTGCTACCGTAGATTGGCAGGAGCTGAGGCAAGTGATGGGAGCTTATTCTGTCACGTGGTGCTAGGACCTGAGCACCCAGGGTATAGACCTTCTCTCGCATCTTTTAAGCCACTGAGCCATCGTGCCTCTCAAGGAAGGGGTAAAGATAGCTTTTAATATTAGAACTTTACCATTGCCAATGAAGATCTGCATTCATGCAAGAATAACCTTTTCCAAACAGAACTTTCCAATTGTATTAGCTGTTAATACCTAATTTTTTCCAGTCAAATTTCGCCAATAACATAGAAATCAAAGAAACTGTGAAAGTGATGAGTATACAATGCATCAAAAGTTTGGCTTAACAAGTAGTACAAATATGCATGTATGTATTCTATAGCTTCTACCGCCAATTTAGAAACTAATAACTCCATGTATTTTTCAGGACAGCTATCACGATCTTAGACCTTATAGAGTGCCCTTCCGATGATGTAAGTATTTATTTTTGACAACTATTACTGTTTTAATATGGTGATTGCGGGTTCACTTAAGGCAGACATGTCAAATTCAAGGCCCACGGGCCCCATCCGGCCCATGATGGATTTAGATCTGGCCCACTGGGCCGCCCTGGAGATGGCGAGGGGCCAGCCCCTGCTGCTTCAGCCCTGGCCCACCCCAGCCCGGCCAGGCACTCCGCCTGGGAGGTGGTGTGCGCATGGAGGCTGGCAGTGCTTGGCAGCAGCTGCAGCTTGTTGGCCCCTTGGCTGTTCATTGGCCCGCACAGCGCAGGTGGGTTCAAGCGCTGGGGCCATTGGGCCGGCACTTTAAGTGGCAGGCGGAGGCAGAGGCACATGGGGGGGAGGCATGTGATCCGGCTCATTGGATGCACTGGGCGGTCACCCACCCGCCCCGTCCCAGATGGTGGGACCACAGCAAGGCAGCCTAGTCAAGTTGTCACTGCCATGTTGTGGCCCCTGCCCACTCATTGGCCTAGTCCTCAGTGGCTAGTAGTAAAGTATTAATGAGTTCTGAAATGTGTACAACTATGCATTTATCTATCCTTGCCTTCCCTGGATCCAACTTTGAATCTACATGAGTTGGATTACAATTTCCAATATCTATCAGTAGCATGTCTTCTCTTATATTGGCTGAAAGAAATTGGAGTTTTTAATCTAACAAATCTTGAGGTTCCCAGATTTGACAAAGCTGCTGTATACCCTTCCATTTGTAAATTTGTTCTCCATAGCTGAGTTTACATAAAGACAGATCATTGGTCCATCAGCTTGCTATTATCTATGCTGACTGGCAGGATCTTTCCCATTAGACCACAAGATTAGAACAAACTAGGCCTTTGCCAATGAACAGCAGCCTTCCCCTAAGACCCAAGACTTCTGGTATGAACCTCATGACAAGCTTCAGCATTCACAATTAATTTATTGCATAAATTAAGTTGAATTTATATAGGGAAGGAAGAAGAGTGGATCATCTGCAACATAGTTGGTAATTCTGCTTTCCATGCATAGGCTGTGGGAAAGTTCAGTGGCATAATTCTGATGTGGCCATCCTTGCTGTTCCTGTTCCTTCTGCTAGGACGTTTTGTTTTTAATTTTGTGAACGCAGTGAGAATTTCATCTCTACACAGCCAAGATGTGAGTATTTATAGTAGCATTGAAGTCCTCTCTGTTAATAATTTCATTTGGATTATTTGATTGTACTCCAATGAAATGAAAGTTCTTTAAAGGCAATTGAATACCAAAGACAAACCTAGAAAAAGGATTGCAAAGTAATTGTGAATATTAAATCAGACTCACTGATTTAAGAAATAAGAACAGGTCTGGTAATTATATCCCTTTCTTACTCACTATTTTGGCCATTTAAAAGCAGTTAAAAGATGGTTGCTTCTACAAGACTTTGGAAATGGAGATTATGCTTCACCTGCCACACGTTTAGCTATCTGCTAGTTTCACCACTTTTAATAAATGTTATGGCTTTCTGGCTTTATTTAGGTTTATTAACTGCCTAGAGAAGTAGAGGTATGGTTAATTACTAGTTGTGATTAAGATAACTAAAGTTAAAATAATTAAACATTCCTCTGTCTAAAATCAGTATTTTAGTGATGAAAATGGTAACATTTCAAATTTGGTCAAAAGCGTTCACATTTTTGGAAGATTTAATAGCTGACTTCCATAATCAGATATCATCATGTCTTCTAAGATTTAACCATACTCCCCAATTCTTGACCGTTTCCCCAGCCTTATAGATCAGTGTTTGTCATGCTGACTGGGAAATTCTGGGAGCTGAAGTCCACATATCTTAACGTTGCCAAGCTTGGGAAACACTGCTGCAGATAATATAACCTACCTTAAGGATAATTGGAGAGTCCATCTTGGTCATATCTTTCACATGATTTTCAGATTTGCAAAACCAATAAACCATTCTTTATTAAAGGAGGTGAAGCAGAAAAATATGACCGTGAAATTAATGTTTTTTTAATATATCAAACAGCCAATCTGGTCTAGTAGTTAAAGCATCGGGCTAGAAACTAAGGGACTGTGAGTTCATGATCTGTTTTAGGCATGAAAGCTGGCTAGGTGTCATTGAGCCAGTCACTTACTCTCACAGTGTTGTTGTTGTTGTTGTTGTTGTAGGGAAATTAGGATGAGGAAGGAGTATTAGGCATGTTCACCCCTTTAGTTTTTATAAAAATAATAAAGGCAGGATATAAATAAATAAAAATAAATCTTTGTCAATATTATAAGCTTTATATTATAAGCTATTAGCTATAAGCTATAAGCAATCATGTAGCAGATAAGGATCAACATTAATCTCGGTGGCTCAAATGGTTGGAACACTGGGTAGGAGGTTAGCAAGCCCACATTCGAGATCCGAATTGGCAGAATTGAGTTCTTGTCCTTCTCTCCAGCTCCTGCTGAGGTTATGAACACAGCCCTGAACTGGGCATCTCCAGGTCAATGGTGATGTCACTGGCTAATCCTTTCCGTCTGGAAGTGCCTTGGTGCTTCTCACACGAGTGCAAAACTTGAATAGTTTTAAAAAAAACATTGTTTGTGGCTACATTTCAAGAGAGTGTGTTTCAGTAGCAGGTAGTTAAAAGCAGGGCCAAAGTTTTGCCATTGTGCTGCTGAAATACAAAACAATCTCAATCTTATAATCAATTATACATTAATTATCTCTAAACAATAATAGCTCTATGCTTTTTTATCCTATGCTTACATCACAAGCATTATTGTACATATGCATACTGTAGGAATAAAGAAATATCTAGAATAATCAAGGGAATAATGCTTGTATTGACTTATGTTTTATATTTATATAGATATATTTTATAACAAGCATGTGTCAAGAAATTCTGTAATAGCCTTGCGATCCATGTCAAGCACAGGAAAAAAAGGAGTCCGGGCAGTTAAATGAATATATAAGCTTATTGCAAGCTTAAGCTCTCTACAAAATAATCTGAATTACTAACAGTCAAAGCAAATTGGTGGTAGATAAGAGTCAATGGAATTCAGGGTGTGCTAGATTTAGAGTTCTTGTGGGCACGAAGGGACTTGAGACTGATGATGCGTTTGACCCCTCCCTCTCTTGGGCTCAGCCTGGTCATCTCCTACACTCCGTGCACATTTTGCACTCAAGAGTGTTGCCTGTTCAGCTAATTGTAATAATCTCTTCTTGTGAAACTAATCCTATTCTAATTGCTCAGGCAGATTAATTAATTCCTGTTACTTTGAAATTGTTCCAGGTTATAACACTGCTCTGAATGTTGAGGCTCTGTGTTGAGAAAAACTATTTTGAGGCAGACTAGACTGAATTTTTTAGGATTCTTCTTGCTGCACCCTGAAGTGCTGCCAATGCCCTTTTTTGGTTAGAAATTGGGATGCCCAAAATTGAAGTTAGGTTAATGTTAAATTACTGGTTAAAACTCCAGTTCTTCTCCTTGAGCCTACTCCCATTAATAACGGCTGATGACTGCCACCTAAGCTGGAACAATCTCATCAAACACTAAGAACAATAGGATTACCATCAGAGTACATTGGATTGTTGAGATACAAACATGTCCAACATACACTCTGACATAAACTACAAGCAGTCCTCAATGACAGTAATTGGGACTGAAAATTGCCATTTGTGACCTCCAGCTAGCATCCCCATGGGTTTTGCTTTTGAAAGCCAACAGTGAAGGTTGCAAAGGGCAGTCATGTGACCATAGGATGTTGCAGTGCATGTTGAGAGCTGGTTGACAAGCATCTGAATTGCGATCACATGACTGTCAGGATGTTGCGATGGTCACAACTTTGAGGACCAATCGTCTCATTTGTTCAGTGTTGTCATAATTCTGAACAGTTGATAAATAAGTAGTTGTGAAGAAGGACTACTAGTAAATGATATAAAAATTCAGATTAAAGTAAATAGTTTAGAGAAATAGGGCAAAGGGTTCCTGGGGAATGACCAATTACCTCTCGACATTTCCCAAACTAAGGAAAGCTTTCTTCTGGACTACATTATGTATAATAACCTCTCTTTGGCATTACTGCAAGGAAGATACTCTAAGACTTCCCTGGAAAAATGTGCCTGCTCTTGTACAATTGGAGACATTGAAATAAGGCCAGTATGTGTTATTATACTATAGTATTTGCAGGGATGTCCAAAATGTTCACCTGCTTTCTTTCAACAATGCCCTGAACAGAAAGGCATGACACAGATGATAGCAAAGCACTGTGAAGAAGCAGAAAAGATGAGACACCAGTTATTGCAAGGCCGCCCACAGTTATAATCCAGTATTATCCATTCCAATGTTTTTATTCGATAATATAATCACATCCATAAGCCTGTAGGTTCTTAAAAAAAATCTCCACTCATTCTGTTCTTGATTTCCATTGCTGCCATCTTGGCTTTTGTTTTAAAGTCTATTTCCATGACACTTTCCTGAGGTCTCAGTTAAAAGCAGAAGAAGTGTAATTAAATCATTTGATGTGCTCTGAATAACAATTCAACCAGGCATGTTGCATTATTTGCAGTGGTCTAAACATGCTCTTTGTCAGTTATATGCAATAGCAGAAATAAACCTGGGTTAATATTATGTGTCCAATTTGTTTTTTTCAGTCCCTAAAAATAAACACACACACACATGCACATGTGCTAGGTTTGTAATTCCTGGTTTGTAAAGACACTTTATTTACAATACAGGAGAAAGATTCTTTTATGGAAGAACACCAGTCGCAGTACGTCCAGCAGTTGCTGAGAAAGCCTGTGCTTGGGTGAGGATCCTTTTGTCCTTGGAGGCATATTTCTTTGACATATTCTGATAATTCTTTTTTCTTTTTTTCAGTGCAAAATCCTTCTGTCAATAGAGGAATACCTAGGCTCATATTCCATAAAGTGATAAGATTAGCTGGAAAGCATCTAGAACAGTGGTGGCGAACCTATGGCATGCGTGCCAGAGGCGGCACTCGGAGCCCTCTCTGTGGGCACACGCACCGTCGCCCCAGCCCCGCCTCCTCCCACGGCCCCCTCCTCACCAGCAGCCCCCCGGAGAGTCACCCCCGGGCATGGCCCACGTGAAGCAGCGCAGCCAAGGACATGGTAGCCGGGCAGCGGGGACAAGACTCCGCCCTTGCGCCCCGTCGCATGCAGATGATGCTGCAGGGCACAGGCGGAGGGCGTGGCCGCCATGGCGGTGCTGGGCTGCCTGGGTGATTTGTGGTGGGCCGTGGAGGTGATGGGTGGCCCAGCGGGCACGGCGGAGCGGGGACAGGGGTGGAGGGGCGGTTTTGGGGCACTCAGTCTCTAAAAGGTTCGCCATCACTGATCTAGAATCTCATGGATCCCTAATGGTTAACCATGACTTAAGGTTTGATTGAGTATAGCCATAAGATACATGTATGCATGTAAGAATATGGACTGTACTGCTGAAAAGCTTACCCTGGAATAAATATGTTAACCTTTGAACCCTTGGGATCCTCAGCAAAACCCATAATATCTTGCTGACAAAGTGACATGTCCTGATGCTTTGATTCTTGGTGACATTCTGATGAACAGAGAAATATTTTGACAATGCTGTTTATAGGTAGTTCTCAATTAATGACAGTAATTGGGGCTGGAATTTTCATCTCTTATGTCATGTGGTTGTAAAGCATGATGTCATGTGATTGCATCGCTTAGCAACAACAACCCCAGCACTCCCCATTGCCATCATTAAATGAGGATTGCAGGTTGTTAAGTGAGTCCCAAATCCACCAAAATTAGATCAGCAGCAAGTAAGGTATGGTGGTGCAAGTGCAGTGGGGCTAGGTGGCTTTTGCTGGGAGGGTGAATATGCATAAGTGGCCTGTGAAAGGGAGGGTGAGAGTGACTTACCAGAGCAACCTGCAATCTTCCCTATCAGCTTCCTCATTGACTTTGCTTGTGGGAAGCTGGCAGGAAAGTTCACAAATGGAGACACTGTGCAAAAGCAGTTTGGGGAAAAAAAAAAGAGAGCATTGATCACCCATATTCTGTCATTGTTTTTGTTCTCATTCATATATTCTCATAATCTCACCAGAGCCGTGGTGGTGCAGTGGTTAGAGTGCACTGCCAGGGGTTCAATCCTCTCCGGCTCAAGGTTGACTCAGCCTTCCATCCTTCCGAGGTCAGTAAAATGAGGACCCAAAGCAATACGCTGACTCTGTAAATCTCTTAGAGAGGGCTGTAAAGCACTGTGAAGCGGTATATAAATCTAAGTCCTATTGCTATTGCTATCTACAATTCAGCCACATAGAGGGATAAAGGCCCTCACAATAAGGGTTCTGTTCATAGAAATAGGCAAAGTTTTGAGAGTTTCAAATTTAGAGAAAGAAAGGAAATGGGCCTTCTTCTATCCCATGCAAAGCAGCTTTGGAGAATGACCTTTTTTTTTTTTTGTTACTTAACCCCCTTATATTATTATCTATCAACAGGCATCCCCAGAAAAACTGGATTAAGAGAAAGTTATATCAATGGGACCCCTACTTTAAATTCCCCAGCAGAATAATCAGCACAGTTGTCCTTATGTTCCTATGTCTTTACATGGTAAGGAAAGTCCATGCATGATGCTTTTAACAAGGAAGTCACTGCTGCTTTTGGTCAAATCAAATCACCTTTGAACTGAAAGCTTCTGGGGATCAGATGTTATTGTAGTCCAAAGAACAGGTGTTGATTATTGAAGCTAAGCTGTAGTGCATGCTACGTTTTGCATTCTGAGCTCAATTCTAATATTTAATTTATCCCAAGTTGATAGGCATATGAGAATACTTCACTATAGTCTCTCCTCTTGTTCTTCTCAAGTGAAGCTATATGTTATTCATATGAATTGTACCTATTTTGACCCAAGGGCTTAACTGATTCTGGAAAAATACAATGGGTCTGCATACCAACAGCTGATGGGGCCAGAGTCTTAGGGGAAAGGCCCCTCAACACCATCATGTCCTCTTTGAAACATGTATTTTAGACACACTCACTTGCAGTTTAATTACCTCTCACCAATTAGATTTTAAAATAGCCTGTATATATGTGAATAATTTGAAGGCAAGTGGATGAACTCCTAGAAATAGAAGAACATTTTTTATTAAAGGAAAGATCAGTTAGAAATTAATTTCTAGACTAATTCTCATATAGCTTTAATCTAGGCTTGTAGCAGTCATGTGCAATGCTATTTGTCGCAGATTAAGTTCATCCATCAAGCCAAGCAACATTTGTTTTAAACATGCTTTGCTGAATAACAATACTTACTGTATTTGATAATCACAATTAGTTGGCGTTATGTAACAATTAAGACACAAACTATATTGTAACTTAATATTATATTTTGTAAGCTATGTGAACGTAGCAAAGCCATGTTATTTACTGTACTTAAAGTAACACAGAAGCAATTCCTATATAAATATTCTGCCTGCCCACTAACCAGGATAGTCTGGGGAGGTGTAGTAATTATGATCCTCAATTAGCTTGTGTTGCTACATCTTTTCCTTTCCTTGTCAGGTTATAGAAAAAGGGCAAAGGGAAAAAAATGCCTTTGTAAGGTCCTGCCTCAGCTATCTTCTCAGGGAAGCATGGTTCTTGAAACAAGCATTATTCCAAAAGGAACTTTTACTGAAAGAAAGTGATTGCAGAGAAGTCAGACGGAATCTGAAGTTCCCGTGCAAAACATTAAACTAATTTCCCATTGTTCAAACCCCACTCCCTTGCCCCAAACCATTAGGAACCAATCTGCTGGCATGAAGTTGTTGTGGGAACTTCGAGCCGAAAATGTGATAACAAATTGTTCTCTGTACTGTGGCCTTGGTAACATGCAGGAGTTAGCTTGAAGGGAGGCTAACCAGATGGCCCTGATGGCCCATTCCCCCTTCCCCAATTCCCATGCAGATACATCAAAGCGACAGAAGAAACAATATAGAAACATCTTCATCCCCAAGTAACATTTCCCCCTCCCCTTGGAATGGCAGCGTTCCGGCAAGGATCTGACATGCTGCCCCCCTAAAAAAAAGGGAGTTCCACCTGGAGAAAGTAATAAAGAGGGAACAAGAGAAAACAACACACTTTTATTTAGGTTTATCCGGATAGCAGTTGTGGAAACGTTTAATTAGTCTAGGGCAGGGGTTCCCAACCGGGGGTGCTTGCACCCCCTGGGGATGTGAGACGATATTCCAGGGGGTGCGAAAACTTGGGTTTAGAAGTTTCAAAATTATAGTGTATATGCATAACCAGGTATTACTTTTGTAAGAGGTGTGAGAATATATCAGAAGCGTTCTAGAGGTGCGGGGTACAGAAAAGGATGGGAACTGCTGGTCTAGGGGCTTTAATACGTTTCTTCTGTACCCATTCATTTTGAGCCCCAGGGAGATGTTTCCACGCTACTAAGTACTGGGTGGCTCTCCTATGTGTGCATGAACTGAGGATTTCCCTGATCCCAAAGTTTTGTTCCCTTTCCACCATAAGAGGTTGAGGTATCGGAGAGGGTGTTGGCCTTAAAGGTGAAATAACCTCCAGTTTTAATAGACTGCAATGGAAAATGGGTGGACTTTCCTCAATGACTTAGACAACTCCAATTCTACTGTGATTGGGTTGATGATTTGCTTTATGGGAAAAGGCCCTACAAATTTTGACCCTAACTTTTTTGAAGGCTGTAGGGACTGAAGGAACCTTGTAGACAGGTACACGCAGTCTCCAGTGTGGAATGATTTAAGTTCCACTCTCTTTTTGTCGGCTTGAGCTTTGTAAGTTGTCCTAGCCTCAGCAAGGACTTTGCGCACCACTGGCCAGGTATTTTTTTAAAGAAGGGATGGCTGGGTCCTTAATTGGCAATTCAGACATCGGGTTGAAATCTTGGCCTGTTGCTACTCAGAAAGGTGTGAACCTTGTGCTGGTGTGTACAGTGTTGTTGTATGCTACTTTGGCAAAAGGCAGGAGGTCAGTCCAGTTGTCCTGCTGGCAGTTGATGAAGCAGCGAAGGTATTGCTCTAGAACTGAGTTCGTTCGTTCTGTCCCCTAATTTGTTTGTGGATGATGACTAGAACTGAGTCCTTGGTCAGTACCTAACAGGTCCAAAAAGGCTCTCCAAAATTTTGATGTGAATTGGACCCCTCTATTGGAGATGATGCATTGTGGTGCTCCAGGTAGGCGGTACACATGGTGCAAGAACATTTTTGCTAACCCCTTGGCCGTGGGAATCTTTTGGCAGGGAACAAAGTGGACTTGCTTGGAGAACAGGTCAGTTACATCCCAGATTACAGTGTTTCCCACACCTTTGGGAAATTCTACAATAAAGTCTATGGAAATCTCTCTTCAGGGTGCTGATGGCTCAGCTACGGTTTGAAGAAGCCCTGGTGTTTTCCCTTGCCTCCGTTTTGCTGCTGCACACATCGGACAGCTGGAAACATAACTCTCAATGACTTTTTTGAGTGAGGGCCAACAGAACTGTCTTTTGAGGAGATGCAGGGTTTTCACAAACCCAAAGTGTCCCGCTAATTTACAGTCATGGCAGATTTGCATGGTTTTTAGTCTCTGACTGATAGGTATGTATAGTTCCCTACCTACCCAGGCCAGTCTGTCTTGCGCAGAGCAGACATTTTTGTTGCTGCTGAACAACTTGTCTCTTTCTAATGCTTTCTTAAAATCCTCTGCGGTAGCATTGTCCATGGGTGGTTTTTCCCTTCGCCGCACCCTTGTGATCATCTGGGCTGCCAGCTGACGTAATGGGAATAAGGGCTTGATTATTTCTATCTTAGTGCTATTATATTGTGGCATTCTTGACAAAGCATCTGCCAGGAATTTCTTCCCCCTGGTAAATAGCACAGGATGAAATTAAAATGTTGGAAGTGCTGGGCCCATCGTGCTTGCTTAAGGGACAGCTTCCAAGGGGTTTCTAATGCTTCCAGATTTTTATGATCTGTCCAGACCTGGAATGGGATCTTACCCCCCTCTAGGAAATGTCTCCAGGAGAGAAGGGTCCACTTAACAGCATACGTTTCCTTCTCCCATACGGCCCAAAATTGTTCAGTCTTCCTCTGGTGGGGTTGGAGTTCTCCCCCTCCATTTGGGTGAGGGGGTGAACGCCACAACCTCCGTGCTTATCAGAGCTGCCTCCTTTCCTCCGGGATGCAGCTTCACTGGTTTCCTACCTGGTGCCTGGTCTCCCTTCTTTACCAGGGTCTTTGCTCTGCATTTGGCTGCTTGGTGGCCTTCCTTCCTGCATTTGAAACAGGTGGTGGAACACACTTGTTGGGACTGGGGTCTGGCTGCTTCCCTCTTCCTCTCCGGGGGTGACCTTTTCCAGACTTTGCTGGAGCAGTACTTATTTCGGGCTTGCTCAATCTTTGGTTCTTCAGCCAGCATGCACCAATTGTGGAGGCGTACTGGGGCCCCTCTTGCGATGCAAGCATTGTACAGGTCGTTGATTGGCCCACCTTTGAAACAGCTTACAAGGATGTCTTCCGGCCAGTCGAGGTGGCATGCCAGATCTTGAAACTCCTTGGTATATTCGGCTGCTGGGCAGCATCCCTGTCGCACCATCTTTATGTGATCATGGGCTTTTCAATTGGCCAGGCAATCGCCATCTTAGGGCTGTCATAAACTGATTGAAATTCCGCAGCTCCAGAGTGTTCGCCTTGTGGAGGGTCAACCATCCATCTGTCTGAGGTTCCTCCAGTGCAGGGATAGGCAACCTTGGCTCTTTTATGACTCGTGGACTTCAACTCCCAGAATTCCTGAGCCAGCCGTGCTGTCTCAGGAATTCTGGGAGTTGAAGTCCACGAGTCATAAAAGAGCCAAGGTTGCCTACCCCTGCTCTAGTGCTAGGGCAGTGATGGCGAACCTTTTAGAGACCGAGTGCCCAAACTGCAACCCAAAACCCACTTATTTATCGCCGGGTGCCAGGTGGGCGTTGCCCACTGGGTGAGCGTGGCTGTGGTGGTCATGGCAGAATGGGTGGGTATGGCCAAGGTGGGCGTGGTCACCTCGATGTTCCTCCTGTGGGGGCCGGACAGGGTTGGGGGAGATCCAGGGGATCTCTGGCAGGTGGGGCGTTGGGCAGGAGGCTCGTCCTGTGGGGCGAGGCTAGGCAAGGCGAGGCAGGGCGGGGGTGCCATTGTCGCAGGGCAAGGCGATGCAGGGGCCAGGGCGGCTGCTGCCTGACACCATCGGCCCCCGCACACAGAGGCCAGCAAGTGCATGGGGGCCAACGGTGTCTGTCAGCAACCATAGCCTGCTGGCCCCTCAACCAGCGCACTCTAGGGCTCCGCAGCCCGCTGCCAGCAGTTCAGAGAAGCTGCCTCTGAGTTCGACGGCCGGCCAACAGCTGAGGAGGCGATGCAGTGGGTTGTGCCCGGGAAAAGGAAAGCATGCGAGGCCAGGAGGGATGGGATGGGGGGGAGGGAAACCAGCTGTGCTCGGATGCATCTGGCCATGTGAGACCTCGGCGAGTTAGCGGGCGGCTGCTTGAGGGATGGTTGCCATCTTCGGGGCATGGCGCAAGTGCCCACAGAGAGGGTTCTGAGTGCCGCCTCTGGCACCTGTGCCATAGGTTCGCCACCACTGTGCTAGGGTGACAACCCTGACCCTGGCTCCCTCAGTAGGGATCTCATGGCTGTACTCCTGCATGTACGTAAGGATGTGGGCTAGAAAGAACCCAAGCTGCTGTGGGTCTCCATCAAACTTCATGCCCGAGGGGGTGCTTTTCGGTCCTTTTGGTGAGCCCCACCGTTGCCAACTCTTGGTGCGTTTGCTCCCCTGGAGTCCCTTTCTGGAGACACCATCGGTGCTGCTGCTGCTCCCACCATTGCATTGCTTGCCCCATTGTGCACTCTGTGGTGAGGGTTTCCCCCTTCCGTTCTCTGATCAGTCCTGCTGGCTGCTGTCCCCGTTATATGGGCTAAGGCCTCTTGCGCCTTCAGGTTCTGGAATACCTCCATTGTGAAGTGCCTGCCTCATGAGGAGGTCAGCATGGTCGGGTTCATTTCCTTGCCCCTCGTCGTCCATCGCCTCCAACTTCTCTCTCCATCCTTTACAGCGGCTTCCTCGGGTAAGGGTGACTCCTTTCATTCTCCCTTCCCAATCATTTCTCTTCCCCATACCTATGGACGATCTTGGTTTAGATGAGTCATTTAGGTTGGCAGTGTCCTCTGTCCATCTGGTGGAGTTTGTGCCAGGATCAGCCTTAGCAGAGGTTTCTCCCCAGCATTCGGTTTCCTTCCAGTCGCTGCCTTGGTTAGACATTGCACAGTCCCCACGGTAGGGCAGGTGCCTTTCCAGGTTGACCACTTTGCAGATTCTGCCTAATGTAAGGTCCTGCTTCAGCTATCTTCTCAGGAAAGCATGACTCTTGAAACAAGCATTATTTCAAAAGGAACTTTTACTGAGAGAAAGTGATTGCAGAGAAGTCAGGCAGAATCTGAAGTTCCCACGTGAAACATTAAGCTAATTTCCCACTGTTCAAACCCTACCCCATTGCCCCAGTCCATCAAGAACCAATCCACTGGCGTGAAGTTGTTGTGGGAACTTCTAGCCGAAAAGGTGATAACAAGTAATTCTCTGGCGCCATGGCCTTGCTAACACACAGGAGTTAGCCAGAAAGGAGCCCAACCATTTCCCCCTCCCCAATTCCCATGCAGATACATCAAACTGACAAAAGAAACATCTTCAATCCCCAAGTAACACTTCCCCCTCCTCTTGGAATGGCAGCGTTCTGGCAGGGACCTGACAGTCTTCCCCTTCTGCTAGTTGTGGACCACAAGGGCAGAATGAGCCTATCTAGAGAGACATAGGTCTCATGACATGTACAAAAAAATTGGCACCAAAAATATCTTTGTAAACTAGTGTTTAGGGTATGTTAACAGCAAATAAAAATAAGCGTTAGAGTTGAAGAAAGGATTAGACTCCAAGAAGGGAAGTATGAACAAAGGAACATTTTCTCTTAATCAACAAAGGAAATTCCATCTAAGTTGATGATTAAGATGGTGAACCCAGAGAAGAAGCTAATTTTGCATGATTTGCCCTGAGCACATACAAAATAAAATCAAGACTAATGACACTCTTATCAAGTTACTCAATACTTTTAGAAGTCTGCATGGGTTGGATCCCTTCCTGTGATCTGGGAAATATGGGGTGGAGGAGAGCTTAGATCTATTTCTTTCTTTGCCCATAGGAAATCTGTGTTTCTGGGAGAAAATATAAAAAGTGTCCAGGAAATTCCTCCCTTGCTATTTAACCTTAAGAGAAGGGAGCTATTCCTATTGAGGGTTTTAGCTAACAGATCTCCCCCAACTTAAATTACTGTAGGTGTGAAGGTCTACAGGTCAATTGAGAATGGATTCTGACCTAATGGGAATCCCTAAAGGTATCTATTATTAACTTATATTATCCTATAATTTTCACTTCAGACTTTATCCATCAGTATCTTTCATTTCTCTTTCAGTTTATTGTGACAGAATATATTGTGGGCAATTTTCTTTTGAACGAACTCAAAGAAGTGCTTGGGTACTTTAAAGAAAATATTCCAGATTCAGAAAATGAATCACCGATCCAAGACTTTGAAGAGTTTATTCGTGTCGTAGAAGGTAAAAGCATAATATTTTGTGACTATAACATTACTTTTCCATGAGTGGTATACTATAGTGTATTGAAGAAGAGAATTACAAACTGCTAATAATGTAGCCCCTAAACAAAAACCTGATAGTGCTTGAAGAAAAAAAAACCCAGCCAACATCTCTTGTACATCCTTTCTTTCTTTCCTCAATGGGAGGAGGAGAAACTAGATTGGAGAATGCCCTTTATGAAGGCTGGAACCTCAAGTCTCTAAAACTGAACTTGAACAAACTTCTTTGTGCAGAATCATCTTCCTTATTGGAACCGAGCATGGTTTACTAAGCCGAATAAGGTAAAAGGAGAAGGCCACTATTTCTTCAGTAGAGTAGAAAAGTGCCTGTCATCCACTGACTTCTCAGGAGATGTTATATTTCCCATTGGCCCTCCTTCCCAGAGGCTTCAGTTGATGGTTAGGTAGACTATATTACACTATCATTATTTCTATGTCTCTCTGTATGTGTGTGTGTGTAAAATGTGAATGTCATACAAATAAGTTCATAGACAGCTCCCCCAAATATAAGATGAATTTCTTTTCTAAAGTTTTCCCATCCAGATTTCCTACAGTATGAGCATTTTCCAGCTGGAAGGTTATGTATGTATGTATGTATGTATGTATGTATGTATGTATGTATGTATGTATATGTATGTAGCTGGAAGAGGATGTATTCTTTTTTTCAATATTCATGGTATCAGGGAATAATTAAAATGTATATACAGTATTTTAAGATGTATGGCAATTATATTAAAAAGATTGTGGAATGAACACAGGAAGATATAGCACAGTATGAGGTAATTACTCACTGGTGCCAGAAATTTCTGCTGTTTAGGTGCAGCCATTAGGCTGGTTTCCTTTTGTTCTTGCAAGATGACTAGCAAAAATCTCTCAAATGTTCAACAGAACTATTTTCATCAGATTTCCTTGGTCTTTGAGGTAATAGATCCTCTTACATTTTCTTTTTTAGATAGCCCTATGTGGATGCAGTTCTGGGAGCAAACTATAATTGCCTTTCAAACCTTATGGCCGTAGCATTGACCTGAAAATGAGCTGTAACCTCTAGCTCAGGGCTTTTCAACCTGTGGTACGCGTACCACTTGTGATACATTAATGAGTGGCAGGTGGTACGCAGCCCTGCCTAGCCAAGTGTAGTGGGGAAGGGAAAGAGCCAGCACAGGCAAAGACTTACAGTGAGAGAGTCCTCTGGAGCTGCAGATTTTATTTATGAATGGAGCCATTTGGGGAGGCTGCCTTAGCCGGTAGCCAGTACTTACATTTTTTTTTCTTTAAGTGCCAGCTGGGCTCCTTACTTTCCTTTCTAACCAGTAGCTAATTCTTAAAGGGGAAGTGCCTTTTTAAGCTAGTTCACTCAGCAGCTTGTCTTTTCTGTCTCTGGGGGCCTTTCCTTGTTTGATCAATATATGGAAGAGGGAAAATATGGGGGGGGGTTCAAATTCTTCCTTCAGAAGGAGATGGGAATGAGAAAAAGGGAGGCAGGGAAGGGAGGCAGGGAAGGAAGTCCCGCCTTAGCAGTTGACCACCAGCAGCTCTGCCATTGACTTTGCTTGTCAAAAGGTTGCAGAAGGGGATCACATGACCCTGGGACACTGTGACCATCATAAATATGAATCAGTTGCCAAGCATCCAAATATAAATCACGTGACCCTGTTGCTGCAATGGTCATAAGTGTGAAAAATGGTCATAAGTCATTTCAGTGCAATTGCAACTTTGAACAGGTTTTTTTTTGTCACCAAGTTTTTGACACCTTGCTAGGTGGTACTCGAATATTGCCATATCCTAAAAGTGGTACAATCGGTAAAAAGGTTGAAAAGCCCTGCTCTAGCTGATCAGGAGGCTTTTTTCTCTTAGCAGGTTTCATTCCTTGCACTTCCTAAAAGACTAAGGTGTTTGTTTGGCATTTCTAGCATGAGTAAGATATTTAGAAATGATTGCATCAGCAGAAGAGCAAATAAAGGCAACAGAAATGATAAGGGAGTTAGAACAGACCTTTTTTTTGCCAATTTCTGCATCAACTCCTAGGCCTAGGCAATCACAGTGGGTGAAGAAACTCTTGTCGATGCTTGTTTCTGGAATGTGTTGATCGATTTCTCTGGGATACAGAATGTGGACTGATAGCCATGGGACTGATCCAAGACATCTTTTCTTCAGGCCTTTCTTTATTCAAGAGATTGTTTGATTAGGGAGTTTTCAGGTTTAGAAAGTCACATTTATGTTGTAGTGTAGACCAGGAGTCACCAAACTTGGCAACTTTAAGACTTGGGGACTTCAACTCCCAGAATTCCGCAGCCACCCATGCTGTTGAAGTTAAAGTTGCCAAGTTTGGAGATTCCTGGTTTAGACAAACAAGAAGACATAAAAAACATTTACAACAGCATTTACATTATTTATATTTGTTAGATTAATATTCTGTCATTCTTTAAGGAATAGTGTTCCCTCCTTTTGTCTTATTCCCCACACTGCAATCACATGAGATAGATTGGACAGAGAGATGGCAGTTGGTCCACAGGCACCGGTGAATGTGGACTTGGATTTGAATGTGCCCAGATCTATTCCATTAGCTGACAAACCACATCTGACTAGTTAGAATTATTCAGAATGTTGCTTAGATCTACCTTAAACATTAGCATCGATGAATATCTATAACTGGATAACGAAAAACAAAATATTATAACATTTCAAAATTGCAAAAAGATGCAGGCATTAAGAAATTAATTAGTAACTATGTCCCAATGTTAAAAAGAAGAAACAAAGACAAAAGAGACTAAAGAATGTATATAGGCTATTTGGTAATTTTATATTTTACCATGACTACTGCATTAGGACAGGTGAGAAGTATTTTGAGGGAATCATCTCTGAATTATGTTATTTGTTTTACAGGAATTTGGATTATTACTACTGTTATTGCTTCTATCACATGCATTGGATATGTATTTAACATCTTAGTCTGCTACAGGTACAGATATAGACATCTTGTGTAGATGTAACATTGATGCTATGATTAGGTGACTGAAAATATCTATGGTCTCATTGGCCTCGGCACTGTTGCCAGGTTTTCTGTAAAGCCATGAATAGTATTGTTTTCACACCGTTTTTTCCACTATTTACAAGAAGCTAATATATCAGCATGGATAATAGTGGATATTGATGGGTGTGGGGAAGAGCATTATGAAAACAGGAGGATTGTTCTGTTTCATTCAACAACCAACCTTCACCTCCATATTCTATGCAAAATGTTTTATAATTCAAGCCTATTTGCTCAATTATACATTTTCTGTTAATCAAGAAATGTAGAATACATTTTATTTCTCATATTAATACATTTCTCAATATGCATCTTCTGCTTGGCACAAAATCCACACATGATTCCCAAATGTCGCTCATTGTTCCCTTTTGGTTAGCATTCTGCCAATACTACCAAATAATGGTCTATTTCACATTCAGAACTTCTAGTTACCCTTACAGACTTCATTAAGTCTCCAATCTTTCAACATAAATCATATTTTTGATTCATTTTTATAGATATAAATATACTTTATGGAAGTGTTTGTATATGTGTATTTGTGTATGTATATGTACATGTGTGCATCCATACATATATGCATTTATATTTATATTTCTTTCTCTCCTAGAAAACATATTAAACTATTGAGAGCAGGCAAAAAGCACCTAATTGTGTCAGAAACTATGAAAGTGTCATCTTCTCAAAGTGTGGTGAGTTTTCAGCACTCAAAAAAGAACTACTGATTGTGATTGTGGGATATAAGGCAAAAAAAAAAAGCATAAGTAATTATAATGACCTTTTATTTAGGTTAAGCTATGGAAAATATGCATGGAAGAAAATGGAAGTAGTTCTTAATGTTAGCCAAAAATGTAGTAGGACCTGCAAAATAACATGCCCAAACCATATTAATCTTCATACATATAATGAGCAGGGTGCACTGAGTTCAAAGACCAGCTCATAAAGTGCAAAGTGTAGCTCATAACCTGTGTAATTATTTTGGCATGGAGGTATTGTGGTATTGCTGGAAAGCACTATTTATCACCTACCCTGCCAGAGTTTTGACCAGCTGCAATTTCTAGACCATCTTCAAAAGGAATAATATAATTCTGAAGTTACTAGTCACTCATGCCAGATAGATTTTCTCCAAAAGGGGCACATGAGCCATGACGTTGATTTTTCTTCAGATTGTATTAGTACTGCATGATTGTACAGCCTCAGTTCCAGATATGGGAGGATCTCTAATCTGTGAATTTAATCATTAAAGGGAAAAGTGACTTCATCATTTTCTGGCACATTTCTGAAATCCTGAAGTCTAGTCCCCAGAACCACAACAACTCCACCTTGTCCAAATTCAGCTACAGTTTGTTTTCTCATCTGCATTCCTTTTCACTCCTGTGAAATTAGGAGTCTTGAAGTCTGACAGAAGCAAAAGTACAGTCACATATCATCAGCATATTATTATAACTAACTCTAAATCCATACATGACCTTTTTATGAGAGTCTTTTTAACAGATGTTATATAATATAGGATGTAAAATAAAACTTTTGCATATGAAGGCCAACACCAACTAAAGCAGAGGTCACCAACCTTTTCGTGCTGGCGGCCCGGAGGGAAAGGGAGCAGCTGGGGAATTTGTGCGTATGCCATGCCCAAAAGTCTTGGATGTCACTTAGAAAATCTATACATTGACAAAATTTTCATCTGTCAGTTACAAAAGACTACGTTGCCTGGATCCATACATATACTATCTACCAGCTAGCCTGAATAATATTCACAACAGGCCAGCAGATATTCTAGGGGGCCTTCCCTACCCAGTAGGGAACAGGTCGCTCTAAACAGGGCTACTGGGTGGTTATCAACAGATGCAATAAGGACATTCTTATTACAAGATAATACCTGATATGGGCTCTTACCTGTGTCCAGTTAGACTTACTATGAGTCTTCCTCCAGCAGTGCTCCATGCATCTCTGCTGGCACTTTATCTCCCAGAGCTGCTCCATAAACCAAAGTGCACTCCGGGGACAGACCACATAGGAGTGATATGATCCAAGGCTCCATTCCAGGCGGAGATTAGGGCCTCAGCCAAAATGTCTACCAGATCCTCAGGGAAAACCCCAAGCTTTCTCTGGAAGTCCACTGGGGTGGGCTAATTGTACAGGCCCTGCTCTGTAAATAATAGACTGACTACCTTCCTCAATATTAACAAATTGGAGTCCATCCAGAACTTTGGGAGGTGGTTCCAGGGTGAGGAACTCAAGAAGCTGAGCAAAGGTCCCTCAGTATGCTTTTGGTAGTGCCCAAAGAGTTAACAAAATGCTGCAAAACAGGACCTCCAGACCCTAGCAACCTCACTTGCTTCAAATCAATAATAACAAAAACTGCCAAGAAATTTAGAAGCACCAGTACAGTTGGGGGCCTATCAGCAAGGTGATCAAATATTCTCTGGGTGTGCAGGGCAAATGTTCTTTTTTAACCTTTTTTTTCTTTTTTAACCTTGTTTTTTTGTTTTTATTGTGACTATAATTCTCAGAATGTCCAGTCTTTTCCAATATTTTTAGAATGGAGAAATGGAGAAGACAATTGGAGGAAATAAAGGAAATGGCAGGGTTTAACCCTGAAAATGCTAGGAAAGAATTGGATGAGTGCTTTTATGCTTGGTGTAAAACTACAAATATGATAGGAATCTAAGAAAAGGCTGAAGTGCGTGTGTGTGTGCATGCACATGCGCACACACAAACACACACAGTTGCTGGGATTAAGGTAATTATGCAAGATAGAACAAAGTGAACAAACAACTATGATATGAATAGGTATCAAAAGATTCATCTTTAGTCCTGAAAAAAGATCTTAGGGAAGGTTTGACTGAGCAAAGTTAGCTTGACAAAAACCATGTTATAAGAGACTAACACATACTGATATGCAACCCAAAGATGTACATATATTGTAGTCAATCAGAATTGAAGAGAGAGAAAAATAATCTGGCTCCATTATTGTTTCTTCAGAAAATGTAAGAGACTTGTCCATTTTCAAGGGTCATGGGAAAACAATGTCTTTCTTTTGACAAGCTCTTGGAAGTGGGAATATTTTAGAGATAACCTGTTTTCTGGTTTTCCATTAGATTGTACCAGTTCTCTCAGTGTAAAATTGTCCATTTTATAAGTTTTTTTGGAGATTAATTCACTGGGTAGCTATTAATCAACTAAACATTTTAAATTTGTTTGCTCTCCTCGAATACCGAGTCCCTTTCTTCTAATCAGTTTAATAACCCATGAATAAATAGACAGCTGCCACTCCGCTTGACTGGTTTTCAAAACAAATCACATTCTTGAGCCAAGGTGTCTGGATAATGTCAAGAACAAATACAAGACAGGGCTATAGAAGAACAGAAAACTAGCTTTCCTGTAGGGTGTCATTCATCCATATTTCATTGGACATTTTTCTCTTTTGGGGATTTCTTCTAATTTGAAATTTTATTTGGGTAAAAATAAATGGGTAGAAAAAAGTTACACCCGAGGGTTCAGCATCTTATTTTCTTCCTCTCAGTCCAATCTAAGGCATTATGCTGACAGAATTGCTTTCTGTACTTATACAGATATAGTTCTAGTTACAAAAATACACCACTTAGATTTTGTGGAAATATTGTATATTTTGTTTATATGTTTGTGAAATCCTAACTGAGCTCTCCCATTCTTTTTACACCAACAGGTAGCACTATCAAAGTACATCTCTTTCCAAGTTGCATACATAATGTGGGGTATGTGAACATCTGTCTTAAAAGGGTTGGAATAAATTACTGGGGACTTCTAATTCTCCCCTTCTGTTGACCATTTGTAAATTTTCTTTTCTAGGATACCTAATCATGCATTTGCTGCAGTGGGTATTTGGAATGATACTTACGTATATTTTGATTTTACCCATGATACATGGCAAGTGGATGGAGCTTTTAAACAAATGGGGAATTACGGTGTAAGTGCCTGCAGTCACAATAACAGTTTGGTCTCCCTGCCTTTTAAATTTACCAAGCTGAAACTGTGAGCATTATTCACATAATCAGCCCATGTTGAACATTATTAAAGCCTAGAAGACAACCTGGCTGGATGGGATTGGGGAACTTCGAGCAGTTACTCCATCATCCACCTCATTGGCTGGATTACAAAGAAGGAATATGTACATCCTCAAAAAAATACATACCGAGCAGATGATTCCTTATTCTGCTGCTCTGATTGCAGAAACATTCATAGTCAGAAATGAGAGCTTATTATATCATTTGAAGTGCCATATGTCTGTTTGATAGAAAGAAATGCGTAGTACAAACGACACAAAAACCTATGCCTGCATATGCAGTTCTATACTATGTTCATAGGATTCCACCTTTAATCTTTTTTTTTATACTTTTGAATTTGGAAATTGGATAGAATTGATTACCAAGGAATTCATAATGATGAACATAAAAATTCTGGATCCCTGAGTAAGAGGATGGTAGCAAAACACAATGCTTTCAATATTATTTATATATATTTTTGATGGGTTTAGCTTGGTTATAAAATGCAATGTTCTTTTCTTTGTTTTCTGTCTCTCAGCCTGACATTTGTCATTGTCCTAGTGATCAAGAAGATACAGGTGCTTGTCGGTGCCAGGTTTTTTCTCCAGCCAAAAATGTCACCGAGTGACAGTCAAAAGCCTTTGGCACTTGATAACAGGTCAGTGCTAGGGAGCGATATGTCTACTGCTATTCTGTGACTATAATTTTTTCCATTGCACAGTATCTGGATTTGATAAGCAAGGATGCTTCCAGATAAACATCTTTTAGCAGTGTTGTTTGGAAGGTACTGTATAGTTCTGCTGGTGTTCTTTCCTTATTTTTAAAATGATTGTCAGAAAAAGATGTGAAAAAGGAGGGATGTGAAAATGTGAAAATGTGAGACAGGATTCATATTTGCACAAATAAAAACCTTATTTGGAAATAATTACTCAGGGAAGCTGATCTAATTCAGCCTCTAATTCTGCCATTTGTTAGTCACTATGAGACCATCTTGGCAGCAAAACGTTAAAAGATCAATGGGGAAAAAGTTAAGTAGAAAAATACAGTTTCAGAAGAACTATGTGGCATTTGTATTATGCTATTTTAAGCTATAAAGAAAACACGTTCAAATGCTTTTTCATGTTGAATATTGCATGAAGAAAACTAGGGAAGATTTAACAACATAATTCTCCTCACCTCCTTTCTTTTTATCCTAGTCTTTATCTGTTGATCGGATTATCTTATTCTACTGAAAAATCTTTTAATATTGTGCCAGTGTTGCAATGTATAGACTGATTTCAGTTCAACGAAATTTGTTTATGCATTTGTATTATACAACAATCTGTATCTTATCAATTATGATTGGTAGGACTAGTAAATAAACCTTATTCATCTTCTCATAGGATCAGTAAAGTATTATAACTTTCTGTAAGTACAACTTATTGTATTTCCTCAACTGAGCGCTAGGAAGAACTACTAAATTTTCCTTTTTGGTAAAACCCCATTGGGGATGTATCTGCCTCCAGATCCTAACACAGCACATGGCTGAATTCAAAAGCAAATTCATCTGTTTCTGCCTCTATAATTGGAGAGTAAGCATGAGACTTCTCAGTGGTAGCCTTTTGTTTTGCAGGAGAGTCTTCGTAAACTTCAGTTATTTTCTATTCTTCCATTCGGTGGTCATGGGCTTAACTTCCTGTCTGCTCAGACTGGCCCGCAGCATCGTTCTTGGGGCTTGGCTGGTTGGACGGATAGATCGGCCAGTAATGCCAAAAGGTTATGAACAATGTGATGCAGGTAAGAGTTTGAAAGACTTTACAGAGCAGACCTCATCTACTTTTACATAACGAACTGGACTTTCCACCCATCTTTGTTTCAAGCCTTGGATGGAGTGGGTGGGATGGGAGAACAAGAAGCTGCATTTAACATACAAAAAAGAAATACTCACGATTTTTCTGCAGGATTCTCAGTTTGGGTTGGAATGCTTTTTCTGGACCACTATCACACAAATCCCATCCTTGTGTGCTTCTGCCAAATCCTTTGCAACAAACTCAAACAAAAAAACATGTCAGCCGATTCATATTCATCTGTGGATAAACCATTGGAAATAGGTAAGCCTGAATCACATGGCCTGTTGGGATGTTAAGCAATACATAAGATATAGGGCAGGTTGAAATAGAATCTCCACTCCTGGGGAAGAAGTTCTGCTCACTGCAGATTGTCTTCATTCAGAGAACTCTTGAAGGTGGATCCCGTAACTAAACATTTCCATTTCATCAACAATTTGGCCTTTTGCCCTGGCTCCTATCATGAAGATAAACCTATGTCCTATACCAGTGATGGTGAACCTTTTAGAGACCGAGTGCCCAAACCGCAACCCAAAACCCACTTATTTATCGCAAAGTGCCAGGGCCGCATCAGCATTGTGGTGCCCTCGGGGGGGGGGGGCAGGGAGGCGCCTCTGAGTGCCGCCTCTGACACGCAAAACCCGGGGGCGCAAAAATGGGCCACTGTGCTGCAAGGCGCAAAAACAGCCACTGCCGCGCCGTGGGGTGCAGATACAAGGTGCTGCACCACGCAAGAACAGGGCAGGGCTAGTGAGTATCATGCAGGCCCTAGCCCTTCCCCATTTTCAGGGCGTGCGTGCTCGCGGCCCTGTGCGCGCGTGCTCACGGCCCCGTGCGTGCATGCACGCATGTAAAATGCTTCCCCCTCCCTTTTCTTCCAGTCCACCAATCGACAATGGTTGGTGACCTCTGCTCTACCACCTCTACTCAAGCTTGCTAGTCGGCCGCTTCGCCTCCTTTGTGCTGAGCAGGGCTCCTGCTCCAGGCGGCGGTGATGGCCTGATGGACCTGCTGCTGGTGGCAGTGGTATGCGTGCCAACAGAGAGGGCTCTGAGTGTCGCCTCTGGCACGCGTGCCATAGGTTCACCATCACTGTCCTATACTTTTATTAGAAATTTCCATTTCAGGTATCTCTGCTATCATGCACACTGGATTTCTGAAAGTTATCTGTTCAGACATTTGTGACAGCATCATCCCCAAATTTTGTTTTTCCTGAGAGTGTAGCATTTCTTTACAGGGTGGAGTTGTTTAGATAGTGAGTTCTAACACTTGTGCAAGGCTCTAAAATGTTGTATTGATCTATCTCCTTTCTCCCCCAAACTTTATACCTTTTTAAAGAAAAACTTAAATTGCAATTTCCCCTCCTCCTCCCCAAAAAACAGAAATTCCAAAATGCATTAAGATCAATTCTTTGGCAGCCAGGGATTAACTGAAATACAATGCATATGAGATATAGAGTCTCAGAACCTCACATACAGCATTCACTTGAGTATGTTGGTCAGTAATAAACAAGAGAATGATCTGGGGAATGTTTGTTTATTGATATTCCGCCCTTTTAGTTTTACAAATGACATAAATCATATCCAAATCACGTTCTTCCTCTTATTTTCCACACAACAACAATCCTGTGAGGTGGGTTGGGCTGAGAGAGAATGTCTGGCCTACTGAACATGGCAAAAATTAATACTGGTTTCTTATTTTAGTTCCCAGAGTGTCTAGCAAAGCCAGGACAAGATGGTTCCTGCTCTATACACTTCTGAATAACCCCAGTCTCCAAAAAATCCGGAAGCTAAAACCTCTCTCTTATTCAGTGGACTGATCAAATCTTTGTTCTTTTTGACAATGTATGCTAAATATACTAAGAGCCCTGAGCATACAGTTGCCTCTGTGGTCAGCAATGATTTATATTTGATCCGAGTTGTGATCTAGAGGGGCTTGCTGACATATTCATTTGTTTCCTAAATGAACACTTGCAGCATGGCTAGTATTTATTATGTTACTGTACTGTATTCAATCCCAGCACCACTATATGATAACTGCAGTGAGATTATTATATGTGCAAAAATGGAAAGATTCAGCACAACCCACAATGGAGGAACGGTTGGCGAAGATGACAGAATTTGCAATGAAGGCGAAATTAACTTCCTTAATTAGAGAAAAGACAACATCAACACTTATTATTGACTGGAAACTCCTTATAGATTTTGTTTGCTTGAAAGAGAAAAAAAGAAATTACAATTTATGGTTTTGATGATTAAAAAAATTGATAATGGTAAAAAGAGATTTTTTTCCCCTGATAACCATAGATTAAGCAGTAATTTTGTATTGGTGCTTGTAGATTAAGCAGTAATTTTGTATTGGTGCTTGTATTGGTGCTGTAAAGAAAATTGGAAGCCACTTCTATTTTTTTTTTTATTTTTTTATTGTTGCACCTTTGGCTCTTTCTTTCTTTCTTTCTTTCTTTCTTTCTTTCTTTCTTTCTTTCTTTCTTTCTTTCTTTCTTTCTTTCTTTCTTTCTTTCTTTCTTTCTTTCTTTCTTTCTTTCTTTCCTTCCTTCCTTCCTTCCTTCCTTCCTTCCTTCCTTCCTTCCTTCC
This sequence comes from Azemiops feae, assembly GCA_023970755.1. Lineage (NCBI taxonomy): Eukaryota > Metazoa > Chordata > Lepidosauria > Squamata > Viperidae > Azemiops > Azemiops feae. Next base: position 2,612,884 of record JALGBA010000031.1, read on the forward strand.
TTCCTTCCTTCCTTCCTTCCTTCTTTCTTTCTTTCTTTCTTTCTTTCTTTCTTTCTTTCTTTCTTTCTTTCTTTCTTTCTTTCTTTCTTTCTTTCTTTCTTTCTTTCTTTCTTTCTTTCTTTCTTTCTTTTTTTCTTTCTTTTGAACATCAGTTGATAGAATGTTTTGTGATGACGGGAAACCAAGTGTGTGTCCCCATCTGGATCCCTTCTCCAATTTTACGCCATTAGATCCAAATTTCTAAGATCAACCATTCAATTCCCCCAATACGTCTCTAATGCCAGTGTGAAACTGGACACAGGCCTCATGAAAGTGGAGGCTAAAGTATGGGTGACTGTACCCAACGATTGAATCAAATTATACCTTTTTCTCCTTGGCCTTCTCCATTAATTATGAGGAATGATTTTCAGTCCACATGGAAAAAGGCTGTGGCAACTAAAATCGCAGCGTTGCTCTTCTCTCCAGGTCTTTTACTCGGCATGGGAGATGATCAAGCCAAAGCACTCATTAAACAGTATATAGCAGACACAAAGTGCCAATGCACTCTGCCTCGCTCATGGCACACTTAACTAACCTCAAACTACCTAAACACCAAAGGGTCTTCATTCTGGCACAATGTCATACCTTCCCTTCAGTATCCTTGAAGGGCGATACAGGAAGATCCCCTACCTAAAGAGACTATGCCCCTGTGATTCTTGTAGAAACAAGAGAACATGTACTTCTCCAGTGCCAATACTATAGAGACATTCATACATACCATTATTGCATAAATACCCAAATTACATTTCCCTGCTACTTTCAGACATTAACCCTGCTAACAATATAATGTTGTCAGGCTTTGCCCAGCAGTGCTTAAAATCTGTCAGATGACCTATGTAATGTATTGGGTTAATTCATTAATAGTTGTTATGATCTGTTGTTATGAACGTTTGAATAGAACCTCTAACTGTCTTGGAGCAGACAGCTAGTCTGCAATTTAAGCGGGAAATTGTTCTTTAAAATAATTGGTCGCCGCCTAGTGGTGGCACGGTATAAATAGATGTCAAGTGGTTCTCAGAGCCACTTCTGTGTGTTTCAAGCAATAAAAGAGCTGTTATCTTACATCGGTCTCGTTAATGCCTCAATGAACTCAATGTATAACAACCTATGCCATACACTAGTCTTAATGAGCATTTAGTTATTCAAAAGTGCTTTGTACTATGATAGATTTAGTTTGCCGTATACTAAATTGTATGCTCCCTCCCGTTGATCTAATATTTCTATCTTTCCTTTTAGTTTTTTTAAAGTCTTGTTTTTATATATTTTAGCATTTATTTTTCTTTTCAATTATATTTTGTTGTATCCTTTATACTTTTTAATCCTGTGTACCCCATCCTCCTTATGCTGGTAATCCTGTGTACCCATCCTTCTTATGCTGGTATTAAAAATTGGAACTTTGAAGGTATATGTGCATTTGCCATAATCTGATGTTTATATACAGTAACTCTTTGATGAAGCCATACAGCAGGAACAGGGAAATTCAACATGCCATTCAGATGCTGTTGAATATCAACCCCAATCCTCTCCATAGACATGTCTAGTGATCATGGATAAGGGAAGATGTCCTTCAGGAACTTCTTTAGAATGCAGAAACTTCCTGAATAGAAGTTATTTCCCTATGGCATCTAATTTCACCAGACTATCCCTGAGGTGATATAAGAGACTTTTTCCCATGTAAGGTAAAGTGGATGGTTGTTAAGAAATAAATATACAACTATACACAGAAATAGGCCTTTTCCACCTCTGAAATGGACAATCTTTGAACTGGCAGAAAATTATTCACGCATGAAGTTAAAGGTCATGAATGACAAAACCCAATTTATTGTACACACATTTGTGTTTGGATGGTATAAGAATAAGAGAGAAAATGCTATTTAATACCAATATATGTAAAAATGACTTCTTCCTGTCTCATTCATGTGCTAGGGATGAAATAAAAATATAATAGAGATACAGGAAAGAGAAAGAAAGAAAGAAAGAAAGAAAAAGAAAGAAAGAAAGATATGCCAAAGTTAGATGCAAGTGAACAAAACGTTAAAAGAGTCCTCCTGTTGGCATCTTGTCCTCAGTAATCTTTGCTTGCCACAACTAGAAAGAAAAATGTTAAGAGGTTTATTTTTAATAAAGCATGTTCTAAAATCTGCTCTGCATGTGGAAACTTTCTACCAAACAATTCCTAAGAAGCATAAGAAGTATCTTTCTGTTGACCACATATTTACAATAGGTAAATGGATATTTTGGAGTGATTTTGCAAATTTAAAAGTGTTCTTGAGAGCGATGCAATTTGAAGAGCAAAACAGCATCTGTAATTCAGTATTTTGAATCTGTAATATTTTTGCAGTTATTTTGTATTTATATTATTTTGTATTTATATTACATTGATATTCTCTAAAAATATATTTAAAAAGTCAGCCTTTCTTTCTATTTCCTTTCTAAGGCTTGCATTTAAGCAGTCCCCCAATTTTGCCTCCCCTAAATACAGAACGGATGGTGTAATCTCTTTCTGCCTCTATGGTGCCAGCTGTGTCTTTCTGTACATGCTAATGGCCACATCAAAGAGACACTGAGATGTATATTCTTGCAGGGGTTAGCTATCATTGAGTGCTGAGTGGCATCACAGCAATATTTATCTTTTGGGAGGATGGATATTGTGTTTGAACGCCATCTAAAGTATATGAAGCCTTTTAGAAGGCTTACGCATCATTGTCTTTTCCCTTTTCTTCAAAAACGACTGGCAATTTTTTCTACAATTAGATGATTTGCTTCTGAATGTCTATGGTTCAATCAATGGAGTTTCTGAGGCTGGAAAAAAGTGGAGTTGGGAATTACATATCACTTGAGGTATTTCCTGCCCATGATGCAAAATACCTGAACTTTATACTAGAAATGTGGAAAACATGGAAGATGTTTTTATCATGTCTGGTGGACTTGCAAAAAAAAAAAACAACTAAAAAAATGTTGGGTTCAAACACATAGAATGAGACAGAATTTTAAGAGAAATGATAAGTAAACACAAATGATATTGTTCTTATTCTCTTGAAAATTAATTTAATAAAAATTATATACAAAAACAAAAACCGATTCCACTAAGTTAGTATTGTTCTGGAAAATCTTTTTAGTAACTGACCCACCAGTTATTGTTCAATTCACCCTGTGCTGTTCAAGTCATACTGTTTTGCATTTTGCATGCTCTCTTGAACTTTTCTTCTGAACTTTGTACTCCTGTATTTTTCTTTGCGATGCCACTGATTGGAAGGCTTTTTTTTTTTTTTTTACTTCTAGTTGTTAAATGTGGTGTCTGCAGATAACTGGGAGACTCTTCCAGTTGGTTAGCTTCCTCATTGTGCTCTTATGACAGGCAAATATTTAACCAAATGTTTGCTTTATGAGTAGCTAGGTCGGTTGGAATTAGAAACAGCCTTGGAATTACTTCTGCGATCTCAGATCATCAGAACGATTAAGAAAAGAACATGAAACGAAGAAGACAGAAATACCATATTGTTTCCTGGAGTTGCCTATAGAATTGCATACATCTAACACCTACAGCTCTTCTCAGCATGGCCATAATACCCTCTCTGGAAACATGGTAAGTTTTCAGTACGAGAGAGACATCCATGAGATTTGCTGAACTCACAATGCTATATATGTGTGTGGGGGGGGGAAGGAAGGCATTTTTCAGGGATTATCATAAAATTAGAGGGGGTGCTTAATTCTTCACCCAACCACTTATTTTCTTTTGCAGCTTTCCTTTCCTTGAAATAAGCCTAGGGGAGCATTGGCAGATGCATCTGGCCAATTGCAGAGGAACTATTTGACTTGAACCCTAGAGCTGAAGCAGACTAGATAGCTAAGGGGAGTTTTAAGCACCAATTGCTCTCTGCTGATTCTTCTATAGAAATCTTTCTCCATCACTTCCACGACTTAGGAGGCACTAGTTTGCTGGTGGCATCTAGTGTAGGGTGCCTGCCAGAGATAGAAGGAACTGTCTGTATTCTAAGTTGCTTGACATATTATTTGAAGGGTATTGTAGCTTTTGCATGATATTCCCATAATGACACTTTATTTTCAGTTAAAAAGCTTAGCACATTTATTTTCAATTGCAAAAAGTTTAGCACCTCTGAACAATACAGTAATTGAAAAGTCCTTCCTAATCCTCTTCTGTAATTTATGAACTTGTACTTACTACGGCAAATCCCATCAATCTTTGCCCTGCATACACCATCTCTACTTGATCCCTTCCTCGCCAAACATATTTTGCTCATGTTTGATTGCAATTTATCTCTCTCGTTCAATTTTGACATGGCACCCTAAGTAGAATGCAAGTGTTGTCATACAGAAGAAATTTGTTCCCATCCTGCTGTGCTTTGTTAGTGAAGACATGACATCAGGAGCTTCAGTAATGAATGGGAGGATGAACCAGTTTGAGCATTCAGGTCAACTCTGGTCAGAGTGAGATGGTTGCCTCAGGGCAAAGCTTGGGATGGGGAGATGAGAGGTAGTGGTGGATGCCTTTCTAGAGACCATCTTGGGGTTTCCTTACTCTCTTGGAGGACAGGGCCTGAGTTGTACCCACTAAGTAGTGTATTGTCCTTAATTAAATGTGATGATGGATGATGTTTTATCATTAATGCTACAGGAAGATTTAGTTATAGATATGGTTGACTTCCTTATGGGAAATGGGAGGGACACATTGTCATTGTGGCTTTAGACTGAATGAAAAGTGCATGCCTATTTCCCCTAAGTATGGTTAATAGGATTATTTCATGGACATTGTTCATGGAAACACTGGTGTTGGACTACGTCTGTGTTCAACCTCCTGCTTAGCTGAAAAGGGTGTCCTCTTGAGTTCAGGCTAACCCATTTGTAGGATAGTTCTTGTAGAGCAAAGGAGAATTACTTCCTCATGATACTCTGACTCCCCTGGAGAGAGGAAAGAAAAAGTAGCTAGGAAGGTAGGTAGGTAGACAGAACTGTTATCCAATGGTGTTCTCTGTTTTTCACGTTCAGAAACTTGGAATACTGCATAGATTAGGATACAGAGAGTCCTCAACTTATGTTCACAGTTGAGCCCAAAATTTCCATTGTTATGCAAGACAGTTATGTGAGTTGTGCCCCATTTTATGACCTACCTTGCCCCATTTTATGACCTAACCTTGCCACAGTTGTTAAATGAATCACTGCAGTTAAGTTAGGTCCAGGCAGAAGAAGAACATCATGGCTTCAAAATCTAAGGGACTGGTTTGGGCAAAACTCAGCAGCACTTTTTCGTGCGGCTGCTGATAAAAACAGGATCACCAACATGATTGCCAACGTCCGATAACGGATATGGCACAAGAAGAAGAAGAAGTTAAGTTAGTAACATGGTTGTTAAGTGAATATGATTTCCCCATTAAGGAAGTTGCAAAAGATGATCACGTCCCCAGGACACAGTAATCATCTTAAATACATGCCAGTTGCCAAGCGGCTGAATTTGGATCATGTGACCATAGGGATGCTGCATGTGAAAAATAGACAAGTCATTTTTTTCAGTGCTGGTATAATTTCGAACAGTCACTAAATGAATGGTTGAAAGTTGAGGACTACCTGTAGATGGTATATTTTGTAGACTGCAATCCCACTGGCATTTACAAGTACAGAGTTTTGCAATGAGGGGTTTTCTAGCCCTAGCAGGTGATGCCAGATGTAAAAGCTGAACTTTTCTGCATACAAAGTACCCGCTATATTGTGCTTCGGCAGTTTCCCCTAACTTGGCGATACAGACGCTGAATCAAGAAAACTTAGATGCACACAGAATTGCATTTCTTTATTTGTCCCCGCAAAGCCATTCTCCATTTTTTCCCCACCAGAAACTATTATTTAATATACAGTATGTAGCTTTCAATTAAATATGTTGTTTGCATTTGTGTATTCTGTGCAGTCAGTCCCTAAATGAAACCTATAATGAAACCTGTACAAGTCTAATAGACCTGGAGCCTGTTTTGCATTATTCACTTCTTCCATCAGTAAGTAAAACTATAAATAACTTACCATGATTGTGAGCAACATTCCTTGAATTCTCAGAACCCAGGGATTTTCTTTCCTTCTTTTGTAGATTGCCATAATTGTGGTGCTGTCTTGTCTTGAAAAAAGAGCCAGGAGAAATGTAATTGATGAAAAATTCCATCTCCTCAACAGGAGATGTGGGGTTGTTGTGTAAGTGTGCAGAATTATTTTGTTTCAGTCTTCTTCTTTACTTCATCCTTTACCACTTCAGGTGTCGAGGGAGATACAAAGTTCTGGATCTTGTTCTTTTGATGGTCTCAACCATTGTTAATTGATGTTGTTATAGTGTCTCTCCATCTTCTGAGTCTGCCTCATGTTCTTTGACCTTCTCCTCTTTTTGTATGTGCCTTATATGATATAGAATCCTACAATATCCTCTCCAGGTGAGCAGACCATTTTATTTGCTGTTTTTGTATGTAATATAAAATTGGTTTTATGCCAATTCTTTCTCTTATGATCTCATTACTCATTTGTTTCGGTACCTGCATAATTATAGCATATTTTAGGCTAGAGAGTAGAAGCTTAGGCAGCCTTTAGGACTATAGACAATTTCTAATTCTGAGTTAAAAGAATATAAGAGGAGCTGCCTTGCTGGATTGGAACATAAAGGTACCTAGAATCACAAGGAATAGAAAATGTACAGATATAGGTCAATCAATCAATCCCCACTGAGATCAACAAGTCTATTCAAGTAGATGCTTGTTGTTGTTGTTAGTTGCGAAGTTGTGTCCAACCCATCGCGACCCCATGGACAATGTTCCTCCACGTCTTCCTGTCCTCTACCATCTTCTGGAGTCCATTTAAGCTCACTCCTACTGCTTCAGTGACTCCATCCAGTCATCTCATTCTCTGTTGTCCCCTTCTTCTATTGCCCTCAATCTTTCCCAGCATTAGGCTCTTCTCCAGTGAGTCCTTCCTTCTCATTAGGTGGCCAAAGTATTTGAGTTTCAACTTCAGGATCTGGCCTTCTAAAGAGCAGTCGGGGTTGATCTCTTCTAATACTGACCGGTTTGAACGCCTTGCAGTCCAAGGGACTCGCAGGAGTCTTCTCCAGCACCATAGTTCAAAGGCCTCAGTTCTTTGGCGCTCAACCTTTCTTATGGTCCAACTTTCACAGCCATACATTGCAACTGGGAAAACCATGGCCTTGACTATACGCACTTTTGTTGGCAGGGTGATGTCTCTGCTTTTTAGTATGCTGTCTAGATTTGCCATAGCTTTCCTCCCCAGGAGCAAGCGTCTTTTAATTTCTTGGCTGCAGTCCCCATCTGCGGTGATCTTGGAGCTCAGGAAAATAAAATCTGTCACTACCTCCATTTCTTCCCCATCTATTTGCCAGGAATTGAGAGGGCTGAATGCCATGATCTTGGTTTTCTCAATGTTGAGTTTCAAGCCAACTTTTGCACTCTCCTTCTTCACCCGCATCAAAAGGCTCTTTAGTTCCTCTTCACTTTCTGCCATTAGAGTGGTATCATCTGCATATCTTAGGTTGTTGATATTTCTCCCAGCAATCTTAATTCCAGCTTTTGATTCATCTAGCCCTGCCTTTCTCATGATGTGCTCTGCATATAAGTTAAATAGGCAGGGCGACAGTATACAGCCTTGCCGGACTCCTTTCCCAATTTTGAACCAATCAGTGGTTCCTGTCCAGTTCTCACTGTTGCTTCTTGACCTGCATATAGGTTTCTCAAGAGACAAATAAGATGGTCTGGTACTCCCATCTCTTTAAGAACTTGCCTAACCTTAACCCTAACCCTAACCCTAACCCTTGCCACAAAAAGTAGATGCTACAGATATCTAAAATTGGTAGCCATCTGGAAAAAGAGAGTCCCCTTGCCTATTACTGTAGCTTGTTCTACTGTCAAATACTTAATCCCATGTAGATATTCTTCCTACACTTAGTTGAAAACTTCTTTCTTATACTTTAAACATGCAATTTTAATATCTTTTTTTCCCATAGACCCTTAGATTTAATGGAAACACGCAGCAGTCGGTGGGCAATGGGTTTTGCCTTTGGAGCTACAGCTAACAAAGTCATGATACTGTTTACAGATGGTTATTACCCTCTGCGAGTGCTGCCACAGTGGATTAAAGGTAAAAGATCCTGTTAGAACATTTTAGCCTAAAGCCTAAATCACTTCCCTTCAGATTCCGATCAGTCCTCATCTCTGTGGTGTAATTTACAAAAAGGGGTTGGGAGTAAAGTGAAGAAACAGCCAAAATGTGGAAATTCTCTCTCCAGCATAAAAGATACAGCACTGCTTGGTTAACCTGAGGCTACATTTAAATGTGTCATAAGGCACAGTTAACTTCTAAGTTTTCTCTGTCACATTCATCTTTTCTCCTGATTCATCAATTTATTCTGCATTACTTGTGGGGATCCATTTAAGCAATATTCTTGTTTAAATGCATTTGCTGAATATTTGCAATTCGGTAAGAGGACAGCTGGCAAACTTCTTCCAGTTCAACACTCTTGAACTATTAATTATTAAATTTATATACTATGCATCTCACTCTGAAAAGTGACTCTGGGCAGCTAGAAAATTTTAGGTAGAACTAAAAAATTTACACCCAATTTAAGCACTTAGTTGTGCCAGTGTATTTTTAATTCTGGTACTAGAAATGTCCTTAATAATGAAGAAAAGCAGATACTTCAAACTCTGGGCTTCAGGCTAAATACATAGCAGTCCCCAACTTAACATGTTTCACTTAACAATCACAGTGATTTGTTTAACAACTATGGAAAAAAAGGTCATAAACTCACTCACTGGGACAGAACTCACCAACTGTCTTGTTTAGCAACAGAAATGTTGGGCTCAACTGTGGTCATAAGCCAAGGACTACCTGTAATGCTTAGATGGGTCGGTGCTTCTAAATTGGGTCTGGGTTAAACCAACCTGGTCCCTGCAGATTTGTTGAGAATGCAGCCATTTTGACTATGAATTCTGGAGTTTGCCATCCAGTTTAGCTGTGACAACCATCAGTGCCAGCACCAGGAAATGAGTTTCCTATCTTCTATAGCAAAAGCCCACATTTTATTATTGAGTTATGGGTCTTCCTAAGACTGGACCTTAGTGCATTTATGCCTGCCCATTATCTTTCCATTATGGGGATTTCATCATCCATTTTCTATCTTTTTTACAGCCATTGCTATTCTGATCGGTGCCACAGAAGTGGGCCTTTCCTCCTATCCGTTCTTTGCTTGCCTTTCAACACACATGCAGATCACGGGGGCCACACTTGGATTCCTTTACACAGGAGCTTGGTGAGCATCCTGAGAAATTGGCTTGATTGTGCATAAAATGATGAGCACCAGAAAGAAGGTTGTGAGAGAACCTGATAAAATGTCTGCCCATAGCTCACATATTTCCAGGAAGAGAATATGTTCAAATAGCTAAGGGTTTTCATTACTGTTCAGATCTACTAGCCAGCTTTATCATAGAAGGCTATCCCAGTTTCTTTTCAAATTCAGTTGTTAGTCATGAACAATGCCGGTAGGTTTCCACCATTTCTTTTTAAAATGGCTCATTTGCTTTTGAAAACACACCACAGCTAACACCAGATTGCCATCGTTTGTTCTGTCCCTATATTGTTACACTGGGCAGATATCCATCTGCTGAATGTTGCAGCTAAAAAATGAATCATTTTAAATGCTTCACAGATACTAGAAGACAAGAGACAAGAGGAAGACTGAGCACTGAGAATGAGGCAGTGTAACATTTGAGAAATATGGAAAAGAATTCTGAATGAATGTTTAGAGAAATGGATTGTCTGATCCTTTTCAGAACCTGGGAGAAAAATCCCTAAAAAAATAGACAGCGAAATCCCCATACAAGGAAGTAACTCTGTGGCACGGATCACACAATAAGCTAGGCTGAAATGCAACTGGCAAGCCTGTGCTTCACTGTTTTTTTACAAGATGGTTTGTTTGTAATTCAGTGTCTTGTGTGATTGCAGACAATTGAGTAAAACGGAGAATCACAGATCAGTTAAGTACGTGTGGGAGTGTGACAGCTTATTACCGAGGCAGCTCTGTGCATGGCCCTAGCTTCACATATTTTCCTGCCAGAGATCAAGCAACTGGAAGCTCCTTCTCTTTTTCTCCTTGTCCACAAGTCAAGACAGACCTGCCATGTTCTCTTGTTATCTCTGGGGAACTTTAGATCCAGCAGCAGTCTCCTGTTTCTTCATAAACAAATAAACATCCAAAAAACAATGAGTGTCACACTAAATGTTTTGTTACTCATTAGCTAGTTTATCTAGTTTGGTTCCAAGTTTTTATGATACATCATGCCTTGTCTTATCCTCAGCTCACAGAGGAAACAGTTTAAAGTTATCTATAGCTGTTCCAATTTTTAAATCAGTTTTATTCCAAAAGGTTAAAATCTGTACCAAAAATTCAAGAATGTTTCCAGACTGAGGCCAACTGACAAAGAAAAGAAAAACCTGTAAAAAAAAAAGAAGAAGAAAAGAAAAAGAAGATGGGGATTGTAGGGGAAATCCAAGTGAGATTCACAGTACTTTCCCAAATAGTATTCTGTATGCAGCCACAGTGAGGTGGACAGTTGAAATGAAAAGAGTGACTGTAAATCACACTGCTGTAGCCACCAGCTGGACTCAGTGAAAGACCAGGACTCTGTGGGCCCTTCTGGGCATTTGTACTATCCAGAGAGAGGGGATGGTAACAGAGGAAACAGGAGGAATGCCAGTTTGGCAGCTTGATGGACAGATGTCAGTCTGTTTGAAAGCAGGAGGAATCTGGTGGTGTATCCTGGACAGGGGTTTAGTGGGGCGGGGTGGGGAAGGGGATAGATGGATGAATGGATGGACAGTTAGACAGATAGAAAGTCAGAAGAAAATCACCACAATAAAATGCTGCATAACAATTAGCAGTTAGAATTAATGGTCACACAGTTACTATATTGTGAGTTTGCATACTTTTGTATAGCAAAAGTTGGTGACACACTGAAGGCCTCAGTATTGTCTTGGACCAGTTATCAAATAGGTAATAGGATACTGTGAGCTGTAGTCCCAGTTTAGGCATGAAAGTCAGCTGGGTGACCTTGAGTCAATCACTTTCTCTTAGCCAACCCACCTTACAGGGTTGTTGTGGGGAAAATAGGAGGAGGAAGAATGTGGGTTGGATATGTTTGCTGTCGTGAGTTATTTGTAAAAATAATAAAAGCAGGTGCAAATAAATAACAAATAAAAAATAAAACAAAACAAGTTTACCTGTACTTTTTATATTACGTAGGTACTCCTCGTTTCAGTCCTATGAACCTTATGCACGTTTATCACCCAGCATATAGATCTGAATTGCTCCTAATTAAAGTCTACCAGTCTTGTGAAAATTTGACCAACCACTGAAAAAGATGTGTGTGTGTGTGTGTGTGTGTGTGTGCCATGAATCTAATAGCATTCATTGAACAGGTAATGCAATGTGCTTTTTTGAAACCTGAAGGTGATACAGACAAAGCCATGCAATGCTTGTCCATAGCAGCCATCCAAATGTTTTTGCTACTGTTTCACACCTTACTGGGTTCAGCTGTGTAGAAAGACAACAGCTAACTGGCGACTACAGATGACCACACCAGCCTGAAACAACCAAGGTGCGGCTCTCTGTTAATGCTTGATGGTGAAGAATAAGACATTTCCTATCCCTTGACGCTGCCATGAGTGGTGATGAAATAAGGAGAATTACCTCAGGATACCTTAACCTTACTCATTCATGAGCCATGAGGTGAAGGCAAGGAAGCATCATGAGAACACAACAACAACAACAACAAGATGTTGGCAGGGCATATTTGTAGGAATTCTCCCTCTGGTTATGTTTTAGGAGCAGGACTTGCTTATTTGACTTGCATCAGTTTCGTGGGCTTCTGTAGGCCCAGCCACTGATTCATTACCCTGCGGGCTTTTTTCCTTGAAGGGAAATACCCAACTCTTTTGCATTGCAGCATGTGATTAATATAATGCTTTATTTCCCTTTCATTGGGAGATGCAGTTGTAATTAGTTGCTGAGCAACGTTCTCAGAGAGATGCTCTGAGGAGTAGAGAGTTTCCATAGCATCGCTTTTCTTTTGCATGTCCAAATGAGACATCTTTTTCCATGTCATTCTTGTAGCCCGTCTCTGCAGTTTTGTCTTTTTCTTTGCATTTTTTTTACTCCTTTCTATTTTTCATCCCTTTTCTTAGTTTATATTAGTTTTTACCATCGCAATTGTAAGCTTTAATAATTTTTTTTTTTTTTTAAAGTACCGGATAGGAGACTTGACAGGAAACATCACAGCTATAGAGGAGATGGGGTGCTGAGTGAAAGTCCCACCTCCCCTGACAATAGAAAACAAGATTCTCTCTTGCTGGCAAGAAATCACTAGGATTCAAAGCTCACATCAAAAGAGATATTACTTTTTATGTACATTAAAAGCAAAGTAAATTTCATAGTGATAAATAGATTACAGAATACATTCATAATGCTGGGATGATCCGCTTTTTAGTAGAGAATATTCGTAGCTCAGTGTTGAACTATGAGTCCTTGGTGCTCTCTGAGGTTGGTTGTTTTCTTGCAGATGTTTCATTACCAAACTAGGTAACATCATCAGTGCTAGTAAGGAGTGAGGCTTGCTCTCATTTTGTTGTGCCCTGTCAGTGTTGGCATGTCCTTGATTGGCCTGTTCTTTACTGCTAGCTTCTTTGACAGTTCTTGCTTGGGGTATTGTTTGCTTCTTGATTGTTCGTCTCATGTTAATCTTGTTGTTAATCTGTGCTCATCTGGGTATTGATTGCTAGTGAGATGTTTTGGTCTTTTTGATCTGGTTTTTTTAAAATTTAAAAATAGATATTAACTTATATTAGTATTAAGAATTCTCATACTTTGCGTTGCCTTGGAATAGACTGGTGTGAGGATTGACTTACTTAAGAAATCTTTTCCCCCCTCATCCTACAGTATGCTACAGGAAATTGGATGCTGAGTCCAATTTCTGAGTAGTTCAAATAAATACAATCCTAAATCAGCCCAGCAATAACTCTGTAGCTTTAGACTTTCAAGTATAAGGTGTTCTCAGGTTCAGAGAAATGAATTTTCTCTTTAGTAAGAGAACTGTGGGGTATCTTTCAGGTATATGTTCCTCCATGAATGTTTTCTCCTTGCAAGGCAGAAATAAAGGAATTTCTTTTCCAGTTAAAAAGCATGGAGCAACAAATTAGAAGAAAGTAAAAATAGTTTTAAATCAATTAAGATGTAGCAGAAACCAGGTAATTAGACATTGTTCACTTTAATAGTATAGTAGACTAGAAGGAGCATCTCTTTGCAATGAAACTACAGTAGAAGTAAAGAAAAATCAATTTTGGAGCACGGAAATTGTTATTGGTTCATTATTGCTACATAGACTATGATATGGCATTGAAATAATAATAAGAGAAAATCAAACTGATCAAACATGTTCGGATTATAAATATGTTCAAATTATTGTCACATTTATAAAATAGGGTTATCAGGCCTGAAGCACAGAAATTTGGATGTTGTTAGAAGGCAGCAGAGATGGAGTAAATTCTTAATACTTTGCTTCCATCTAGTTGCAGTCTAGATTTTTGCAGCCCAGATCTGCTAGTTTACTAACTTGACTGGCTTAAGCATAGCGGTGTGGTATAAGGCGTATAATTTAAGGTAGAATTACAGGAAATGTTAAGAATGATGGGAATAACATCAAATTATAGAAGGCAGTTGTTGTTAGTTGCGAAGTCGTGTCCGACCCATCGCGACCCCATGGACAACGTTCCTCCAGGCCTTCCTGTCCTAGAAGGCAGAGATCCCTCAATTATTTGTTGCAGGTGACCATGGATGGATTGTGGGATTATTGGATTTCCGCCTGCACAATTACTTTAGTGAATAAAATCTCTGGAAGCATTTATGTCTTGTACAGATGCATTATAGATCATTTCTGAGGAGTGGCATTTCTATTAAGTGATGATAGGTGGTTGGTATCAAGTGATTGGGGATTATCTGCTTGGATAATTCTCCACCCATCTAACATTTCATCTGACAGGGTAGTGCTAATGGTGGATGCAAATTACTGTAACTTCTTAAAATGTAAAATAGCAAATGAGGCTCAGCAAATTCTTTACACTTTATGATGCATGGATATTAAGCATTTAGTTTCCAGTCTTTTGAAGAACAGGTCAGAACTGGAATAGACTTTACTCTCACTTTAACACAAAGACTGTACATCCGTGCCCGACAATTGGAAAAATCCTGTCATTAATTCCTTCTACAAAGAGAATGCTAGAAAATGTGAAAACAAAAATTATAGGAGCATTAATTTAAGTTTTGGCAGAAATTTGATAGAAAAGATATAAAGGATAAAACTAAGCAACGTTTGAGAGTCATAGAATTGCTTTAAGTTGATCAAGGCTGCACAGTTCAGGTTTTGGTGTTCAACATGTCCTTGAGAATAAATAAATAAGAAAATTTATGGTATATTAGTTGATATAAAGAAGGCATATATTAAAGCGAATAGGCTTGAATCATGAAACATTTTGTGAAAAAATGGAAAGATACAATGGAAGCAAATCATGTATGGGTTACTTAGTGAATGGTTCAACACTGAGCAAAAAACCTCTCTGGGGAAGCTAGATATGTGTTGATTATGGATGTGGCTGTGCATGCATTTTTGGATTTGAACAATGTCACACTGATGGTTCAGAACCCAGATGATTTGCAGTAAGACGCATTGTATAATGAAACAAGGAGTGTGGATCGAATTATTTTTTTGCTGATTGCATCTGATAGGCAAAATACAGAATACTGTTATACATAAATTTAAAAAGAGATTTTACTCTGTATATCTTAATAGTCTGTTTATCAAAATGGGGAAACAGAAAAAATGTAAGATGTGCAAACAATAGTAGAAAAGTAGTGCATGGTTTATGGGGTGTTGCTTGTGTGAAAGAAATGAAAAGTTATTTATTTATTTTTACAGCATTTTTTTTTTTTTACAAAATCTCACAAGATTCAGCCAGACAATGACCATGTTTAAGGACATACTTCTGCAAATTTTATATATAGAAGTGAGAGTTGGATATATTAAGAAAAACCTAAAATTGGATACAGTGGGAATACGTATTCAAGAGGTGTGTGTATAAAGGAAAGATAGAATCATGAATGAAGAATGCTGAATAAATACGTAGTGAGTACAAAAATAAGTGACTGATGCAATAAATGCATTGAGGTGGTTCGGTCACATAGCATAGAGGAAATGGATGAGGATCATTCAAATGTATGAAAAAAGAATGAGTTGAAAAGAAAAAAAATCATGGCTGGATGAAGTTGATAGAGGAGGAAGTTTAAAGTACAAAAGGCAGTATATGAATTAGGGCATGGATACAATGAAAACAAGATTTACAAGGAGAGAAGGATATGGAGAGGTATATTAAACAGTTTCTCACATATTTTACCCATGCATGCTTTTAGCCTCTATTGTTTATTTTTTTCCTGCACATTGAAGAATAGCAAGTGATGTGATGACTATTATACAGTATGGATATACAAAATATATGCCCAGCTTGGAAGCTTCGTCTAGCTAGAACTTGGCTAACTTTGAAAAACTAAGTAAGTTTAGGCCTGGTTAATATAAGGATAGGAAATGTCCAGGAAATATCAGGATTAGAGGCTGCAAATAACACCCTAGACCAGCAACCCCCCCCCCCAAACCCTTTTGGGCACCAGGGACTAGTTCCGTGCAGAGAAGTTTTTCTGTGGATCAGAAAGGGTGTGGTTTCATGTGCTGCCTGCATCCCGCAGATGGGGCTTCGCTTGTTTGCCATGGACTGGTGCCGGTCCATGGACCAGGGGTTGGGGACCCCTGTCCTAGAACAAAGCAGTGGTCAACCACTTCCAATTAAATATTGCCAAGAAAACTATAGGAATATATACACGAAGTCACCAAGACTCAAGCTCAATTTGAATACGATACTTTTTATATATACAATTATTATCATAGTGTATTTTCAAATACCATATACTAGCTATTTTTTTCTATATGACCTATTCATCTGTGTACGTATGTGTGTATGTGTGTATTTGTTGTATATATTAAGATATTATAGAACTCTGACTATTTTGTTTCCCCCATGTTAACTCTCCCATCAATTGCTTTTTGGTAATGGAGGATACTACTGTCACTTCAGAGAGGTGGGGCCTCATGGATCCCTCTGATGTTTAGGTGAAATGCTACAAAAATCAAAGCAAATCAAAGATCATGGATTGAAATTAGGTATCCTGCATTTTTCTGTATTTCTATGATGTAAGTACGTGGATCTGAGGAGTATGAATTTCCTCCAATTTTACTGATAGATCACGGGTTGCACCGTAGATATGGCAAAGCCTAATATTTTGTTTCTTACTCCTGCTATCCCCTCAGTAACTAAAAGGTTACGAAAAAATCTGAATGTTCTATTCTGAGAAGCTGATTAATTCTTAATCTTATCCCATGATTGATGCTGGTCAGTTTCTATGGCTACATAAGATTCTGATGAAACACATGTGATTAGATTTAATTTCAGGACTTTGATTTTCTAAGCTATGCGTCATAACTGAAGTTCTTCCTTTTATTTCTTTGTTTGTTCTGGCAGGTTTGTAACTATGGCTGTGCACATTGGACAGTGCCCACATGGAGAAGTTAGTATGTACCTATTTAACAACAGTGCAAAATGTGGATCTCTTTCTTTCTTTCTCTCTCTCTGTCTCTGTCTCTGTCTCTGTCTCTGTCTCTGTCTCTGTCTCTCTCTCTCTCTCTCTCTCTCTCTCTCTCACACACACACACACACACACACATACCTGCCTGTCTGTCTATCATCATTTAGCATTGCGGTAATATAATTGTGAAACACTTATGAATGCTCATCCTAGACATCTTATAAGTCAGCTACCTCCATCTTCCATGTACATTAGTTTACAATTCCTATCAGCCACAAAACTGACATGAGCAATGACTATATTGTCTTCCTTTTCTTCAATGGGAGCTGTAACTGAAAGATAACCAATCTAAGAGGAAAGATTAAAGAGGCTCAGGAAACAAAATGTCTACTTCCATTATTGTATTCTTGAGAAAACCCAAGATGAATTTTCCTCAATTCAGTTCAAATATTATTTATACGTTTGGAAAGAGAAGCATTCTTTATGGCACTTTGAGCTTCAGGAGCAAAGGTGGCATATAAAATAAACAGGGAACAAAAGTGGCTTGAAACAAGAGAAAGTCCAATGCTCTGAGGTGCCTGAGTCTCCATGGTGAATTTGTAAGCAAAGTGAGATTCATAATCCAGATTTCTTGTTGTATGGTTCATTGTAATAATTGAAAGGCCTCTAATCTTTCTGGTACAATGGGTATAATTTGAAGAGGAAACTTATAAAATGGTGACCATGGCATCTGTACCAATCATAAAACACCCAAGTATCAGAAGACAAACAAGGCCACTTCTATCATTGTCATGTCTAAGAATGCCATTGGGGTTTAAATATGGCCCAGAAGGTGAGACAAAGCTTACGAGTCACCAACTCCTATACATCCCTGAGTATGATATTGAGGGCCAAAATTTTAGTCATTGTTGCTACAATAGGTAGTTGTAAATCCGGTTGACATCCAGAAGAGAGCGTAAAATTTGGCACCATTTGTACAGAATCAGTTTACAATATGGATACATACATGAAGTGGCATATACTATGAGGGCAATTCGGAAATAAACCTCTGTTTGGTTATCAATGACAGACACTTGCAGATACAGAACTTTTATTATACACATTAGAAAACTACAACATTACATTACTTTTTGACATAATTGCCATTCAAATTGAGGCACTTGTCATAACGTCTTACAAGGTTTGAAATTCCTTAGTAGTAGTCGCTTGGCGCCAAATCTGGGCAATGGGAGTGGTGATCAAAAACATCCCAACGGAACTGCTTCAAAAGTTCTTGGGTGCATCTAGCGGTGTGCGGGCAAGCATTACTGTGAAAAAGCACCACACCGGAAGTCAGCATGCCCTGACGCTTGTTATGGATGGGTCGTCTGAGTTTTCGTAACGTTTCACAGTAGACATCTGAATTGATGGTCGAACCACGCTCCATGAACTTCACTAGAGTACTCCTTTGGCACCTTCACATTTGGCGGGATTTTCTATGGCACCACTTTCAGTGTTGTGTTGGTTCACGATAATGCTTGCCTGCACACCACTGAGCCAACGCTGTTCGAAGACATTTCTGTGGTCATGTGGACTGTATGATGTCACGAGCCTTCCCACCAGAGTGGTACCTATTTATCTTCTTGCATTTGCATGCTTTCAAATTGCTAGGTTGGCAGGAGCTGGGGCGAGGACAGTAACACCCTGTTGCGTGGCGCTCGGCTCTCAAACCTGGACTGCCAGCTTCCAGCTGACAAGCCCAATGTCTTAACTGCTGAGCCACGGTGCCGCTGATATATACTATAGCAGCTACAAATGTTGCTAGTTAGTAAGCTTTTCCTTTTAACCAGCTATTTTTCTTGCTTCTCAACTGCAAGGAGAGGAAAGCTGTGCAAAACATTTCATGTCCCATTAAAGCAAACACTTTTGACTTCCATAAGCAGGGTTTTTTTTTTTTTTTTTAGGACACTAGAGAGTAGTTAGAAATGGCTGCTTCCTGAATCTCTTTAACACTTCTGGTAGTGTAATGTCTCCTGCCCACTTGCTTTTCTTCAGTTGTTTCTCATGTACACCATCATGCTGGGTCCTTCCTTCATGGGGAAAAAAAGGGGGAGATGTGAGCAAGTGCTGTCATGTCACTTTTAAGATGCTGCTGTGTAGCTCCAGATGCAGCCTGGACAAAGATGTAAAGAGAATCTCAAGGGTGCTTTGTAGCGTTTCCAGCTAACACCAACAACAGGGAAAGCCTTTTTCGTCAAGCCAGCATGTTTTAGACATGTTTCAATTTGGCAGCTGCAAAGCCACTTACGGATTTGCTGGCAGACGAAGTGAGGGCAGAAGGCCAGCCATTCAGCTGAGCTCTGGATTGAATCAGAGCCCGCAGTCCAACTGAACATTCAAAGTGTTAATGCTGAGGCTCAGAAGGAAGAGAGATGTGGGCAGCTTTTGCGGATGGCAACATATTGTGATCCTGTGGCTGAAGGGCTAATCATTCGGAGTCTGTCTGGCATAGCAATGATTCACTGTAGCACCAGCAGATAACAGCTTGATCCTATTTTTCTCTGCACAGATTTTGGGGTATTATGAGAAGGTCATTTTCTATTGGCCTTCCTTGTTCTGCCAGCTTTTCCTGCTAGGGAAATTCACCCACATGTTGATAAAAGCGTCATGGGCCCGGTTCCAGACAGGCCTTCCGACGGTGAGTATTCATGGAGTATTTCTTCCCCTTTGCACTCCACGGGTCCCTTTGCAGGAGTACTGTGCCCTCCAGATGTTGCCCAATATCCTCACAATGCCCAGTCTAATGTCCAACACCTCCAATAACTCAAGCTGTTGGACATTAGAACTCAACAGGATCTGGAGGGCCGTAAACATCCATCCCTATTTTAGGGGATCTTCTTGACTTATTTCCAGTTAGTCCACCTAATTCCGAGAAAAGAAGATGGCACTATCTTATCAACAGCCACAACATTTCTTTAATCCAATATTTTAAGATTTGGGTTTCCTTTATACATACTATGTGAAAGCTGACAAGTAGTCCTCAGCAACCCCTCGTTGTTATGCTCAAATTTATGATGGCGCTGAACAAGTGGTACTTATGACTGATCCTCAAAGTTCTGGCCATCACAGCACCCCTGGGGTCACATGGTCACCATTTGCGACCTTCTCTGCCTTTATTTTCTTGCCAAACCATTCCAGGAGAAATGGGAGGCTGTAGTTCAGGGGTGGGGAACTATGGTCCTTTTATGATTTGTGGATTTCAAATGCCAGAATTCCGGCTCAGGAATTCTGGGAGTTGAAGTCCACAAGTCAAAAAAGGGCCAGAGTTCCCCACGTCTGCTGTAGTTGATGACATTGCAGGCAGTAGCATCCATCATCTCTCACCTCTATACACAAATATGTTGTGGAAGGGAAGATATTTTCAAGATAATTTCAAAATACTTTGGATAAATGACACACTTTTATATTCACCCTAAAAATGAATTAAATATTGGACATTCCTCTAATTCTATACCCATTTTCTTGGAAAAGTGATGGCAGATAGCTTTTACAAAGTCTTTAAAATGTTTTACATTCTCCTAGATATAACAATATCAGAGAAGCACAATTCTATAGAATGGATGGACACACATACACACCCATTAACTCATAAGCACCCATAAGCTCCCTGATCCAGACTCCACAAAACATTCTTGATTCTCTCCAACTGGTCAGTTATTCAGGAGATCACTCCTATTTGTTCGTCTGTTTATCTATTTATCTATTAAATTTATTGGCCATCCATCTCACCACTCTGGACTGCTTACATTACAACGTTAAAAGCAACAAACATAAAGTAGATAATTCTAATAACAACAATAATAAAAACACAGATTGTAATTAAAGATGGGGAGGGATGGAGTATGATGCAGACTGCGTGGGTGGGGAAGGGGATTTTTTTCCCTGGTCCATCAGCCACTTCTAGCGTGACACTCCCCTGTTCCTTATTTCTAACCCATTTCTGACCATTGAAAGGTGTAGGCCCTAAAACAATAAATATTTTTTTCTTCCCTGCAGGACAACCCTACTTTACTGGAGACCCATCATGCCCAATACGTCCAACAATTGTTGAGGAAACCTCCACTGCAGTGAGGATGCTCATTTTGTTTGAGGAGCATTTCTTAGGATGTCATATATACCATGTATTCTTAATTTCTAGGGACAGTTCCCTCAGCAATCCGCATTTTGTTTTCTGGGGAACCCCTTCCTAGCTCCCATGAAGATGAAGGGAGGGAGTGGGGAAGAGCATTCAGTCTAGCCAGATTACGTTACAGATAGTTCTTGACTTAACAACCACATTTCAGGCCAGAATTTCCATTGCCAAGCCAGGTGGTTGTTAAGTGAGTTGCACTTAATTTTATGACCGTTTTCCCCATGGTTGTTTAGTGAATCACTACAGTTTATGTGAATCATGTGATTGCGAAGCAAATCCGGCTTCCTCCCATTGACTTGGCTTGTGGGAAGCTGGCTGGGAAGGTTGCCAATGGCGATCGCGCGACTCTGGGATGCTGCAACCATTGTAAATACACCAGCCCCTCAATTTTGATCACATGACTGTGGGGAAGCTGCAATGGTCGCAAATGCGAGGACCGGCTGTAAGTCATTTTTGTGAGAGCTGAATAGTCGTTCAGTGAATGGTTGTAAAAGGAGGACTACCTGTAATTATAGCTTTATAGTAAAATAATATTTGCCCTGCATGTTTTTGGTTTCTGGCCTACCTTGAAGGGCTGACAGTAAATAATCTCAGGCAATGACAGATCCATTGATATGGGGAAAGACTCTGAGAAATAATTGTTGTTGCTTTCATTTGGCACATACTGACATTGTTGTATGAAGATATTAGTCACAAATAGCTAGCTCAATGGTGCCCTTAATATCTAGTTCTGAAAGGGATTGGCAGGGTGAGATTAAGGGCAAACGATGCCCTAGTCTTAGTGCAATAAAGCTGCCCTTTGGACCTTTCATTGCTCAAACCACAAATTATTAAGATTCAAATTTTTAAACTTTAGTTACTCATCATGTTAAAGGAAATCTTTTTTTAAACTATAGTAAAGTTGAATAGGGCAGTTAAGGAGAGAGACAAAAAATATGAGTAAAATCGTGTGTGGCAGTGAAAGAGTTAAGGGCATGATGGTGGTGGTGGGGAACTCCGTGGTGCCCATTCCTTTAGTGCTTCTCTTCTTCAAAGGTTAATCCAGGCCTGGGAATTGATAATTCATTAGAGTATCTTGATTAGTCTCAATTAGGTTCCCTTGCCGTTACTGTGTTCCCTGAATGGCAGCATCTTTATCATTTCTTAGAACAGGGTTTCCCAACCTTGGCAACTTTAAGACATATGGACTTCAACTTCCAGAATTCCCCTGGAGAAGCTGGCTGGGGAATTCTGGGAGTTGAAGTCCACGTCTTAAAGTTGCCATGGTTGGGAAACCTTGCCCTAGAAAGAGAAAATAGTTTGAACTGACTGACAGTCAATCTAATATAGAAGCTTAGTATTAGAGTTATATAAAAGTGGATAAAGGCATGTGATATTGAAGAAGGCTGCATTTTGATTAAGGTGAAAGAAGACAAAAAGTGAATGATGGCAAGGAAGATTTAACATCTTTTTCTTGTTACCTGTCTCCTCAAAACTGTCCATATTGTCTTCCTTAAAAACAGGAAGCCTCAGAAATCTTGGATCCAGCAGAAAATCTATGAATGGGATCCTTATTTTCAGTTTCCCAGCCGAATGATCAGTACAACTGTGCTAGCCATCATTTGCCTTTACATGGTAAGCCAAAGAGTTGTGGGTCATGCAAAACATGTTGAACTAGGAAATCATGGGTGTTTCCAATCTTATTTCACTAATTTTAAACTCAAGGCATTCTGAGTGTCAACTGCTATTTGTAATCCAAAAATAGACATTGGATTATAGAATCTTATTTGTAGAGCTACATCCATCTTCTGTATACTGGGCACAAAAAAATAATTTATTCCAAATTGTGACAACTTAGGACAATATTGAAATAGTGTTGTTGCAGTCATCCTTCTTCTTGTGCCTCACAAACAAAAGTGTGGAAATGTTCATGTAAAGTCCTAATCTCCATTGTTCTGTATAACATCTTTCTACCCAAATTGTGAAGAAACAGTCTGCTTTGCAGGAGCAGCCCCACTTAATGAAACTGCTGAGGGTCCATGAATAATGTTTTGTTATATCTGTTTATGAAAAGGCATAAGGTTACGTTCTCAACAGTCCTTCTCTGTAGCACTTAATATTATACTCATATCATAAGAAAGAGTTCTATAAAAGGTTTATTTTTGTTATTTTCAGAGATTTTAGCTACTGATGGCTACTGATTCTTGACTCACTTTCTTCTACAGAGGTTGTGGGGGGGGGATCCCTTGTCAGCTTCTTCCTCTGTCCATTATGCAGCTGTGGGCTATGCCTTCTCTTAGGTCTGCTCCCTACACAGCATTTTTTTTTTGGCCCATTTC
This sequence comes from Azemiops feae, assembly GCA_023970755.1. Taxonomy (NCBI): domain Eukaryota; kingdom Metazoa; phylum Chordata; class Lepidosauria; order Squamata; family Viperidae; genus Azemiops; species Azemiops feae. The sequence goes on from JALGBA010000031.1 coordinate 2,636,147, forward strand.
TCAAGGTCTTTCTCTCACACCTTTACAATCACCGAATTAATGTTTCTCTCTTTCTCTTCCAGTTTGCTGTGACTGAGTATTATGTTTACAAGCTGGTTTCATGTACACTGGTAATTCTGATATCAAATTATGAGATGCTTCCAGCTTCCAGAAATATATCAGACATCCAACCCTTAAAAGAATTCATTGAAGTCATGGAAGGTATAGTCATGAGGGCATCAGACTTTTAAATTAAATCTTGGGTTTATTACATATGCAAATATTGGCCACAGAATTGAATATTGGTGATGGCTTTTTGAGCCTTGCTTTATGGATTTCATGTTCAAATTTGAAAAAAAAAATGCAGTGGTTACAGTTTTTAAAGGTGATGTTTTTAAACAAAATGTTAACTGTGAGGTCTTTAAAGTTTAATAAAACAAAATGATTTGTTAAAGGGGATAGAAAATTATTTCCCATTCCTTATGCCAGTGGTGGCGAACCTATGGCACGGGTGCCAGAGGCGGCACTCAGAGCCCTCTCTGTGGGCACGCACGCCGTCGCCCCAGTCCTAGACCTTCAGCTGGGTTTTATAAAACCTTTTCGCTTTAGGCCTCCGCCGCCGTGTGCAAAAAAAAAAAAAAGGTTCAATCAGTCAATTTCAACTTCTCGCGAAAAAAAAAAAAGATCTTGCAAAGTTGGAATTGATTGATTGAACTTTTTAGTCCCACCCAGTCTGCCGTTACCACTGCAGCCATGCCCACCCAATGGGCCACACCCACCCGGCACTCGACGATGCATAAGTGGGTTTTGGGTTGCAGTTTGGGGACTCAGTCTCTTAAAGGTTCGCCATCACTGCCTCATGCTAAGAAGACATGATACTGTTAAGGAAACATAGGTATTGTCCACAATGGTTGCCTTTTCATTTGCACATCAGTTTAACGTCTGAATTGAAAAACAGCTGAGATGTAACAGGACAAGGATAAAATAAATTACTCTAAAGTTTATTATTTTTTTGCCATGCTTGTGCTGGCTGAGTATGGAAACATGAATGGCACTTGATTGTGGGGATTGTGGACAGAATAAATCACCAAAGTTGCTTCTCGATAGGTGTGTGGATCTTCACTGTTGGTTCCGCTTGTCTCACAAGTGTCAGCTACGTGTTCCATATCCTTGCCTGCTACAGGTATGCCTTGATCTTCTTTCTGAGTTTGTGATCCTCTACTGCTCATCTTCTGTTCTATTAAAACATATGGTTTAAAGGAGTTCTGAAATTCTACCTCAAAAATGTGCCTAAATGCCTTTGTTTTCTAGAAAACATATCAAGAGGCTACGGGCAGGACAGAAGGAATTCCTTCCCGCACTATTTAGCAAAGTTTCATCTTCACAAAGTGCGGTGAGTTCTTAGTCTTCTCTAATCCTGGTTAACTTCTTCATATCCAACTGATTTTTAAGCAAAATCAGAATTCTATCAAACACCCTCCCACCCACACTTAATAAACTAATCCCCTTGCAGTTTTTGTATTTGGTCTTGCTAGTTTCACTTTGTGTTGGAGGACAATGGCAGCATTCTTCTAATCATCAGGCCTCATATACAGATTTCACAATAACCAAGAATAGCCTGCATTTTAAGGTGAGAGTAAAATCTGTTCCACTGTTGACCTTCAAAGGACAAAGAGATTGGAAATAAATGCTAAATATCCACCCATCATAAAGTCTGAAGAATTTGCTGAGTTTCACTTACAATCGTGTATTTAAAAGTTATGGTCATTGGCATCCACAGGTTGCATCGGTGTGTCGGATAAAATTTGGACTGGGTAGGAATGTGTCCAATCCCATCACTTGATAGCAACTTTCTCCAATCACTTAATATAAATCTGCCTGAAAAATTATGCATATTGTGTATGCACAAGACTGCTTCCCCAATATTTTTCCTACTACAGAAATTATATAGGCAAAAGTTCAGTGGTGGGATTCAGCCGGTTCGCACTGGTTCGGCAGAACCAGTAGCTAATTTTTTGTTGACTTCAGCGAACTGGCTGAAGCCCTAGCCCTTTTTGCAAGGCCCAGAATGGACTGCCGGAAGTGTGTGGATGCCGCTTCTGGAAGTCTGTTCTGGGCCTCAGAGGTCTAGGGGAGGCCTCCCAGGCCCAGAATGGACCACCGGGAGTGCGTGGACGCCACTTCTGGAAGTCCGTTCTGAGCCTCGGAGGCCCGGGGAAGGCCTCCCAGGCTCAGAACGGACTACTGGAAGCGGCATCCAGAATGGACTACTGGAACCGATTGTTCACGTATTTGAATCCCACCACTGCAGAAGTTCAACAGTTCCATAATCCATCCAAATACATTTCCAGTAGATACAGCTGTTGGACTTCTGCCTTCTGTATATTGAAAGACTTCCTCTTGCTAAATGTCTACTACTGTAGCTTGAACTATTCTGTATAAATACATGCTATTCTTAAGAGTAATAGCACAGTGAAGTTTACAACATATGATACGTACCCCAAAGGAGATAGGCAATTTGCCAGCCGGAATATCTAGAACTACCCAGAACAGTGAAATCTGGACAACCTTTAAATGGAAGCATTTTTTTTTCCTGTATCTCTGATGACATTTAATAGTGGTCTGGATTTTGCAGCCCTAAACAAAGTCCATCCTGAACTAATTTTACTTATTTGCTACAATTGGATGTTTCATTTATTCCCTGTCAATTCTCAGTAAGCACATGGGGTTCCAGGTTTGGAAGTTATCAGAATTTACGTATCAGTTTTAACTGGTAAATAGTTTTGTCAATAAAGCTCTGAATGAAAGGCATACTTGATCATATGTTCTTTGTGTTTATGCATTTCTATGATAGGAAAGGAAAAACAGATAATTTCAGTAAGTTTTCAGAAAGGGGTGGTATCTTTGTTCTTTTTTTTTTTTTACATTATATGTGGTATTTAAAAAGCACATTGTGGTTCTTTGAATAAGTATCATGCATTTCTGTTTCAGTTAAAATCAGTGGAATTTCAATTGGTTAATAAATTAATTAGTTGGCAAAATGCCTATATAAATATCTGTCCTTTTTAAAAATTGTTTTCATATTAACAGGGAGCAATTGCAAGATATTCCGGCTGGCAAATTGCCTATCTCCTTTGGGGTACGTATCGTATGTTGTAAACATATCATTTTCCCTAGCAAAGTTGGAGTGCCCTTGATATGGCCTTTTCAATTGGCTGCTTGTGCTTTCTTTTCTAGGTTACCTGGTCATCCATATCATACAGTGCCTCTTTGGGGTGATGCTCATTTATGGTTTGGTGCTGCCTATAAAGCATGGTCAGGGGATAGAACTGGCTAAAAGTTTGGGAACTGGCATGTAAGTGCCTTTGATTTTGCTAGGATTTGCAGAAAACTTGTCCCTTATTGTCTGGTGAAACACATGGAAAGGCCAGTTCTGCAGTGAAGGGTCTCTGGAGCATGAATATGGGGCATACCACTTGGTGGGGTTTTTTTTTTTACTGCTGTGGATATTCTAATTCTGGGGATCAAATACATGGGCTCAAAACTTGGACTCCCCAGTTTACATATGAATGTTTTTTCAGTTAGCTCAAACCTCGTGCCAATTCATAAAATATATTTCTTATATTCATGAAATTAATATTAGAGGACAACTCCACCCAGCTGCAGCCTTGTTTATGACTTCCCTTAATTTCTGGATGTTTTAAGACATTTTTCTGGATGGAAGCCTAGGCTTAGCTGTAGAGGTGTTTTTGGTTCGAGCGATTGGGATTTAAAAAATAAAAAAAGCATGTGTGTGTTTGCTTGTGTATCTATTAGATTTTATTCTGCCTTTCTTTTGGTCGACTCAGCTCTCTTTCATGTAAAATACCTAAAATAAAGAGCTGTAGATACATAAAAGTATCTTCTTTCATCTGGGGTGTAGACTTGCACAGCCATAACTTATTTGTGCCTTCTCCCCTTCAGCTTGACCGCTGCCATTGTCATAGGGTTCATCGTGCTGCAGATTATGACAGCCAGACGGTTTTTCCTCCAGCCAAAGATTTTGCAAGATGACAAGGAAAAGCCTTTGGCTCTTGATAACAGGTGAGTTCCCCTTAATTAGGTCACGACTCCTTATTTTTTTGGGAACGATATTTCATTTCTGAAACTGAAAGTAAACTTGAAGTAAATGAACATGTTATCGCATCAAGCGATCATTTAAAATAAAATATTTTAGGTATAAACTTCATTCACGTTTTATTTGGAACTACCCCAAATTATACAGCAGCGCATTCAAGAGAATATCTTTTCCATGTCTAATAAGAGAACTCCTCTGAAACTCTTCCTAATTAAATTAATAATTAACATATAATTAAAAAATAACCAACAGAAGAAGCAGGGACCCTTTTGACAGATATCCACAGTCGGGTCCTCAGCCCTGAATCAATATGAATCTCTCCAATGGTCCATTTATTTGTACTTTCAGAAAAGTGTTCCATAATTTCAATTACTTCCTGTTCTTCTCTAATGTCATGCTGGGCCTGAGCGCCTGTCTCTTCCGGCTGTTGTGCAGCGTTGTTTTGGGAGCCTGGCTGATTGCTCGGATTGACAGGACCATCATGCCTAAAGGCTACGAAGCAGCTGACATGGGTAAGGGCCTGACTTTCTCAGGGTTCTGAGACCCCCTTCGAATACTCCTGAATGGAAAAACAAGCGAACCAAGAGATCAGTTTAGTTGTGTCTTTTCATCAGTTTAACCCATATCTTCTCTGAATAAGGTATTGGTTAATTAATGGGTATGGTTAATTTAACTACAGATAGTCCGCAACTTATAACTTGCAACCATTCATTTTGCGATCGTTTGAAGTTACAACGGACTTACAACCGGGGCCTCGGGCTTAATGACCGTCGCAGCATTTCCCCCAGGCCACATGATCAAAATTCAGTGCTTGGCAATCAGCGTGTATTTATAATGGTGGCAGGACACGTGATCACCAGTTGTGATCTTCCCAGCTGGTTTCTGACAAGCAGAATCAATGGGGGAAGCCGGATCCCTTTAACGACTAAATGATCTATTTAAAAACTGCGGTGATTTGTTTAACAACCATGGCAAAAAGGTCATAACATTTTCCGCGGCTCACTTAACAACCACCTTGCTTAGCTATGGAAATTCTGGTTCCAATTGTGGTCCTAAGTCGAGGATTACCTGGAAGCTGAGAATAGACTGTAAAGTTCTACTAATTAGGAAGATGTTTTGAGACCAGGCCATATTTTTGGCCCTCTATATTCCCCTGCCACAAATCTATGCATGAAGGAAGGGAAGAGATGACTACCGCATAGTGCCATTTGACTGGCGGCTTCACTAAAGCTTGAACGGACTTCTTCTTCTTCTTGTGCCATATCCGTTATTGGACGTTGGCGATCATGTTGGCGATCCTGTTTTTATCAGCAGCCGCACGAAAAAGTGCTGCTGAGTTTTGTCCAAACCAGTCCCTTAGATTTTGCAGCCATGATCTTCTTCTTCTGCCTGGACCTCGTTTGCCTTCAATCTTTCCCTGGAGGATTAAATGGAGTATGCCATATTTTTCTGGGTGTCGCATCACATGTCCGAAATATTCTAACTTTCGTTTTTTAATTGTTTTGATGATTTCCCTTGGCTTTCCCAGGCGGCTTAAAACCTCCTCATTTCTGATCTTGTCCACCCAGCTTATACGTAACAGCCGCCTGTAAATCCACATTTCGAATGCTTCTAGTCTCTTCAGGTGGCCTTCTGTCAGAGACCAACTCTCTACTCCATAGAGCAGGATAGGAAAAATATAGCATCTGACAAGCCTGATTTTCAGTCTTAGGCTTATGTCGTGACTGCAGATGTCGGACTAGGAGGTGTTATTTTGAGATTTCACAGATGAAAGGGTCTCCTACAACTTTGGGGCCAATGGCAGTTTACAATGCTGGCCAGCCCAGCCACAATAATATATTTCAACACATATCACCATATCTGATCTCTAAACTAAAGGCGGGAAACACAATCTGATCCAAAGGCAGGATTTTTTTTGCAGAAACTTCCATGGTATGTTTGGTTCCCGGGAAATGCCTACAGCACCTTGAAGCCGCTTTCAATTGAGAGATGATGAAATAATCTTTTATAGTGAAAAGCTATAATAATTCCTTTGGAGTGGGTGGCCATCATAAATTCAAATAAACAAGCAAACAAATTCAGAGCGGCACCATCTCTGTATGACCTGCATCTTTCTGCATTTGCATCGATTCTTGCAAGGGACTCTTCCAACATCATTTCTTGTAGATGGTTATTGCTGGCACTCGAAAGTCCTCCTTATTGGCTATGCCTTCAAGTCTATGACAGCGGTCCCTAAACTTTGCAGCTTGATGACCCGGCTGGGGGGGGGGGGAAGAGAACCAGGCTGCGCGAGCAAGTTGCGCAGAAATGGAAGGCTACATCGATCCCCACAATGGAGGAATGGCTGCAAAAACTGATGGAGCTAGCAGAGACTGTTTTGATTAAAGAAAAAAAAAATACAGATACTTTTACTTCTACGTGGAAACCACTTCTAGACTTTGTGCTTCAGGTGGGAAAAAAATGAAATTTTGATTTTGGGCTTTACCGATTAGATAGATTTGTTATCGAAATGGCTAGTTTATATTATTATGTAAAAGTAAAAAGTTGAGGTTTGATCTTGATGTTCTATTTTACCTGAGCAGTGCGCATGCATGCCTGCCCACTGCTCACGTGGCCCAGCTCCGAATAGAGCAAGGGTCTTCAATAGTTGGGGACCCCTCCTCTATGGGACTTTCAGTCATGCAGTCTGATGTTTCCTATTGGGCAGAGTGTAGCTTGAGTGAAGCATCGGGAAAACTACAGTGACAGCTATAGCTTTTCACTGAGGGAACAGTTGGATAGTTCTTTGGGGAGACTGGTGACTCTCATGGAAAGCCCATAAACTGAACAAAGCTACCCAACCTCTTTGTCTGGAATTTACCTCTTCACTAAAGAGTGAATCAGATTGCCTACAGTAAATTGCCATCTTCTAGACGTGCAATCAGAGTTGTCCACTTGCAGTTGAATTTTCTTCTCAAAGGGTTGCTATTTCCTTGCAGGATACAAAACATGGATCGGGATGCTTTTTATGGACCACTATCATACCAATCCAATTCTTCTTTGCTTTGGCCACCTTCTTGCAGCCAAATGTATAGAGAACCAGCAGCAAAGAAACTCATACTCTTGTCATGTCGATCAATTAACAGGTAAACCCCGCTGCGGTTTGATCCATGTTTACGTTGCAGTAGATGAAGGAGACAGGAGACTATTGGGTTTTGAAAATAAAGTTTAATGAATAGATTATAGAAAATGGCGGAAAGCCTATACCCCCAAAGATTAGGAAATCCACATTGCATTCAAACAACATAGTATACGGGGAAGGGGGAGTGATGGTACTGGCCGTGTGCTTGTCTCATTTCACAACTGAAGCCAGCAGGAGGGTGCCTTAAATGATTGCATGCTCCCTCTGTGGCTTGAGCCATGAAGATAGAGGGCTTGGGGCAACCGAGTGGCCTTTTCCGACTGGTGATCTCCAGAGCTGTTGGACACCAGTTTCCATTCTCTTCAGCCATCAAGGTCAGTGCTTGTGACGACTATAGGAGGATGGGTTTTGAGGTCCTGGTGCATCTGATAAGGGCCGGGCTAGAAAAATTAGGACAGTGCTAATGACTTCATAGGTGGGTGAAGTCAGAGTGCAGGATGCCTTTGGGCATTACTAAAGAATCCCTAGGATACTGGAAATTAAACACCCATTCTTTCTCATTTAGATTTTAGGGTGTCCAAGAAGGCCAGGACAAGATGGCTGCTGCTTTATACCCTTCTAAAGAACCCCAGCCTCTCTGCACACAGGAAGCCGAAGTGAGGATCCACGAAAAGCCCCTGCTTTGTTTTATCTGAATAGGGCTGAATAGTTTCAGACGTGCAGTAGAATTAACAGAAGAGAGAACATTTCATGTCCTTCACATATGATTACCTAGCAGTCAGCTACAAGCATAGGGTGATGAAGAAATCTTGAAGGATGTTTGTTACGGATATTTCTATGTATTGAAACCCATTTCCAGTTGATTTGGATTCAGACAAATATGACTGTGGCAGACCACCTTTCTTTGGAATATTCAGGCTCCGTTCATTTCAATTATGAAATGCGAAGGCAGAGGCCTTGAGCGTTACACAGAGTAAGGTGCAAAGGAATAGTTAGTTTTATTGTTGTTTTTAAATTTCATTGCAAACTGTTTGGAATGTGGATTACAAATGCTTCAGTAAATAAGGAAGGAAGCACATAAATAAACATATTAGCGATGGAATCCCCAGGTGTTTATATAATAACTGATTGAAATAAGGATGCTATTTAATCATAATCTGAGTGAATTCATCAAGATATTGTCTCACTAAAACCTGCACTCAAGAATTAATTTGTTTACATTGTTCTGTTGCAAATCCTCAGCAGATCATGTCATAGTCTTTGATGGTTTTCCAAAAACTATATATGTATTCACATGATGGAGGTTGATACTGTCCAAACAGGATTTTTTTTGGCCACAAAGAAATATCATATCACTTGCATAAAGTAAAATCAAACTAATTTGATTCCCTGCATCAGGAGGAAGAAATTATATGGAGGACACATAGGTGTTGCATTACGAAATTAGGGCACCACAATACAGCCTTATTTCACTCACAATGAGTTGGAATTGGGAAAATCTGAAGGGGGTGAAAAAATTAACATGGTGGCTGTGATCACATAATCAAAAGCCTCACTTTTTTTTTTTTTTTTTTTACAATTGTCAAACACAAAGTACACAGAACAATGGAAAGGCACTTCAATCTTGAGGTCATGGCCTTCATTATAATTGGCCTTTTAAATTCCCATTGCAGATACTCCTGATTGGGATATGAGCTGTTAAATGAATCTTATATTCTTATAACTTGTTTAAGTGAAACTGCAGAATGAGAAATAGGAGAGATATACAGATGTTACCCTGGGTTGGGAATAAAGGAAATACAATTTGTCAAGGTGCATCAATCAGTCTGGCAGTTGGGTGGCCCCCTAGAAGGAGGAGCATATGCACACAAGAAGAATATTTTCTTATTTTTTTCCAGATTCCCCCCCCCCCGAAATATGTAAAGGAGGGATGTTTAGGATTTCCCTTTATTCTTGGACTTTTTCCTCCAGGTTTGTCTTTGATTTCTTAACTGCTATGCATATTTAGGCCTAACTGTCACTTTGTGTTTCCTATTTCAAAATGTCAGGCAAGTCCATTGTTAATCTGGCAATTGCTGATTAAGGACAATTATAGTGTTAGACCAGCTGTATTGATGGCAAAGGTCCTGGAGCTCTTCGGTCCAACAAGAATTCTAAGTAATGTTCAGAAAGAGAATTATTGTTCCATAGGAAATGAAAAAGGCATCTCAGTCAATCTTGCTCAGATTGAAAACAGCTCCTGATTTACTTAGTTGGCTGGCTCCCAACAAAGAGTTATGGAATAGAGTATTTTGGGGGATAAAACCAGTGGTGGGATTCAAATATGTAAACAACCGGTTCTCTGTGTGGATGCCGCTTCCGGAAATCCATTCTGGGCCTGGGCAACAAAAAATTAGCTACCGTTTCTGCCGAAGTGGTGCGAACCGGCTGAATCCCACCACTGGATAAAACCATCAAACCACTTCGGGGCAGTGATGGACCAGTTATGTCTGAGATAATTAACAGTATCTGTCAGTCTCATCAGTCAATCAGCTTTCTCTGGAATGATGTCTTTTAAGAACCTCATAGAAAGATGTTACTCTCAAAATATATTAAGAAACTGTATTCTAAATAGTGGCTATGGTTGTCATTATATATTATTTACAGCTGGAAAGCAAATATGGTGATTTTAATATTGTATACTGACAGCCTCGAGCACTACTTGCCCTTTTATTGTGAATTATTTCAGCCAGAACAATTGTTATCTTAGCCTATACCACTACAAAATAGAGATATGTCTTAATTTACGCACTGTTTAAATCTTTACAACTAGGAATAAAGAATCAAGTATGCTTCAAATGTGTTATAACTTCCATCATCATGGTTTGCGTGGCTACTGATGAAGGTTGAAGTTAAAAACATCTGGATAGCACAGATAATTTGGAGAATTAGTATCACATTTCTTATTCAATATTTTTTCTTCTATGCTTTCAAATTCAGCTGATATATCCTTTGACTTAACACTGGAATTCAGATGCTTTAAACTTTGTTATCAAATTTGATTAACAGTTGGAAACTCCAAATAACTTGACAGTTAAGATCTATATAATCTGTTGGATCATCAAATATTCCTTTAACTGTACAAACATTCATTCACCAGCTAAATCATCCTTCCAAGCGTGTTTCCCCTAGAAATGGGAAATTAATGCATGAAAAGTCTCTATACTGGTAGATTCTCAAAGGATTATTTTCTTGATCATCCCATACTAGTAATAGCAAAATACTCCCAAGTGATCATCCAGTGAGACTGATAGGAAGGAGAATTAGAATAGATGAAAAAAAAAGTGACTTCACAATTAGCTTATTTATAATTAATCAGTGAAATTCATCACACAATGTGGAGAGGGCTGCTAATTTGGATGACTTTAAAATGGATTGGATTCATTCATTGAGGATAAGAGACATCAGGCCTTGCAAAAGTAGTTGTGGAATATGCACTTTCTGCTTGCAAGGACCACAGGGGCAAGTAGCTGGTTGCTGTGGACTAAGATGAGCCTAAACCAGCTCGTGCCCAGCTATTCTATATTATGAAGTCCAAAGTGCAATTATTACAAATAGCCACAGGAGGGCAGAATAGCATAAGAACTCTGTGTGGATCTGTATGTGTTCACTGGAAGAATAGTTAAGAAACTATATGGCTAGAAGGTGTTAAAAGTAATGGAAAAAGGTTCCTGGGGGGTCAAATGCAGTTGGCTGGCATGGAATATTAATTTTTCAGCTACATTTGTGTGGCAACTGCAGTTCGGGTATGAGAAATCAACTTAACTATAGAGCAATGTAGCGGGGGAAAAAAAGGATTGCAAAAAACTGAGACGGCAATTATTTTTCCCATCTGTGCAGGTGAATGGAAGGAGGTCTGGGTTTCCCCCCCTAGAAACTGGAAGAAGCAATCACGGTGCCTCTGCATTGCTGACAAGGAAACAATGTGGACAGGAATTGTGCTGGTTTTGAAACAATTTTTACTTTAATAAATGCTGATCTTACGGTAATGATGGCTCGGTTGTATGCAAGACTTTTAAACCTAGTTTACACAGCATGCTTGACTTTAATGGCTACCTAAACCCTTAGTTTTCGATGAAATAGGGGTCTCACAGCTGAGTTTCTCTGTACTGAGTTGCGGGACTTATCATTCCAGAATATTCACCATTTCTTGTGGGAAGATCTGTGCTTGTAAATGCACTGGAACCATCCAGTTTTGTTGATGCTGTTTTTACATTATGCACCTCTTTTTATTTGGAAACGGGACGTAGTGGCACAGAAGCTTAATGAAGCTGGATGTGCTGAGCAATTGCCAGCACTCTGGTGGTTTGAGTCCAGCTCCGTGGGATGGGATGAGCTCCCGTCTCTTCTCCCTAGCTCCTGCCCGACTACCCTAGCAGTTTGAAAGCATTGCTTGTGAGTAGATATATAGGTACTGCCATTTTGATGGTTGGAAACTGCTGGCTGCATTCTGCATGGAGAGCTGGAACTGGCGCTGGATCTGCCCGGATGTGATTGGCAGAAGATTGGTGGAGGAAAGTCCCAGATCAGCCAACTTTCTCTGAGAATGCTGCAGGCCAGCCATTGTGAAGCTAGTTTGCCCTTTTATGGTACACCAGGGCAACAAATGGACTGTCAGCTGCCAGGACCTCTGTGTGCATAACATTGTAGCCTCTCCGGCCTTGTATGCCATACACCAAGTAAATAAACAAATGTTTGGAAACAATACTGGCCTGTTTTCCTATAGCTCCTTAACCCGGAGTTAAAATTGTATTTGAGAAGTTTTGGAGGCATCGCAAAAGCCTCTGTTAGACTGTTCTCGTTTGTTAAAATATACTGTTTTTTGTAATCAGTCACTGGGCAATTTACAGACAAAAGCAAAAATAGAAAACGCAACACTGAATGAAAAAAACGCTATTAAAACTGCAAGCACTCACCAGATCCAAAGAAGGGTGTGCTAGAAATGAAACCGGATGCTTAAAAAAGCAAGGTGGGGTCAAATCTATCGGGAGCTTCTGGTTGGGTCCAGAATCCTTTTCTTACTATCTTTGTTCCCACCGTTCTGCCTCCTGTTCCTGCTTTCCTGCCTTCAATCCCTTCTTTCTCTAAAAGTCTTTCTTACCTGACCCATTTTTCTTTTTTCTCTTCTCCTACCCCTGCCCCTGGGATCTTTTCTCCCTCTCTTTTCTGTGTCTATTGCTTTTTCTTCTCTTTCCCTACTAATCTCTTCTTTTTCGTTCCCCACCGAACCTGTTCTCTAGGTCTCTATCGTAGTTGCCCTTCTTGCTGTCTTCTGCCTGCTGCCCTCTTTGCCTCTCCCCCCCCCCCCAAAGACCTGGTTGAAGGAATGTGGAGAATCAGTAAAACATTAGATTTGCAACTCGCTACACCCCCTTAGGGATGGATTTCTACAAATATGAATGGAGGAAGAAAGGGGGGAGGGGAGAATGTGCTTACAGGTAATAGGCATTTGCAGAGACATGATCTGGGAACTCAATGTACGCTAAGATTTTGTTTTGGGGGATGAGCTGAGTGGCCTCATCTGATTATTGGCTCATTTGGAGCTGCGCTAGCCAATGGGAGATCAAGCTACTTGAAAAACCAATTGGTCAGAGGTAGTCATTGGTGGACATAGCTGTGTGAAATTCTAGACAAGAATGACTAGAAGATTAGAAATCTGAAAGCATTTGAAGCCACTGATGGAGGAGCTGCATCAGACTCTAAGGCAGCAAGATTCCAAGTTGATCACATCTTGGGAACCCACCTCATTTTGGGAACTGATTGATAGTTAATGAGTAATTCCAAAGCTTCTCATCTGATTTTCTGTACTTGATAGAACCAGCTGCAGAGCCATATAACATAGTCAATAAATGCCAAGGAATATTGCAAAGACTTCATTTTGCTTCTCTGTATTTGGTTCGTCTTCATCTTTATGGCAATACCACACAACTTTTTTTTTTTTAAACAAGTTTTATTGGTTTTCCATTTTTACATTGAGTATTCGGAAAGCAGCGTGGTGACTGGGTAATCAGTAGTTCAATAACAAAATCTTTAAAACATAGCTCAGGTTACATCATCAGAAATTCCTTCTCTATTTCCCTTAACATTTGTTATACCACATTTAGGCTTATAACTTTTTAATTATAGCAAAGTTAGTTAGAACATTTATCAATATATTTTTTGCTTATACATATCCATATCCTGTTTTAAGTTTTACTTAATTTTTAATTTTTTATTACATTATACCAATTTAACCTTTCATATCCATAGTGTTTAAGTTTCGGGTAATCCAAATTTCCTTTATTTCACTACAAAAAGTTATCATATCTAAAATATACATATTACTTACTTAAATCTATTATCTTGTATAAACATTTTCTATTTCTCATCCTAATACATCATCACTTACTAATAGAGTGTCCTTTATTGTCTCAAGTCCATCATCTATATTATCTGGGCTAAACAATAGTTCAAAGCTAATTCTTGATCATTAATTTTCATTTCCCTTATAAGTCTAAGTCCTAAATATTAAGCCAGTTAGTCCCTTATTTTTTATCATTTAACAACAATATTTAAATCCAATAATCATATTTCCCTTCATCTAAATATCTCCCTTTAGCCCATTAGTTGAGACTTTAGGATCCTCTATCATAAATCAAAAGATCCCATTTTTTTTTAATCTAACTCTACCTTTCTTTTTGTGCCAACCAGGCTTCCATACCAATGCCTTTAAATCATCAAATAAATCTCCCTTCATTCTTATACATATTGCTTGAACCAAGGGAGACCATCTAGTTATCAGTTTTCCAGAAGGGCTGGCAGATTCATAATCGTTAGGTTGTTGTCCTGGTGGCAATACCACACAACTTTATTGGTTCCTTTCCACGATGATCCAGGTTTATTGGCACGTAAGCAAGACATTAGTGTGTGATCAGTTGTGCAAGAATGTGGCGTGCACCTTGGAACACACATCCCATTTTAAGCAATGGGTTGGAGAAGGAATGTGCAGTTGGATGCATAGCTAATTCAATCCACTTCTTAGTCTGTTACTCATCATGCCTTCAAGCCTGTCTAGACCTGCAGACCTCTTTAGCTTGGACATATTTAAAGGTAGTTTGTTTCATCGCATATGATGAAATATAGACGGTTTTTTTTGCAGGTTGTATGTCAATTTCTTCTTTGTCTTGTTTTCTTGTGTAACTTCGTATGCTTGGCCAAATGTGAGTAGACATTAGCAAAAATCGTCTTGGCTCTTCAAGGCTCTTTGGCTATGTTGGTATCTCTCCCATTCTAGCTCTACTGTTATTTATGCTTGATGGCAATGCAGGGGTGCTGCCTGTGTAAAGAGGTAGAAATGGCTTTTAAAATAGGTTGGATGTTGGCCTTCTCAGTATTGACTTAGAGTATATCTCTTTTGGGCTCTGTTAATTCTACTGTCAGCGAGCAAAAAACTCCAAATCCCTACTAAGATTGTCTTGATTGCTCCCTGTGTTAGCCTTGCGTGGTTACTTTCTACTCATCAGATATAGTAGGAAATGTTCAAACAGGGCAGTTAACAACACAGCATAAATTGTCTGATAGATTCTGTCCTTCCCATGTGCCATATGTCTTAGTGCCCTTCAAGTCAAGATGTACTAGATCAGGCATGTCAAACTCGCGACGCCACGTGATGTTGCGCAACATATCATGACTTTCCCCCCATTGCCGGCAATGGGGTGGGCACGGTTTCGGCGTGACACATCTGGCCCATGAGCTGGCAGTTTGACATGCCTCTACTAGATGATAGCTCCCATCACCTCCACTAATGGACACTGGCCATGTTGGCTAGCAGTATGGGAATTATAAAGCAATGGGTTTTCTTATCTCAGAATGCATGCTCACAACTGCAAAATTGACGAGTGCGAAATATCTAATTAAGCTTAATTCCTAATACTACCTTTTCTCAAAAGAGAGATGCATGTTCATCTCTGCTTCCTTTCCTTGTTCACATAACAACATGAAATTATAATTGGAATAGGACTAATTTAGCAACCCCTTCCCCTTCAACTGCGGAGAAACAAGTGGCAATTAAATATGAAGAAATACAATCTCCCACTATGAATATTAATAAATAGCTAAAGGTACTATCTGTAGTATTCCAAGATTGGGGCTCCCAGCTGTTAATTTGGGAAATCATTCCATGCATATGAAATAGCTTCATGCAAATGCCACGGATGATAAACAAGATTTCTTTGAGGGGGGCACTGAAAGCCAAGTGAATTGACTGGCCACGGACTAGTGTGACTGTAGACAGGGAGAATATAATTCTTAAGATTTTGGAGGAAGAGGTCGAGAGTGCCATTTAACATTAACCTCATAATTTGATGACCAGCAGTTTCATATGGAAATTCTACCCTACGCTATCCTGGCCCATTAATAGTTCCTATCACTTGATTTCAAGCAAACAAATGACCAATGCATGCGTGAAAAAAAATGATCACTAGTTAAAAATACAGAAAGAAGCCTAGCAGAACAATCATCTATATATGCATTTTTGTGTGAATCCTTTTGAATGTATTCAAAACCATTTTTCCTAGTGTTTTCACAGACGATACATGCCAAATACAATATATTTGGATATGTGTGCATGTGTGTCAATTCCAGATTGCACATTGATCCAAGCAGAAGTATGTACTGGGATATGCTTCAATAATAATTATGCCCACAGAATTTTCCATGCCAGACATGAGTGTTCATAAAAAGATAATCTTTCATAAACTCCTTCGCTTTGCCTTAGTGGAACATGCCAAAGAAATAAGGGTGCAGTCCTTTAGGTTGTTCATTAGCAAACAAGTCAGTCCAAGAAGCCCAGAGCTACTTTCCTAATCAAGAAACGGAGAACCTGGTGACAGCCTTCCATTGCAAAAGTTTCTCTGAGCAAAAATTTCATTTCCTACTCTAAAGGAAAGGTTCACAGCCCCCCTTTGTTTTAGATTTTTAGTGCAGCTGCCTGATACTGCCGTGGCAGTCATTAATGGACAGATATCTTTTATGGTTTCCTTAATTAGGAGGTATCAGTATTGGGATTTGTTTGAGCTGAACAGAGAATGTATGGGAAGATAAGAAGTGATTCACTCCAATGAGATGGAGACAGTGCTCTTATTATCAGATTTAAATATGAATTGCGCACACATTGCCAAATCTATATCTGGAATGTTTGGTTTTTATAAATTATAGTTCTCTTCCCTATTCTTTTAGAATCCTTTGAGACAGGGCAGTCCAACTGGCATAATCAACTTGGCCATTCAAGAAGGGGTTTTGAAAGGCTTCCAAACAAATGCAGCTTCAGAGGAGGGGGAGAGGTTTATAATAAGATTGCTGAAATTCATGGTTAATGAACGTGCAGTAATAAATGGTCCATGCCTGGAATGGAGGCAGGAGACATCCTGTTTGGTGCAATGGTTGAGGCATCAGGCTAGAAACCAGGAGACTGTGAGTTTAAATCCTGCCTGAGGCCTGAAGCCAGTTGGGTAATCTTGGGCCAGCTACTCTTTCTTCATTCTAAAAAGGAGGCACGGGCAAACCATTTCCAAAAAACTTTGCCAAGAAAACTGCAGGGACTAGTCCAGGCAGTCTCCAGGAGTTAAAATCCATCCGTCCGTCCGTCCGTCCGTCCGTCCGTCCATCCATCCATCCAGGATTAGAGGTTTATAAGCTACGGCACCATTTCAGGCTTTGTTCAGGAAGCAGTGGTTTTAATGCTAGTCATAAGGGGCCTGGAGTTAGGGAGAACGAATGGAAAAGTGGTGAATTCTGAGGACAACACCAAATTATTTAATACGATCAACCCAAAAGGGGCAGTGATCTTTGGAAGAATCTCTACAAATGATGGGTTTGGGTACTGAAAATGGCAAATGCGGTTCAAATGGAAGCTTGGATAAATTGATGCATCTGGAAGTAATTTCTTTAAACAAAACAAAGCACATCTGACCTTTATAGATATGCTAATGGAACCAGAGTGGCTAAAACTGCCTCAGGAAAGGAATACTGTGGTTGTCATGGATTATTCCACAGGAATGTCAGCCCAGTACATGCTGAATATCATCAGGACAGGATTTTTTTTTTTTAAGAAGCCAAATATCACTTGGAATGCTGCATTTGATAGACAACCTTCAACAACATGAAGTGGAGTGAAGGACACATTTCATCCTTACAACCCTCTCTTAAAAAGGGAAAAGTCTTCGTCTTGCCCACTTTTGGAGTGTGACCTTAACGTGGTCCACAAGCCCAGAGTTACCCTTTGGGCAATGGAATTTATATCTTCCTGAACTCCTGATGCTAAGTCAGAGCATCAGGATAAGACTTCGCAGACAAAGCCCAGGAAACCACTCAGTGGAATACGCTGGGCAGGGCTAGCTTGCCAGATTCCTAAATATACATTTTGTCCTAAGGAGCAGGGCACCCATAACAGCCACTACTAGCCTGAGACTAAAATTACCAACTGAAAAACAGCAGCTTTGTTTGGGGAAAACCAGTACCTTCAACAGTATTATGAATGGAAGGGCAGCTATCTTGACAGAGAGCCAGTTTGGTGGGGTGATTCAGGAATCAAGCTAGAAACTGGAAGATCACGAGTTCTGGATTTGCTTTAGGCACCAAACCAGCTGTGCAACCTTGGGCCAGTCACTCTTTCTCAGCCCTAGGAAGGAGACAAGGGCAAACCACTTCCAAAATCTTGCCAAGGAAACTGCCCAGAATTTGTTCAGGCAGTTGCCAGGTGTTTACACTGACTGAAAGGCACTCCAAAATAAATACAAATAAAGTAAAAATTAAACAGATAAAACAGTATCTCAGCAGGTAAACCAGGCAAAGTGGAGAAATAAAACCAGAAATCGCTCTACTTTTGAATGTGGACAGTTAAGCAGCATTTCTCTCTATTTACACCATCTGCAGGACTCCCATTAGTAGCCTTATCAGTCATTTATAATACCTCAAAATTCTTATATAGAAACCATGGTTCCCCTAATCCAAGGGATAGGGAACTGTTATCTCAAGATATTTTGGATGACAGGACCTAGAATCCTTTGTCAATGGTCAGGCTGGTTGAGGCTTATGGGAACTGAAAGCCCAAACATTGATTGCTTCTCTGATTCTTTCTCCCTGGCTCTGAAAATAGAGCTATTCAATCCTACTTAAAATGAAGCTTGCAGTTCTTTATTGCATTATAATCTGGGGCGGGCAAGAACCCAATTAGCATTTCTGATTGAAAATGGATGATGAATAATCTGCTAGCCCAAGACCTGAAACATTCTGAAAATAATTCTTTGGTCAAGCACAGAACGCCCTTTTTTAAATATGCTTCTTGATCTGCTTTAAAATTAGGAAGGAACTCAGTATTTCCCTCGTTTTTTATTGCACCATTCATTCCCTGGCAGGCATCTCATCCTTTTGTGAATTACTTTCTCCTCCTTTCTTAGGATAGAATTAATCATATGGATGTTCCCACCAAATCAGGGCACACACAAAGAATAGGATGCTCCCTAGCTAATCAAATCTGGGTGTGGTGTTCCTGAGCTGTTTCAGGGAGGAAAGGGAAATGAGGGCAAGTTAAATGATTAAGTAATTAATGTCCTAAATATCTCTCTCTCTCTTCCTCCCTCCCTCCCTCCCTCCCTCCCTTTCTCTCTGGGATAAAAATTGAAAAGTTAATACTATAGTGTGAGTTATAGTCTTGTCTAAGGCCCGAGGCCAGCTGGGTGACCTCGGGGCCAATCACTCCTTCTCAACCCTAGCAAGAAGGCAACAGCAAGCCACTTCTGAAAATATTTCCAAGAAAATTGCAGGGACTAATCCAGGCAATCACCGGAAGTCAACACTGACTCAAAAGCACTCAGAAATAAAATAATAATAAAACAATCCAATTATGCATGCAGGTCTACTTTCCTCCGACGCAAGTAGTGAGAACGACTTGCATATTTAGGAATTTCAACCTCAATCTTTTTACACCCTTTAGAAGCCCAACAGCTCTACACTTTCAAGAGCTGCCTCTTGGTGGGAGCAGAGGGGAAGCGAGACTATTGTCTCCATCTTCCCTTGCTGGGCTTCCCCAAAGGTGCTAATTGACTTGCCTTGGGCTATGATGCTTCAATGCATGTTGTTTGCCAATGCTTTTGTTGCAGGATGAGCTACTGGGAGGAATGAGGGTTTTGAAAGAAAGGTCAGGTTTTCCGGCTGAGATCTTAACTCAGCTTCATTCACTTTCCCACTGCTATAACTGCCGGCCTAGTGTCCTGAAAATCGAGGCACCCAGAACATGGATGCTTCTGGGCTAGAATAATCGTTTCAATTGTTTTGTGTGCCAGAAACGCTGAATACACCCTGACAGAGAGGAAATGACCACAATGAGAGGAAGAAAAGGGAGAGGTTTATTACTTTATTTAAAGTAAACTGTTAAGGGATTACACACAGGCCCAGGCCCTGGGCTTTCTCTCAGCCACAAGCAATAGCACAAATCACTTCAACACAGGCATTGTTATGGCCGTCCTTGAGAGGAAAGATCTGAAAACCGGAGGCAGAGTAAAACTCTTTGTAGAGTCCCTGAAATAAAACAGAGACAAATAAGTAGGATAAAAGGACAGTTTCAGTTTACAGTGTTGCAGTCCTGTCACACCTCTGACAAATTTATCTTATTAAAAATAAATAAATGCTAAGGTCACATTAAGATCAATGGAAGGCTCTCATATGGCCCTTCCTGTTAAAGCTGTTACAATAATGTTCACACCATGTTCACTGCTGCCCAGGTTAACGCAGCCAATCCTTACTGACGGATACTTAAGGATTAAACAAGCTTCCACATTTCTTAGCTGAGGGGAATGTCGACTCCACTGATTGAGGATGATGAGAATGAAAATCCAACATAGCTTGAAGACCCCAAGTTGGGAGAAGGATATCTTAAGAGATAGGGCAAAGAAAATATACACCACACAATGCTGAGAAGGTCTTCTTAGCTAGCATCTATTGAAGTTTAATCACATTACAATTATAAAAATTGAAATTCAATTCATGGTAATAACAGCTCAACATTCATAATTAGTATTGGAAGAAAAATGCACAGTAGAAGGATGGCAGAGGCTGAAGTAGCGAATTACAGCAACTAATCCAAGACAGAGCTTTGAGGGTTACCTGGCCATGTTGCTGCACCTCCAGATGCTCAAGGATCAGGGTTTGGCAAATTCTGATTCAAGGTTACCTCAGATCAGAACTGTTTGCCACTTACAGTACTTATTTTACAAATCCTCTGGCAATAGTTCTTGGCTTTTTTTAAAAAAAGCATAAAAATAGAACGCAAAACACACATTTGAGTAAAAATGCATGTAAAAGTCATTTAAATAAACAGACATAATTTAAACATCAGGTGTGACTAGCTGCTATGCTAACTAATGTGCAAATGGGAAAGAACAGACTCTATGGGTAGAAGAAAATGATCCTTCATGACTGCTGAGCATGGGAAGATGCTTTTAAAATGTGTCCTGTCTTATCAGTTCCAGTGTGAAGCCCCACACAATATTAGCAAAGGCTGATGTAGAAATGAGTGCAAACTGTTGCCTCTCTCTCTCTCTCTCTCTCTCTCTCTCTCGTGACCAGCATTGACTTCCAAGAAACATACGATGAACCTGCTTTTTCTAGCAGTTCCAGGTCTCCGTATTTTCTCAGAAGAAGAAAAAAAGTCAAAGATGATGGTGTACCATAAAAATTAAAATGAAAGATTTAAGGATGAGATAATCTGTATATAATGGAAGTAGCAGTTATGGAAAACCGATGGATTCCTCTTGTCTTTGGGCCAATTCAATATTTTTGCGATTCAGGTAGCACAACTATACCACTACAGTTCAGTGTCATTTGGTCCCTTGCAATTAGTGGCTAGGCTGAAATTATTTCCTCAGTGGTAAATTCAGATGAATTTTATACAAAGAAAAGACTTAAATGAAATCAGTAAATGAGAAAGCTGAAATAAATCCCCTATAACTCAATTCCTTCTGGTATCAAGGGTTTAGTTAGTGCACACTGGATTCCAAATCCCTCTACAAGAATTGCTAAATGGCATCATTCCAGAATAGTGGTTGAAGCCAACTCCTAAAGAATGTTTACCTGAAGTCATGTTGGAGGCTGGTATTACATGTTGCGGAATACAAATGCCTTCAATAAAGGCATTCCGTGATTCATTTTGTTGTGGTTGGAAAAGGAACACCAGAGTGAAGGGTTCTTGGTGCTCTCTGAGCTTGCTTGTTTTCTTGCAGATGTTTCATTACCCAAACTAGTGCTAGTACTGATGATGTTACCTAGTTTGAGTAATGGAAGGTCTACAAGGAAACAACCAAGCACAGAGAGCACCAAGGACCCCTCATTTCAACCCTGAGCTACAAATATTCTCCTTTATTGGGACACCAGAATGTTCTCACCTTACTGGCAGGGTAAAAATTTATTTTACTCCTGCTGATATTTGAGAGATCCAGGAACAATCAGACCTTGCACAATTAAGTATGCTGGCAAACAGTGGTATATAGCTACCAAGTTTTTATTTATTAGATTTTTTTTAAAAAAATCATTTATTTATTTAAAATAAATAACTCAAGGCAGCGAACGTGCCCAACACTGCTTCATCCTCTTAGTTTCCCCATAACCACCACCCTGTGAGATGACCACTAGATCAAACTGCTCTTCAGAATCCAGGGACTCTACAAAATTTAGTCTGCGTTCTGTAACAAATTGAAAAAGTGGCTACAAAAATACTTTCAACCATGGCTGAATGCACCTTAAGTGAATGAATTCTGCTGTAACTTTTTACATGTTTTCAGCTAACCGAGATTAAATTGTACACCATTATTTAAATAACTTTGAGGATTCTGGAAGTTGTGTGGAGCAAAGATGCATTCGATGGAGAAAACTTGAGAGGAAAATAAAAAAGGAACTCAAGTATCTTGATTTTGATTTGTTTAAAAATGTTTTTTTTTACTTCATTTAGGGAGAAAATCCCACAGTATCTGTTAAAAAACAAATAGCAACAGGGACACTTGGCATGCAAAATTATTTTGAACATTCTTTTACATTAGTGGCAGCCAATTCAACACGCATTTTACAGAGATTTATTTCTTTGTTCTCAAAACAGGTAAACCAGAATTCTGTCATTCATACCATACTGAAAAATGGTCTATATGGGACTAAAATGAATCAGGCAACAAAGATACTATTTATAAACCAGATCATCTGAGGACTTATTTTTCACATTGTATAGTACAACAAACCAGTATTTTACACAGTCACTGGAGTAACAATTATTCCATTATACTTCTAAACCAGCATATGAATGAAAGGGAGTTGTATTTTTCTGAAGGCAGTCTAGTTAAAATGTTAATTTTACAGTCTTATTGCAACAAAGAGACAAAGAGAAAACTGCTAATTTGAATCTTGACTCAGATCACCAATGTAGAAATGGGTAGTGCTGTAAAGAAGAGTGATGCAGAAGATTGGGGCTTGGTATTTTAACAAATTTAGTAAATTGCGGCTGGTTGAACACCTGACACCAGTATGATGTGCTTCTTCCTATCTTAAATCCCAGTTTATTGGAACTTTTAAAGGGAAAAACTGGTTCTGCAAGATGTATCTGCCATTAGTATAGAAGAAGGAGAAACATATCAAGAGGCTGCCAATTAAATTGGTTTTATGAGGGGGGAAAATACATGCCAGACCTGGCAGAAGAAGAGAGATGGTTCTATATTTTATAAATGAGGTAGAAGCCAAGCACTGTGACAGTGTGAAGGATAAGAGAGCTTTGGAAGCAATTATTCCAAATGGTTATGAAGAAAGTGACAGGATGTGTGGAGTGCAGAAACTACCCTTATTTCTGTGCATGACATAATATTTTTTGTTTGGGGGGGGAAGGGACAAAGTAGGCCTGATTTACATTTTGTTACGCATTATTAATTTTGAGAAACAACGACAGAAAGTTATCCATGGGTTTTCCCCATATCCCTGAGGTGGGGCCACTCTTCACACGGATGCCATTATCAACTTGAGGAAGCCTGTCTGTGGAAGGGTCATTAGGTCTGAAATATGGTCATGTAAATATCAACTCTCACCACCCTGACCTTCCTTGGGAAATCAATGAACCATCACCACTTACATTGTACGTACACAACAAAAAAACAGAACTGAGTCATCGCCTTTAAATTAGGAATCGGCACAAAAAACCCTTAGAGCTTTATTATTGTACCCCTCCCCCGCATAAGGAGAGGGGAATAAAAATATATTTATATATGTATATATATTAAACCACTATTTAAGTACATACCCTATTCATAAATAACCAAACACTTTCTGCCATTGCAAAATTACTCATTGAGTTCTTTAAAATGACATCCACATTAAGACAAAAAAAAAAGGGGGGGGGAGGGTCTTCACGTTGGGTTAATTTGTGCATGAAAACAATTAACACAAATCTGGGTTTGAGTGTGTAATATGTAATTCCCAAGTCTGGAGTATGTAGCAAAGCCAGTTTTCTTTTCTCCCCCCACTCCGCTCCCAGAAGTGAGTGTGTCTGAATGTATTCTTCCCCTCAAAACAGCTAGGAGGGGAGCATGTTGTGGGCCACAGGCAGAACGTTTTGAAGAGCTTTCTTTGGGTTTGGCAAGATTTCCATTCCTGGGAGGGTGGGATTCCTGAAAAAAGATGCATTTTTTTTCTATGTCTGAATCCATTTCCTCTCATATAAATAGAAGCCAACGTTTCCACACAGGACATGCAAAGTAGTGCAACAATTCCACTCATACTACTATACAACAGTCTGTTTCTGGAAAGACCGAAAGGGGTCTGTTTTCAAGAAATTGCCAATGCCAATGCAGGGATCCTTTTGCTGCTGCAGCCTTCATCTCCAATCCACAGGAAGGAGCACGCGTAGAACAATTATAAGGTCCGGACAGCTACAGGGTACAGGAGTGACAAATGTTCGGCTCCTTTGATAGGCAGTTTCTTTGCAGTGTAGTAGTGAATAACCTCAGGCACACTGTCAAAGGGAGGGCTGTTCTGACCCAAAATATACTTCTCTTTGGTTTTTGCCAACTTCATGTGCATAAAACCTTGGTTACTCCTGTTGGAGAGAGAGAGAGAGAGAGAGAGAGAGATGATATACAAATTTCCACAAGTTACCATCAATTTGTAAAGTCTGACCCAATTTTGATGGAAATATTTTAGGGAAGTTGATGATAAATATATTATATGAATGTAGAACATGCAGGGTTTATTAAAAAAAAAAATAGTGGGTTTTCCCATCTGCCTTTTGCACTATATGTAACAAAAGAAAAACAAAACAGAACATTTAGTTAATTAGACTGCTTAAAACTCCAGGGTGATCCTTAATGCAAATGACCATAACTTGTCTGCAGCTGCCTGAGGGATTACGGAATGTTCACTGTGCTTTGGATTTTATTACTCACTTATTTATTTACTTATTATTTATTATTCAAATTTTTTAAAGGCAATTTTATGATGAAACGCAGCATCTGTCAGCAACTCCTGAAAGCAACTGTGCCTTTTCTTAGGATTTTGGAGCTGCCAAGAGATTCTGGGAAAAAAAAGATGTATTTGTTTTAAGATTCTGTAGACACACACTACATTTTCCAATAAAGGAGAATATTTGTAGCTCAGGGTTGAAACATCACCCTAATGCTGATGATGTCACTCAGTTTGGGTAATGACACATCTGCCAGAAAACAACCAATCTCCGAGACCACCAAGGACTCCTCACTATATTTTCCCTTTTCTGTTTCTAAATTCTGAAACACTGCAGACCTCTATTAGGAAGTAAGACCCATTCTAAGGACCAAAGAGAAAGAGGTGTTGGCCCTGATCAACCATTAATATGTACAGTTGTGTGCTGCATTACTGAGAATGATGCTATAAATAAATATTTTCTATCTCTAATTAGACTGAACCTATGAATATACCCAAGTTAGGTTAACATGATAAAAATATAGACCAGTCTATGGGTTGCTTTGGATTTTATGACAAATGTGCAACGGGTCTGCATTCAGCTGTTATTTTTCCCCCCTGCAAAGTCTAAAAACAAATATCTCAGACAACAAATGCTCAACTAAATTTGAGGGGACAGAAACCCTCCTTGGATGATGCCTCCAGAGAAACATGTATAGCCTACCACTTAATTTATAAGGAGCCAAAAAGTTAAAAAAAAAAAAAAGAGAGAGATGGAGAGAAAAAAGGAAAATCTAGTGAGAATGCTGGCTGTGCAGACAATCGAAAAAAGGCTGAGAGACTGCAGGGAAGGTGTTTGAATTTGCGTCTCAAGGGCACAAAGAGTAATTTTAAATTGAGAATAGTGCCTTTATCCCCTCTTAAATTGCTTAAGAAAATTCAGCTCTTTTCATAGGGCGTGGGGATATCTCCATCCTGTGAAAAAGCTGAAGCAAATTTCAGGCTCACATTATTCAAATTTTCCAAGGCAATTTTGTGATGAAATGACCCTTCTCTATAGAGCAGAAATCACTGCAGGCATTGTAATTATAGCTCTGGCACGCTTAAAAAAATCTTGAATTTAAATTTAAATTCTTTACAAGAATGATTGTCTTTTGAAACATAATTGTTCTCTAAGCGATTTCCTTTAAGCCAAGGGTGACATCTCTAAATACTTATTATGAGCAGATATATTGTTGTATCCCTTCAAGTTTATTATGCTTCTTTACCTTCCTCTAGTAAATGCTCTAAGATCCTGACACCAAATTAATGGGATTGTAAAAACAGGTGCATATTAATTCAAGACTAGAGTAGAGGGCAATCTACTCTAGTCTTTAGATTTAATGCAAGATTTAATGCAAGAACAGAAGATACTAGTTGAATTTGTTTGTTTGCAGTTAGAATGATTATCTATTGATCTCTGGATCATATAAAAGATTGGTTTGGGATTTAGTTTATATACTGGGTCACGATGAGTTTTTTTATTACTACGGTACCCATTATGGTTTATAAATCACGTTTTATAGTTTGGTGTGATATGTGAATGCAACCAACTATGAATCAGTCAAGTAACCATGAATAAAGAATGTACGGCTTAATATTCAGACAATATGAAGGTTTTTGTCTATGCATATTGAGGGAATTATATTGAAAGATCTGAAAGAGTCACTGAAGAGTGGGCTACTTCAGTACCAACTTATTACACAGGATTCTTAATGGCAGAATATCAGAAGAGAAAATCATATTCCCAAGTCCAGTTTTCCAAGCCTACTTCCCTGAAGCATATTACATTGCCAAATTACATTTCCTTGTATTTGTAACTATGCAAGACATGAAAGTGCATCCTAGACTGTCTTATCTGTAATGGGGGGTTACGTTATTCTCCAAAGCACCAGAGGGCAGGACCAGAAACAATGGTTGGAAACTGATCAAAGAGAGAAGCAACCTTGAATTAAGGAGAAACTTCCTGACAGTGAGGACAATTAACCAATGGAACAGCTTGCCTCCAGAAATCATGGGTGCTCCATCACTGGAGATTTTTAAGAAGAAGCTAGACAGTCACTTGTTTGAGATGGTATAGGTTCTCCTGCTTGAGCAGGGGGCTGGACTAGAAGACCTTCAAGGTCCCTTTCTATTCTATTCTATTCTATTCTATTCTATTCTATTCTATTCTATTCTATTCTATCCTATCCTATCCTATCCTATCCTATCCTATCCTATCCTATCCATCATAGGACAATTTTTATCTGTTAGAGATAGGAGGAATATGATATGGAGACGGGCTTTCATTGGCTGTCCTATTATCTTGCAGCATAATCATGCTTTAGGAATCCTGCTAAATGCACAAAGCTTTGAATTGATTGCTCCTCTTCCAGAACTTTTACAACTGCATACAAACATTTAGGCACCGCTAGTCAAATTGTACATTCTTGGACTCCTGAAGTGAACAGAAATTGACACAACTTCTACATGGTAAAAAGTTAAATGCAACATCCTTCTGAAAATGTGAGTGGATATCCTTATGATTTATGGGTAGTTATTTACACATTCAAAATAAATAAAAACAGTGAATATGGCAGGCCAAAAGGCTGCATACATTTTCAGTCAATACCTGTTTCGCAAGAAACAACAGCTTTCAAATATTTCCTATAGTCACCTCTAAGCCTTTTAGTTCTTGTGTTTGGATTTTTGCCCTACTCTTTCTTGTGGAACTCTTCCAGCTCATAAATAATTTTAGTTCTTGGAAATATCCAACCTTTCTTTTTAACTTCATTTTTTCACTGATTATGCAAGGCAGAACCCACAATCGCTGCAAAAGACTTGCCAAAACATTTAACTGAGACTAGAGTAGTTGCCCAAAAGTCCTCTATGCAGTACTGATTATA
Source organism: Azemiops feae (assembly GCA_023970755.1). Lineage (NCBI taxonomy): Eukaryota > Metazoa > Chordata > Lepidosauria > Squamata > Viperidae > Azemiops > Azemiops feae. The sequence continues at coordinate 2,663,769 of JALGBA010000031.1, forward strand.
CAACAATAATCTTCATTCAGAGAGTTATCAGAAAGAAATATTTTCTCTAATCTCATCACAGGTCATTGTTTCAGTGATGCAAACACATAAACCAACAAACTCTGATAAGCCTGAAACCCTTTGGAACAAGGTGCCTTAGACTGATAATAACCAACGTTGACTTCCTTAGGCACTACATGAGAAGCATTTGAAAAAAATTGTCTGAGGAATCTAAAGAAAGGGATTATTTTGCCAGCCATTAAGCAAGAGGGTTATATGACATCCAGTAGCACAGGAAATATTGTGTAGGTGGAAGGAAGGATGGATTCTACTAAATTTCAACATTTCCCAGAAGCTAATGTTCCACAGTCAGTGAAGAAATTGAAACTGAAAAGAGCTTGGAAGCATTAGCAAGACAACAGTCCAAAATAGTTTCCCAAATCAATCATGAAGCAATTACAAGAGAGAAAGAGAAAGTCTTTGGAATGGCTGCCGTGGTTCCCAAACTTGTATATTACTGTAAAAAATGTGGGAAGATCTCAAACATAAAGTGCATGCAAAAAGTCCTCAAAATATTCTTGAACTAGAAGAATTCTGCAAGATAATAATAAATTATTATTATTAATAATAATAATAATAATAATAATAATAAATAATAAAAATAAATAATAAATTATTATTATTATTATTATTATTATTATTATTAATAATAATAATAATAATAATAATAATAATAATAATAATAATAATAATAATAATAATAATAATACCACCACCTAGCTGCTTATAGCAAATATTTGGAAGCTGTTTCTTCTGCCAAAGAAGGGCTACAAGGTACTAACTGAAAGGGTGCCCAAATTTCCTTACCTGCTGTATTCAGTTTTCTTCTCCCCCCCTCAATTCCCATTAACCTTGATTTGGTTAATAACAGGATTTAATAAGACATGAGATCAAATAGGGAACTTGAATGGAACGTTTTCCATGATCATGCAGCTGACTGCATGAACTGGATTTTTTGACAGCTCTTGTTCAAAAGTCTATCAGGCTTGCCTTTCTAACTGCACACACAACAGAGTGCCTGTGAATTGGGAAGCCTACTGAGTGTGATCTCCCAGTCTTAATCTTTCATCTCTAGATATGATTGTCTTCCACCCTGTATAACTTTACCTAGCTGCCTCTTGCCTCTAAGATCCCAAGGTTCAAACATTCCTCGCCCTGCAATCAGCCAAACACACACAAATTGACAGGCTTAAAACACATTTATTCCCTCTAATGCCCATGATGTACCCTTAAAAGGCAGGTAAGCTAATTTGTCAGTCACCTTCTCCTCAATCACTTCACTGCATCTGGATCTACATAGGCTACAAGGTAAAAAGAACAGCCGGATGAATTCTTCAAGGCGGCTTCCTGGGAAATTCCTACTTAAAGCATGTCTGCATGCAAAATAGCTACTTTGATGATGAAATCATTTCCAAGTTAACAGGAAGGAAACTTTTGAAAAGCTGGAAAATTATCGATTCCCCCTTTTTTTTCAGTCACATTTGTGGGGTTTCTTGCCAAATCCAATCTCAATTAAAAGCAGGCCTGGAGAAACTCCAGCAAATAAAACCAGGAAAGGCTAACCAGGGAAGCAGTTTAATGAGTAACCAGAGGAGGGAACCTATTGGATGCAATAGGTCACACAGAGATGTCTGTGGGAGAATGTTGGCAAGCGAGAAGCCGAAGCTGGCATCTCTGCTAGAAAAGGAAACAGCCTATATGATTAGATAAGGGCAGTGTTACAAAAGGTCTTGGAGGCAGAAAAAGAATGACTAAACAAACTTATGAAATCTCCTCTCTTGTTTTGGCAGCTAAAGGACAGCCTGGCTAATAACTGGTAAGGATTAATAAACTCTCATAAATTCCACCATCATACACTACATCAGGTTTCCTCGTCAATCTAAGGCCTTATGAAACCTTTGGACTGTAGCTACCATAATTCCTTGGAATCTTGACCCGTGCTGATGGAGAATTATGAAAACTGCCGGCCAGCATTATTTCAAGAGCATCAAATTAAGAAGACAATACAGACAAGAAGAAATTACAAGGATATTGTGTAATGCTGGAGATTCTTTCCAAAGCTTTAATATGATAGGAAACCAGTGAACTTGTGAAGTGATTCCAAAGACTGTCATTATAGAATGTTTCAGGATATTTTACGCTGTAAATAGGGAAATTACATATAAGCTATACAAACACAACATGATTCTCTTTGGCACGCCTAATTCACTTAGCATGGAGACCCATCATAGTGTTTCTTCAGTTCCACTTTACATTCTGCATGAATCTAAACGACTGCAATGGGTAGGTCATCGTTGATCGCTCAATTTGTGAAATCAACCAACTGTGGTTTATTCAGTACATCAAGGTAAAGCAAAACATGGTTTAGCACATTTTGTGAACAGAACCATTGTGTAGGACTTGTTTTTATGTGTGAAATTTCAAAATGCATTCATTATATAGTACAATTATATTACAAACTGCTGGGTAGATACACAAAACTACGGTACTTCAAATGTTAGTTAACCTTTTAATCAAGTTCAATTTTCCAGTGCTGACAAATGTTGCATTCCCATAGTAAGGAATCTTGACAAATAATCTCCAAGTATTTGACCAACCAAGTGATGTTGTGCTGGCCATGGCCACATGATCTGGGCTTAAAGCTTTCTCTCTAAAAATAAAGGAACCACAAAAGTGATACTGACAGCTGCATTTGGGAAGGATAGGAAAAAAAAGGCCATTGGACAGCAATGAAAGGTTTAGAGGCAGACTACAGACAGGAGCCAGATGGAGTTGTGAGCTGTAGCAATACAGCAAAACAGTATCTGCCGAAACCTAGTTAAATAAAGTGATGAATTTTCAGTCCATGTAACCCTGTCAACAGTCACTCAATTGCAATAATAATAATAGCAATTATGGGCTGTGATCCACTGGCTCCAGATCTAAGAGTGTTCCATCTACCCAGAACTATTCAATAACACGAAAGCTTAGTTTTTTTTCTAACAACATGGCCAAGACACTGATGCAATCAGATGGGAATCTTATGTACAATCTTATGTCATTCTTATATGTTACGCTTGCATCTTGGCCTGCCACCTTCACACTAATGCTTATCTTTGGCTGTTTGCTACAACCTTACATATTGCAAAGCAGAAATTGAAGTGTGAGAAAGACATTGCTTTAAGAGCTGTTCTACACGCTCTAAAAATTTTTTAATTGTAACACTGCAAGCTACATGTTATGGTCATTAGATAGGAGAGGATTCTATATAGTACCCCTGATTTGATAATTTATAACATGCAGAGAGCTTTTAAAACTGGAAGAGTACATTGAAACTATACCCCTATCTCTATTGTTGTACAATCCAGAATTCTACATTCTTTTCGTGAAATTCTTAGATTGTTGAAATGCACTGCTTGAAAAGCAATGCATGAATGAGTTAAAATGCATTTGAAACCAGGCTGAAGAGGGAATGGTAGCTGAGCAGAGTTCCATGTCAAAAGACCACAGAGCAGCCAACACCAAAGGGAGTGAAAATGTCCCAAAACTATCCACATCTGGGAGTCAATTATCTAAACTGGCAAAAAACCATTAGCTATCAAATGAGCAACTCTATTTCAGAAAAGTTGTTTCGTGTTGAAAATCAGTTTTCATTGTGACGAAACTAGCTTGATCCATGGCTGCTGATTAGTAAAAAGCATTTAGTGGCATCAGACTTTTAGCAACCAGTCAAAGCAACTGGAAAAATTAGTTCAGAACTGCATAATGTGCTGTGAAAGCAAAAAGACTCTTAGTTTTCCCATTTAAAATTTGCAGACAAGGGCATCTGGACGATAACAACAACCCAGCCCTTTACTGAAGCACTGTAGGCTACAATAATTGCATCAAAGCTCTGCCATGGTTGGCAAGTGGAGTATAGTATGTGCCATTCATAACCATAATCGAAGAGATCTACTTAATACTATTCAGCCACACTACTAATAATGCAGTTCCTGCCTATGAAAAAATAGTTGCCTCAACAAAACAAATTGAACTTTTTTTTTTATTATCAAAAATGATTATGAAATACTCCACATGGCAGACACACACTTTCTTCACCCCCACCCCACCATTACATGAACCATCACTTTCCTAACAATTGTGGCATTTAATAAGGCTTCACACTTTTTTGCAGCTGCCAGGACACATCGCCCACAGCAGTAGGTTGCTTCCCAAGACCTCTTACTTTCAGTTATAATTGCTTAATGCATTTTTCATGAAGAGCACAGGGTAATAGTTATGTTAAATTGCCTTCTTTTTCATGATAAAATGACTTTAAAATACTCACACGTAACATTTGTGCAATTGGAGACAGAGCAAGGGCTCAATGATTATGACTCTATTACTTGGAATCCCCTGCATTGTCAGGCTCCCTTCATCTCAAAAGGAAAACGAGAATTTTCATTCTCAATCACAATCACATTGGCTGTATAATAAAACATAATTATAGAGTGGCCACTGCTTAGCTCTATCACAGATACATGTGCACATTTCCGAGATCACAGATTTTCGGCTTAGTGAGTGCCTCTAGCAAGGCACACTGTGGTCCTTAGAACTGAGAATCAAGGTTGTTTGTAGTGTATTCATGGACAATCCGAATAATGTCATCTAATTTTGGTCATCGGTCCATGTTTTAGATTTCTTTTTTTTTTTTTTTAGTGACAGTATTCCAACCTCCCTCAATGGAACAAAGCCACTGAGGTGGAAAAAACAGAAACGTAAGTGTATTTCTCAGAATGTGGAATGCTGTAAAGAACTCTATTTCCCTTTGGTTTGGGTTGTGGTAGGTGGCAGCTTAAGTTTCAGCAGAGACATGAATCACTTCTGGTCCCTTTCTTTCCCTGAATTCTCAAGTTGCTTTGGGCGGGCGCACAGGTGTTTCACATAACTGAATGCAAACTTAAAAAAAAAAAAAAAAGCTTTTACAGTACAAGGGCAAAAATAGTTTCAAACCAGAACTACCATTTTTCCTCAGATTAACAGGAATGTATGATTTATGCGCAATGGTGTGCAAACAATGGGCCCTATCCAACAACATGAAATGTAATATGGAGAAAAGCAAGGTTTTACACCTAGGCAGGAAAAACCAAAGGTACAAGTACAGATTAGGCTAAACCTGGTTCAAAAACAGTAACTGTGAGACAGACCTTGGAATCCTAGTGGATGATCACTAAACATGAGCCAGCAGTGTGTGGCAGCAGCCAAAAATGCTAATACAATCCTTGGTTGTATAAACAGTGGAGTAGAATCAAAATCACATGAAGTGTTAGTACCGCTTTATAAATCCTTAGTAAGACCACACCTAGAATACTGCATCTAGTTTTGGTCACCACATTACAAAAAAGATGTTGAGACTTTGGAAAAAATGCAAAGAAGAGCAACTAAGATTTGAGGGGCTGCCACAAAGAAGAGTGGGTCAGCTTATTTTCCAGAGCACCAGAAGGCAAGACAAGAAACAATGGATGGAAATTAATTAAGGCTAGAAACAACCTGGAATTAAGGGGAAATTTCCCAACAGTGAGAACAATCAACCAGTGGAACGACCTGCCTTCAGAAGTTGTAGGTGTTTCATCACTGGAGATTTTTAAGAAAAGACTGGACAGCCATCTATCTGAAATGGTATAGGGTTTCCTGCCTGAGCAGGGGGTTGGACTAGAAGACTTCCAAGGTCCCTTCCAGCTCTATTCTGATTGATTGATTGAAGTAAGGATTCTTACAAAAAATCAGAATAACAGTATTTCTGAGGAAGTTAAAAAACAAGGCAAAGGAATTGCTAACTTTCTAAGAGGTAATGTTCCAAAAATGTATCTTTAGGAAGATTTACCAGATGTCATTAGTCCTACAGTTGTACATTTAAAAAAATGTCATTATAAATGATTGCTTCTTTATTACAAAACATAGGGATGCCAATATAATCAAAGGGGTCTTCCCTGATTATAAAATACAGCATTACTGTATTCAAGATGGACAGTGATTAATATTTATATGTTACTTATATGTAAGGGTGTAGGTCTATACATATATTGTATATAGTATGTTTAAATGTGTGTTATGTATGTGTACACTTTGAGAGCAAGCAACTAAATTTCATTTTTAATATGTGTCATTGTGCCCACAATAAAAAATGACAATAAAGGTTATCTATCTATCTATCTATCTATCTATCTATCTATCTATCTATCTATCTATCTATCTATCTATCTATCTATCTATCTATCTATCTATCTATCTATCTATCTATCTATCTATCTATCAATCATCTATCTATCTATCTATCTATCTATCTATCTATCTATCTATCTATCTATCTAGATGGAGGACTCAGCAAAAGGTACCAATGAGCATTTTGAATTTCAGAATTTTTGTGTAGAGGAAAAGGAAGAGTTCAGATGGAGACACACTTGCTCACAAGCTCTGCTATATTTGCTACTAGTGAACATGAAAAAGAACAGAGTGGAAAAAGAGGCTGTGTCAGACACAAGTAACCAGACCTATACCTGTAAAGTTCAAACTTAACACTTTTTCATATTGTGCCTATTATACAGGAATGTCCCCAGACTGCCAGCCTTAACTTGGGAGCAGACAGATAAGGTTCTATGGAGCTTAAGCGAAGTCAGTTCTTGATCTCCTGTGGCTGTGGAAAGACTGGAGGCTAATTCTGCACTCTCCCTGTGGCCTGGTTGGGTATTTCCCAACAGGCTGAGGAGATAGATTAAACAAAAAAAAAAGATATTTAAGGATATTCTATCATAATGTCAGCCTTCTCGGGTAAACCAGATAGGAAACATCACCAGATGAACTAATTCTGCCTTATTGTAAGGCTACATTAACAAAATATTGCTAGCCCGAAAGTACAAATCTCCTTTGCAGCCTGAGAAGTTAGGGAGCATCCTCTTTCTCCTCCCGTTATAGAGCTATGGAGTATGACCTCTCTTAACTGAGCATTCCCTAAACAGCATCTCTGCCTTGTTCCTCAAGGTCTTTCTTATATACTATCCACGTAAATTTGTCAGCTTGAATCTCTATAGGAGTGTGTGGGTGCTACACTGTAATTTCAGAAACTACAAAAAAACAAGAAAAGCTATGATATGATCTCAAAAGAAGGCGCATGTCTAGACACAGTTCTCAATCACAGCCAACTCTACTAGTTTCAGCGTGGAAGAAAAAGCAAATGTAAGCTTCCACAGAGTGAAGATCCTGCATGATCATGTTTATTTAAAAAGCACAAGAATGTCTAGGCGATTCCTTAGATTTCTTTTACATTGTTTTTATGAAGATAAAAACAAAAGAGTGGCTAGAAATTCCTGCGTGAGAGTCTGATGCTGTGCAGGAGAGTTAGCAAAGAGGCAGAATGTGACAACTGAATCCTACTAAGAGGTCTCCTTCTTCATCGTCAGCCACACATGTTATTTGCCTACTTCTGTTTCATATCACAGGATGCTCTGCAGGTGAGATAAAATAACAATATAACAATGACCAAACACTAGAGGGAGATAGCTCAATTAGAGGCTATTTCTGGGACCAGCTTGATAGGAGATCCACCATAAGGAGATGGGATGGGGTCCATAACACACAATTCATGAACTCCTAAGAAGTGGCTCCTCAGCCAAGCCACCAGTCCCTTAACTTTACCTCCCCTGCTTGTACAATAGTATGAATCTATATTGACATTATGCATTAAGGTACAGTATGTGATTATTTTAGACTATATTACTGTACAGTATGTGATCTCCCCTGAAATCTGCCATGTCTGCTCTGGGAGGATCGATGTTCTTTCTGCAAAGTATTAAACTTTTATTTAGGACAACAATCAGTTTCCCTACTGACAATGATCTTGAAACCCTCTCATCATTCAGATGCATGACTCAAAAGCTCTTCTTGGCTATAATGATGAGTAATGTCTTTGGTGACCTGTTTGGTCTCAATGCAGCTATTTCCCCTATAGCATCTATTGCTTTGCTATTTAGAATATTGTCAAATTATAGGTTTTACTCTGGGAAAAGAATGATGGAAGAGGAGACTCTCAGACTCCTACTCACATTCCCTACAACTTGCAAGTTAGTTGACACTTCTATCTCTTCACTTCGTTTATTTCCTGGAATTTATAGCTCTCATCCTATTCATTAAAATGCTGTGCTTAGCATGAGAATGCAACTGGATTCCCCAACAGAATAGCCTCCAATTAACTAAATGGAATGACAGCTTTAAAAAAAAAACATTAACAAAAAGTAAAGGGGAAAAAGTAAATCTGAGCTCATTTCCCCCCTCCCCCCCCCCAAAGAGGGTGGAAAGACAAGAGGAATGCAGAAATGCAACTTTGAACACATAGCTTTGACAGCAAAGTCAGAACTTCAATGCCTTTGCCAGTTTTTGTAGGAACTATTGGAAATCAAAAGAGCAATAGCCATTAGTCACACACATAGGTGTGGACACATCCGAACACCCTGCCTTCTGCTATAATTATCTTTATTATTTACTTCAAACTAGATTTTATTGGAAACTGAGTCCGCATGTTTCCCTTTCACCTTATTCTTGATTACTTTAGATCTATTGCTACATTGCTCTCTAATGCCCTGAGCTATGAAAGGAAACAGTAAGAAAATAAAAGGTCTGTTGCAATACAAAAGAATTTCATATATTCGATCCATCGTTTTCTGAAAAAGCATACAGGGTATTGAAGCAAACATAAATGCCTACAGATACATATCACAGTCTGGTGGGAGTGGACAAAAAGGGGTTTATATTAAATATATGAATGGTGCATTAAATAGGTCAATGGCAAAAACCAAACAAACCAAGAACTCTGCCCGAGGCAAGCCCAGACTTGTGTTCAATAAAGCTACTTGGTTGCATCACTGCCATGCTATTTTTCAGAATATAAGAAAGTGATCGGATATAAGCCTCAGCGAATGCCCTACACCTGGAAGAGTTGTCTTTTTAAAAGACCGTATGAAATTTGGGCAGGGGGAATCTAGGTATACAGTACCCAAAGTTAAAAGCTTGATAATTTACAATGGAGAGCTAGTTTGTTGTAGTGGTTAAGATAGCAGGGTGGAAAACCAGGAAATTGTGAGTTTTAGTCCCATTTGAGGCGTGAAGCCAGCTGGCTGACCTTGGCCCAGCCACTCTTGTCAGCCTTAGGAACCAGGCAATGGCAAATTAGCACTTCTAAAAATCTTGCCAAGAAAACTTCAGGAACTCATCCGAACAGTTACCAGGGATCAACACTGACTCAAAAGTACCGATGGAAGAGAATATTTGCAGCTCAGAGTTGAACTTCGGGGTCCTTGGCGCTCTTGGAGCTTGCTGGTTTTCTTGCAGGCATTTCATTACCAAACTAGGTAACATTATTGGCATTGACGATGTTACTTAGCTTGGTAATGAAATGTCTGCAAGAAAACCACCAAGCCCAGAGAGCACCATGGACCCCACTGACTTAAAAGGGGAAAAAATACAATGACCCAGCTAAAATGCCCAGCAAAGTCATGAGGACATTTCTCTCGTCCTCCTGCCACAAGACAAACATGGAGCAATATCTGATTATATGTTAGATTGCTATTCCCTTGACACAACAGACACCAATCTTTCCTCCTAGCTACGCTTCTTTGTAGGTTCAACCAAAAAAGAAAAAAAAAACAGCTACTTTGAAAGAGAAGAGCTTTTAGCATCTATTTTAAAAACAGGGAGAAATCTAGGGGCATCCCTTCCAACAACAGGCACTTGGTTAAAACAACAACAACATGCTAATAGCAAGACCCTCTGCCACTTGTAAATGCAAAGAGGACTTGAGGTATGATTTAAAAAACAGCCCTTCAGCTGAAATGTTTGCAGAGGTGGTGTTAAGTCCTTATGGCCTTGCCTGGATCCCACATCAAGTGATTACATTTCAAGCATTTGGGGTTCAAATTTCTTCTGCATCCAAACTTATGCTGGCTGGGAAGATCTTAAATGTTTGTTGGGGGCTTAAAACCTGCAGCCAATATATGGTAGGTCTGTATTTTAGTTTGCTAATGGGGGTGATGCTGAGCACAGTTCTCCAGGGTTGGCACTTTCTCCTACCCCCACTTTCCAGCTATTTATTGTGCCCTCAAATGTTTGCCTGAGAACACAGGGAGTCCATCTAGAATGGGAGCAATATTGCAGGGAAAGAGAGAGCTGGCTAAAACATCTTCTCCTTCACCCAGCAGGACCCACTAAGAAATCTAAGAACAAAGGGGCTGTTCACAGATGTTTAGTTAGAACTTAAGCTATAAAATTCCTCTCCTTATCCCATGGATGGGAACTTTCATGCAAAATACTGTGTTGAAAGGGGGAAAAATCAATATGTCTTTGCAAATAAATAAATGAAGATGAGAGCCAGCAAGGGCTTAAAAGTTCATGCCACAGATATTCACTGTAAGGCATATTAATTTCATGTTAAGACACAAGAATTTCCCCTTTAAAGAGAGATGAAAAAATGTTGAACAAAACTCAACAGAATGACCACTGCAATGTTAGTCCCTGGTTGGCAAAGTTTTACAAACCAGCAATCCATGAATTTGTTTTGAGAAATCAGATCAACATTTTTTGCTTGATAGCCCCATCAAGTAAGTGGCTGATGAAGCGACAACTCTTGAACCCGGGTAGTTGTTTTCAGACAGATCAGATGATCCGAGGCAATACGGACAGGGTCTGATTAGGAATTAAATGTCTCCCTATTCATAAAGAATTGAAATATTTGTCAGTTTTTCTTCTCTCTCACTGCTTTTCACGAAAGGAAGATATTTATCTTTTCAGTAACCCAGACATTAATAGCCAAATACATGCTGGGAATTATAAGAGCTATAATTTAATATAGTTTAAGAAGCCCAATTTAAGACAAGCTCTTTGCATCTACCCCAAAGTTAAAGATAGAACTGAATGCAGTTAAAATAATCACAACAGCAACTGTTTCGGGTAATTTTGGAGGAAATCCAAAGGATTCTTTTTAAGGCAAGGTGGATGACAGACTCTGAGGCTGCCTGGGCAGAGGGCAGAGGACAATGGAAAGCAATCTATTTGCCTTAATAGCTGAAACATAAGAAACAATACTGTCTAATGGGAAAATTTGGAATTGATAGCTTATTAGAAAAAGCCATTGTTCTTTTTCAGGTACACTGCCAATTAATTATAAATTGTGACTGGGTTACGATCATTTATTGAGACTTAATCTTCTGAAATAATGGGGTACACCTAATTATGTCTTACACAGATTGCCTTACCTTGTAAGCAACAACTTTATTCTTCACCTTTAACAATTCTCTGTCATGATGGAACACAAAGTTCTCTACCACACAACCATATTGCACTGACAAATGGGATATGGACTAACAAGTAGCCCTCAACGTATTGGGATCCCAATGTGTGTCACTAAGTGAGGTGGTTAAGTGAGACACACCTGATTTTATGACCTTCTTTGCCGTGGTCGTTAAATCACCATAGTCAGTGGTGGGATTCAAATATGTGAACAACCGGTTTTCTGTGTGGATGCCGCTTCCGGAAATCCATTTTGGGCCTGGGCAACAAAAAATTAGCTACCGGTTCTGCTGCACTGGTGCGAACTGGCTGAATCCCACCACTGACCATAGTCATTATGTGAATCACATGGTTGTTAAGTGAACCTGGCATCCCTGAATGATTTTCCTTTTTGGAAGCCAGCTGAGAAAGTTGCAAATGGTGATCACATGATCAAGGTCGTCAGCAAACAACCCGTTAACTTACCACCAGTAAATTCAGAAGGAACACCACTAGAAAAAGTTGAAAGGATCACGCACCTCGGTTCTAATTTACATGAAAGCTGGGACATGACCGCTGAAGTAAAGACAAGGATAGAGAAAGCTCGAACAGCATTCTTCAAAATGAAAAAGGTCTTCTGCAGTCACGACATAAGCCTAAGACTGAAAATCAGGCTTGGCAGATGCTATATTTTTTCTATCCTGCTCTATGGAGTAGAGAGTTGGTCTCTGACAGAAGGCCACCTGAAGAGACTAGAAGCATTTGAAATGTGGATTTACAGGCGGCTGTTACGTATAAGCTGGGTTGACAAAATCAGAAATGAGGAGGTGATAAGCCGCCTGGGAAAGCCAAGGGAAATCATCAAAACAATTAAAAAACGAAAGTTAGAATATTTTGGACATGTGATGCGACACCCAGAAAAATACGGCATACTCTATTTAATCCTCCAAGGAAAGATTGAAGGCAAACGAGGTCCAGGCAGAAGAAGAAGATCATGGCTTCAAAATCTAAGGGACTGGTTTGGACAAAACTCAGCAGCACTTTTTCGTGCGGCTGCTGTTAAAAACAGGATCGCCAACATGATCGCCAACGTCCGATAACGGATATGGCAGAAGAAGAAGATGACCCAGGGACACTGCAACCATCATAAACACATGCCAATTGCCGAATTTTGATCTTGTGACTCTGGGGAGGCTATAACAGTCATAAATGTGACCAATCGTAAACCACTTTTTTTTCAGTGCTATTGTAACTTTGAATGAATGGTTGTACGTTGAGAACTTTCTGTATATCGTATTGTTAGTTATTTCTCCTTTTCGTGCCAGAAGCCTCATAATTTTAGTTAAAAAACAGTAATTGCACATTGAATGAAGGGATAGCACTGGAAACAACATTGTTTTTTGCTTCTCTGACAAGCATTAAAAACCACAGGCAGAACGTTTTCTGGGTAGCATCCAGTGCTTGTACAATTAATCAGCTGCAAGCACTGAAAAAAGGCCAGTGGCAGCCAGTAGAACAAGTATCTTGTAGAGTCTGTAGACACTACTGGATGGAGAAAAAGGAAAACCTTTTTTAACCAGTGAACTGAAGGCACATGAGTTTACAGAGTAGCCCTCGCAGAACCTGGACCTGTGAGGCTGAAGAGCAATGACATTTTTCAGCAAGGACAACATCCCTGTTTTGAATTATTACAAAGTGCGGTGATTGGTTGAAAACTTACATTATAGTATCCAAATCGGTAAATGCTTAGGTTCTGAAAGGAGCATGACTTATTCTGAAGAACATTTGAAACAAGTTAAAGTAATGACTTGCTATCTACCATTATATTTCAATAGCTCATTTAGCTTCCAAGGACAGGGAAATATACATTTTGGGGATACCAGGAAAGAAATCATTTGTATTTAATTAAAATTAAATAGTTAATACAATTCTCCTGGCATACATTTTATATGTCTCCCCGACTGTATTCACAATTTCAATTTCAATTTTGGAGATCTCTTGGTAATTATGGGGGGATGTCATATGTGAACCTCGGAGCTCAGATTGTGTACTACTGTTCTAAGACTTCTGGTGTTTCGGATTTAATTTAATTTTTTGCAAACGTAGGCTTGTTTTGATAGTTTTTACACCCTTCCCTGTTTTTCTCCAGAATGATCTAATATATGCATTCATTATCTGAATCTCTCCATAGTTTAATCAACTAAAATCAGAAAATGGTAGATCACACTTCCAGGAATTTGTATGCAAACATTTCAGCTGATTTTAGGCAGCTTGGAAAATGCAATTTGCAAAGGTCAGTTTTCATCTTTTTGTAATTTGGGCTTCGGATAGCAAAACCTCCCAGGGCTTGGTATTCTATCAATTTCCTGACAATTGATTTCCATAGGGTAGTTTCTTTCTCATCCTAAATTAAATTTACATCTTTCTGCTTTCCAAATACAATTGATTTATTTACCAACAGACAACAAAACACTCTATGTTTTATCATTTGTACCACAATAATATGCCTATTTAATTATACGTGTCTCTAGCCTGCCTGCTGGAAAGTCTAAAGTTTGTATTGATTTTTTCAGTATAAAACTCAAATGGCCACCTATCTTAAGATACAATAATCCTAGGCGGCTCACAACAGGCAATAACTATAGAACATAAACATTTCTCACAAAATCCTAACAAGAAACACATCAGTTTTCCTCTCATGGTGCCACAATACCCTATTAACTCCATGCTTGCTGGACTCACTTTTTTCCTAGCCTGGTGCATGGGGGAAGAGTCTTGATTGCCTCTTAGAAGGTGGTTACAAAAGGGTGGGGCAGCTATGGAAAATGTACATAGTCAAGATCACACCAGATGACACCACTTAAGAGAAGGACCTGGTGGGATGGGCGGATACCCTCAGGAAGAGGCTATCTTGCATGTATAACCTGGCCCCATGGCACGCAAGGCTTTAAAGGTGATAATCAGCACTTTGAATTTTAAAGTCTTCATAATAACATTTCTTTTCATTCTTCCTTAAAAAGAGAATGTTTATAACTCAGGGTTGAAAGGAAAGGGTCCTTGGTCCTCTATCAGCATGCTTGTTTGCTTGTAGATTTTTCATTATCCAAACGAGGTAACACCATCAGTGCTGGCTTCATTATCTAGTTTGGGTGATGAAATGTCTACAAGAAAACATCTAAGCAAGAGAGCATCAAGGGCCCCTCTTCCTTGAACACAAGCCATCAGCAACCTTTGAACAGGAGTTATTCTCTCTCTGCTTCATAGCTTGATAGGTATATGCTAGGGGTCTTCAAACTTGGCCCTTTTATGACTTGTGGACTTCAACTCCCAGAATTCCTCAGCCAATTAGAATAGAATAGAGCTGGAAGGGACCTTGGAGGTCTTCTAGTCCAGCCCCCTGCTCGAGCAGGAGAACCTATATCGTCTCAGACAGGTGGATGTCTAGTCTCTTCTTAAAAATCTCCAGTGATGGAGCACCCACGATTTCTGGGGGTAAGCTGTTCCACTGGTTGATTGTCCTCACTGTCAGGAAATTTCTCCTTAGTTCCAGGTTGCTTCTCTCTTTGGTCAGTTTCCAACCGTTGTTTCTCGTCCTTCCATCTGGTGCTTTGTCCACAAGTCATAAAAGGGCCAGGTTTGAAGACCCCTGGTATATGCATTTTAATGATGAATTGTTTTTTTCAGTGGTTTCCATGCAGGCTACCCATTTTAATTGAGAAATTCACACCATTAACTGCTAACATTTTAAATCTTGGTTGCTGAAAAAAGGTTTTAGGTTTAAGAATAATTTCTTGCTGAATGCAAGAAATGAGTCATGAATATAGGCGACTGCTTTACCAAGAGAAAATATGCCAAATTACATACAGAATTTTGAACACTTAGGTATCAAAACACCAAAAAGGAGAATATAGATGAATAATCCATTATTTTACCCATTTCTGCCAAGTACAGAAGAATTCCTGACTGAGATCTGAATCCAGGTCTTTCTGGCTTGTAAGTTTATATCTAAAACATTACATGCTGCACAGCTGATAGCAAGTTTTATATTATAACTAGTCAACCCACAATCTGTTGGGTCATTGTTTCAGAAGTATTTTCTTACCTAAATAGAGAAACAGAATGACCATGGCCAGGCAAAAAATCATTGAGAGTGGGAAGGACTTCCAACTTCCTTCTGACTTGTAGGAAGCTGACAGGGAGCCTTGGAAATGATAATCAAATGATGGCTGATAGTAGTTTCCTCTGAGAATGGGCAATTCTTTATGTGCTTGAAAAGGAAAAGTCTGTCTTGGATGGAGTGTTCCTACAATTCTAATTCACAACTGGGACATAGCTAAACTAGAAGTTAAGAAACAAGCTGTACAAATGGTTTTTTCAGACTGATAAGCAAATAAAAGGAATCTTGAGGCTTTGGGTATCCTTTTCTACCTTTTAAAAATCTTTCTTTGGGAATTGTAAAATGATAGGAGGGGCTCAATTGTCCACCAGTATTCAAATTACCTTTATGAGGATAACGTTGAAATGGCTATATAACAAGCTAACTTCAGTTTCCTTTATTTACGGTTTGGATTATTTATGCCCGCCCCATAAATAACCCTGCCATTTTCAGAGCATATTAATTAAAACACCCAAGGAGCAATTGCAGGCATTTAACATCATTTTCATTAAGCTGTTTCCATGGTGCTGCATTTATTACTCTTATTCCTAAGTGAAGTAATCTTGACGAAAAGAAATCTATTAGCTCTGGAATGAGTAACTGCAAACTGTGACACTTGACTAGACAACACTGAGAAGAAATTCAATAAATTGCTGCTTTGGGAATTTGTTCTAATGGACTGCAAAAGCTGGCAAGCTAGTGCACTAATACAATGTGTGTGTGTATGTGTGCGTGTGTGTGGAGCGAGCGAGCGAGAGAGAGAGAGAGAGAGAGAGAGAGAGAGAGAGAGAACAAACTATAATACTAGGTTACTCTCAGAAGCTAAAGGAAGATTTATGTTTTCTGACTGTAGAAGAGACTTGCATTATTTTTGATCTCATTGAACCAAATGCAAGCACCAGTTATGTGGTAGTGTCATGGTAAATGTGTGATAATACCCCTAATTTTGCACTTTCAGGCAACTGGGTTGCAGCCACAAACTTGATTAGTTAGTCTTCTTGTGGTCCACCGCACAACACTTGCTGGGTCACAGGTTGGTGTGCCAGCTAGCCATGCTGTACTTCAGCCCTCACTGTAATTCCCAATTCAGAGTAATCATGTATGTATATATTTTTTTTACAAATATCACTAACTTGCTTTTCTATTAGGAAGTGATTGAGGATGCAATTAAAGCCATAAAATCCATTCAGACTTTTATTGTCCTCATGACTTTTTTTCAAAGTATACCAAGTACAAGTATGATACATGACAGTGTTTTTCAAGCTTAGCAATTTAGGACATTGAATTCCACACATCTTAAAGTTGCCAAGTTTGATAAACACTGGTGTATGATATTTCCCTTGTTTTGCCACAGTTCAATATGAATTCATTGAAATAAGCTATGGAACCCTATTCTTTAGCCTACATTTCCTAAAAAGCACAAAAATGCTAGTATTTATCTAAGCAAAGGCAATAAAATACACACATACATACATGCATACATTCATACCAAATATTTTCACACCAAGATGCTAAATTGTCTAGGGTATATATTTTTAAAAGCCAATGAAAAGAAGGGAAAAAAGATAGAAGAGGAAAAATGGGGATTGTGGGAGGTTGTAAAATGTGGCTACCATGTAAAATTAAGAAGCAGATGAATCTGAGTAAGATAAATTACACAACAAAATCAAGTTGCTTTTAACCTCCTCAGTGCAATAGATCATATACAAGCATTAAAACTGTGCAAATTATTTCTACATTCTGGGCACATGCAGACATAATCAGGACCAAAAGGGTTGCCTACTTGAATTTGGGCAAGTATGTCTGGAGCAGGGAAATGAATTGTGAGAATTAGACCTGAATCTAAAAAAGCTTATGTATGGGTCCCCGACTTTAGCAGATCACTTCCAACTTCCCTAATTATGACCATCATTTCTGACACGAACCATATTTGTAAGCCAGTGAGATATTGCAACAAACTACAGGTAGTCTTTGCTTAGCTACCACAAGTGGAACCAGCAACTCAGTCATTAAGTGAACTGGTTGCTAAGTGAAACAATTTTCAGACCTGAGTCTGACGTTCACAGACCATCAAAGGTTGCAAAAATGATATTCTGATTAAATTCCATTATGCAAGTGCCATTCAACTAAAGTAAGCACTATAGGAAATAATTGCCTTGGTGAGGTGGACGACATAGAAGTTTAATAAATAGATGAAATAAAAAGGCTGAATAACAGAATTTCCAAGACGAAAATTTTCTGCATCCGTTGTTTCCATAATTAACACATTTGATCTTTAAAGGGCTTTGAGAAAACTTTGTGCAGCAATGTATAGAAGAGTATCTGCAATTAAATTATCCAAAGACAAAGATAATGGTCTTTGCCAAAAGCCTAAGTTGCATAATGGGTCCTTTGGCGGACACAAGACAGAACAGGTAAAATGTTTTAAGTATCTTGAAGCAATATTCCACACTTCTGGGAACATGAAAGCCAAATGGAACACGTAGCGCTTGAAGCTCAGGGGCTATTCTGAAATTCTTTCACATAAAAGGAGGTGCTAGGACCTGCTGCCATCAAAATATATCTGGAAAAATCCCTGCTGCAGCTGTCTTATGGTGCACAATGTGGCTCTTATCCAATTACAGACTACTCAAATTGACAGCAATTTTCCAGTTGGATGTGTCCCAATGCTGGAAATCAGACTTTAGGGGCAGAAGCATGATTTGGGCTACTAATTGCCTACTACTACTTGAAACATAGTTTCTTCCCCACAGGTTTGGTCTCACAGGTATTCTTGATAACTTTCAATCTAGATGGAAGCAAGGTGTGCCTCTAAAGTTTTGCACCTTGGTTCTCTCTGAATTTTGAGCCAGCCAAAGTACTTGAGCACGCATTAAGTACAAAGCACCAAGGTAGCAAATTGAATTTACAGCTTTTCAAAAGAATTAACTTCACAAATGGAGGAAACTCAAGAGTGGGTTACATGCCTCCGAGGACAGCTTGCCAGCTATCTTTCCTTTTTTCTATTTCCCAAATGGAGAGCATTTCCAAAAATTAAATTTGATATGCTTCCATCGGCAGTCCTATAGGGCAAATTCTGAAATACCTCCTCTAAGGAATACATTGCTTTATGTGAATAGGGAATGATAGAAAATGCTGCTTGTGTTTTCCTCTGTTGCACTAAACATTTTACACCTTCTCTCTTGCATTTTCCAAGTTGTTTACAGCAATTTTATGTTCCCCTATTGCTATCAGACAAAAAAAAAATGACTTCATTAAATAGAATGTGGCAAAATCCTGTGTGATGGCATGCAGAGTCTGGTACATGATAATATCTAGTTCACCTTTGTGAATTAGCCTTTTGATAGCTGCTCGCATTATAATTTTTATGTTTTACAATATTTTTTAACTGTAAATGAGTATGTGTGTGTATATATATATATACGCCATTGATTATGCTGGTTATTCTTTAGTAAGTGATTTATTGTTTTTATATTACTGCTTATTATAGTTATGCATTCTACCTGACTGGCCTTTTGGCTGTACTAAAGTAATAAAGTAAACCTGGAACTTGCTATTATGTGCTGGGTTAATGGCAGTGAAGTCACAGGGTTTATAAAGTGCAATAATTATCTGAAATGAAGATGTTGGTGAATTTATGAGAATGTAAGAGAATGCTTACTCTCAAAAGAGAAACACACACAACATATATATGCATACACACCCATATTTATGCACACACACATATAGACTATGCACACTAGACTAGACAATGGACAATTGGAAACCCATGTCTACCACAAACCCATGCACACGGACCAGATCCTCAGCTTCGCAAGCAACCCCCCACTGCACACAAAAGAAGCGGTCCAGACCCTCTTCAGAAAGGCCAGCACCACAACACTAAGAAAAGCATAAGAGAAATGGCTGCTTGATGTCTTTCTCCATAACGGCTATCCTAAAACTTTGTATTCCGACACACAGCACCGAAACCACAACACACCACATAGCCAACTATCACACAAAAACTAACCCTACCACACACAAAAGGGATGTTGGAAATGACACCCAGAATTCTCCAACCTCTAGAATAGCAATAGCCCACAAACCCACAGCCACACTCTGCCAGGAATTATCCAGAACCAAAGACAAGATACAGAAGGATAAAAGAAACAATGTAATCTATAAAATCAACTATAACCATTGCAACCAATTCTACGTGGGACAAACATCATGTCAATTAAAAACCAGGATCCATGAACACCAGCTGGCAGTCAAACGTCACGGTCCCAAATCCTTAATCTCTACCCACCACTGACACCAAACAGCATTAGTTAGATTGGAGCAACACAAAAATCATTGGCCACGCTACCACCTGCCACGCTCGTGAGTTCATTGAAGCCTGGCACTCCACTAGCAATTCCAGCAACAGACTCATTGATCTACAACCAGGCTACGAACCCCTCAGGATCCAAATCAACTGCACAGCCAACCAGAGATAGCACTGATCTTCAACCAACCCACATAAGCCCCCCACCAACAGTTCACTCCCAATGACCTGACCTGATGTAACCTCCCCATCACAAAACCCACCACAAAGACTGATGACTCACACCTGATCCATCACAAGACCCATCACTTGACACACCCACACCTGAAGCCCTTATAAACAGAAGAACACTGACACTGACATCCCCTAAACTCCACTGAAGATGTTACCTAGCCTGGTAACAAAACGTTCACCCTTGCGCGTGCACACACACACACACACACACAAACACACATATATTTCAAGCCCAGACCATGAAATCAACTTCACACAATGGTTAAAACTACATGTAGTTTTGGTTAACAGCCACTCGTTCAGCTACTATTCAAAGTTTTGATGGAACTGAACAAGGGGACTGACAGCCAGACCTCCAAGTTGTAGCTACTGCAGTGACCTTATGGTCATGGGATCGCAATTTGGCCCTTGGTGACCAGCTCAAAATGACGACGGTCGCAGCAATGGTCGCAGCGTAACACAGTCATGTGATTTACATTTACAACCTTCACTGCCTACTTCCAACAAGCAAAGTCAATGGGGAAGTTGGCAGGAGGTTGCAAATGGTGATCACGTGATGTCAGCTTTCCCAGGTAAACAAGACAGGGAAGATAATTAATTGAACTGATTCTAATTCACCGTGAGGCCACATTAACAGAATCTTGCAAATCTGAAAGTATAAACTTCCTGCCGCCACTTTTAACTGCTTGATCCATTAGAGCGGATCCTTCCTAGGTTTCCCCCTCTGACTATTAAGACACCGGGGGCTCCTGCCTCTCTTGTCTGATTTGTTTCCTGGGCAGCATCTCTGCTCCTTGCTCCCCAAGGTCATCCACGCACTCCATCACCTCTGAGGTTTTGCCTAGCAACTACAACTGGAACTGCCAAAGCTGCCACTGTAAATTGGTGTGGTCACGTGATGTCACACTTTCTGGCCACGTTGCTTAGTGACGCAGTTCCCTCTTGGTCCCAGTTACTGTAGTTATCCAAGGACTACCTGTATTTTTTAATTTAAACTGGCTAAACTGACAGAATCTTGTAAATCTGACTTTGCTGTTCCTTCACCGCCTTCTTATATTCTAGTCAATTAGCGAGTGTCTGTCTGAGCTGTTTCCAAGTATTATCTGTTTATTGTGGACATAAAATATGTTTCACCTCACACACCCCAGCGGTGGATCTTGCCTATTTCCATCAAGATCATCCTCCTTCCTTTCTACAGATACACCTCTGTATGTATCCATATACCTGTCAGAAGCCACTCTTGTCTCCTCCCAAAAAGAGGGCAGGACCAGAACAACAAGAAACTTAATATGTATGAACAAATGCAAATGAAAACAAAACACTGATTGATCCCTAGATGTGTATTCTTTCAGACAGAAATCTACAAATATATATTCACAGTCCACTACTTTTTCCCCAAGAGAAAGAGGAAAAAAGAGGAAAAAAACTGTGATAGTGATGAGACAATGTGGGGTAACCACACAGGGAAAAAGAGAGAGAAAAGAGGAACAAGAATGCACAGAGGTGAGCAAAGGGAGGAACAGCTGAATATGGAAGAAAGAAAGAAAAAAAGACAAGATGTCCAGTATAGCTACACCGAAGGGTTAAATTCATCAGGCAAGTAGCCTCCCATGCAAGAAGTAATTTTCCAAGCCATTCGAGCTTTGCAGCAATGATGCCTGAAGGATCTGCACCTCTTCCTCTTTGCTTTGCTTTCATCAGCTTCTCCTGCTTTCATCAGTAGTATGAGTATGACAACCCCCCTCCCCCATCTGCAGATAATTATTTTAGCAAAAAATATTGCAGATATAAATTTGACCTGTGGATGTTGTGGATGCTAATTAAATGCAATCGTCATGCTCAGAGAGAGTGCATTTGTAAATATCCGCCTGGATGGTGACTGTGAAGGACAGATTGCTGTAACAGATTTGGTCTGATTAAGGGGACCAGTTTATGCCCTTCCAGTGTGTTGTAAATATCGCTATAAGCAGGTATGAATGACAGAGTAGCTATAAATAATCCCCTGTAGTACCACTTGTAACACTAATGACTTAGCCTCCTGCAAGCGGCAGGATTATGTTTGTCTGTCAAAAAACGGCTGAACTAAAAGTTTATAATATACTGAAGGTTTATAATCTGTGCATTTTTCAAGAAAGTCATTTGTGTGCAGAACATGAGGGAAAAATTAATACGCTCTATCTTGGTTATCGTTTCAGAAAAATGTTCACTCGCACATTCTCTTCCATCTGTGGAATGTGATCAGAAAATGTACTCCTAATTCATCAGGCACGATTTACTGATTACAAGAACTGTGCTGGCAATGGCAAAAACAGGCTGGAAGGGCATTTCTACAAGGCTGGGCAGAATAGTAAAACTAAGTCAGCTATTTCCTGAGTAGAGTTTTTAACAGACGTTGCTGGAATAGTTTTTCAAAAATTCCTACTTAAGAGCCTCTGCCTGTGAGTAAGCATCACTGGTCTACTGGATTATTGTCATTATGATGATATGCTGGCAGCTCACTTAAACAAAACTGAACTGTGGAAAAATCCTGGGGTGTGTGAAATCAGTGTTAATTCAAAGCCACAAAATCACACCACTCTAAAGACTTTGTGCTGTGAAAAAAGAAAAGATATGAGCATCATTACTGCAAGCCAAATAGCAAAATTTTGGAAAAAGGAGAAATGAGAAGTTCTTGTGTTTGTGTGTATGTGTTTGTGTGTGTGTGTTTTGTTGTTTTTATGCATGATACCTGGGTAGCATATGATTGGAATTGATTTTGGTGTGTCTCCTTCCTTAATATTCTCACTTCCATTTGGAACCGCAATCAAGACTAAGCAAGTTCATTTGCTCATTTTATGTTCTAGGTCAGTGATGGCGAACCTTTTAGAGACTGAGTGCCCAAACTGCAACCCAAAACCCACTTATGCATTGTCGAGTGCCGGGTGGGTGTGGCCCATTGGGTGGGTGTGGCCAATTGGGTGGGCGTGGCTGCAGTGGTAACGGCAGACAGGGTGGGACTAAAAAGTTCAATCAATCAATTCCAACTTTGCAAGATCTTTTTTTTTTCGCGAGAAGTTGAAATTGACTGATTGAACCTTTTTTTTTTTTTTTGCACACGGCGGCGGAGGCCTAAAGCGAAAAGGTTTTATAAAACCCAGCTGAAGGCCTAGGACTGGGGCGACGGCACACGTGCCCACAGAGAGGGCTCTGAGTGCCGCCTCTGGCACCCGTGCCATAGGTTCGCCACCACTGTTCTAGGTGAAAAGCTAAATTATATACATTCAAAACAAATAATGCATTTTAGGTTGTATCCTTAACAAATGAGAACTGGTGGAGTAAGAGGGTTAAGAGTTTCAACTGGAAAACATAGTTGAAATTATATGTCAGCAATCTATTCATTAGGTAACTTTTAGCTATTCACTAAATAATACTGTCTAGAAATCAGAATCACTTGTACACTTATGCTTATCTCTTAGATTAAGCAAATTAAAAAATCAAGTATCCAAGTGAGGACTTACATGCCTGAATGTAGTTAGAAATGAGAAATGTAGACATTATTCCGAAAATATATAAAAGGACGAACATCAGGGGAAAGATCAGAATGAGTCTGTTGCAAATATATTGTGCCAGATTAATCTTATCTCCTTTTTTTATTGAGTTACTAGCTTAGTTAGTAATGCTATAGATACAAGATATAATGTAGGGCTTTAGCAAAACCTTTGACAGTGCGCCTAATTATAGTGTCCTTAATAGAATGGTCAAATACAGTCTACTCTAGATGATACTGTTAGACTGACTCACAACTGGCTGAAGCATTGCATCAAAAAGTGAACATTAATAACTGTACGTCAGCTTGGAGGGAAGTACCGAATGGATCCTAGATCCCCACATTGTTGAATTATTTTTATAGATGACTAGATGGGGAATTGAGAGAACACTTACAAATTTGCAGATGACACAAAACTGGATGGCATAGCTTCTATTTAGTACGAAACAGAGAAGATTCAAAAAAATGTAGACAACTCAAGCAGTGAGCTGAAAAGAATAGGATGGAATTTAGCAGAGCAAAATAAAAAGTTCTGCATTTGGGTAGAAAGTTTTAAGGCGTAAGTACAGGATTAAGGAGACCAGTAGTACATACAAATGGAATGTGAGTGTCCTTGCTGCCCGCAAAGTAAACATGAGTCAGCAGTGTGGTACAGCTGCTGAAAAGGCAATTGTTATCTTGGAGTGCATTACCAGGAGTGCAACATCCATGCCATGAGAAGTAATTGTTCCAATCTACTTTGCTTTGGTCAGTCCTCATTTAAACTACTGTGTCCAGGACCACAACAAATGGAAGAGGTTCAGAGCAGGGCTACCAGATGGTGAAGGATTTGGAAAACCACCCTTGGAGGAACAATGAAACGAACTGGGCATGCAGAAAACATGAGTAAGGGAAGATGCTTTAGTAGTCTTTCTCTATTCTGGAGGATTATTGCAGAGAAGAGAGAGTAGACTTATTCTTTATTGCCCCACAGAGCAGTTTTAATCTATATCCTGAAATAATATATTCTTGGAAAAGCTTTAGCATCTTGCTTTGCTAAACCTCTGTCTAAGGCAGATGAAACATGACTTCTATTAAAAAAAAAAAAAGGGGGGGGAGGGAAACATGTAAGATCCCTTCTCCTTTAACAGCATGATAATCTACCAACAATCTTAAAGTTATTCCTTTCTTCATCATCCCTTTTAATGGAAACTAACTGGAATGTTGTATTAGTAGGCAGCAAAAGTCATTCCAACCTGCCCTCTGAAATTTCTGCCAAAATAACATAGCTGTTGTACCCAGATCTTTTGATAAAATGTAAATATATGAAAGGGTCCTGAATTAGACTGCCACAGCCATTCAGGGGGAAAAGGATGGCTTGTCTCAAGATTACAACCTTTCTTCAAAAATGAAATCTTTCTAGAAGATTACTTTGGCAGAATTCAGCTTAGCTAGCCTGATACAGAAAGATGACTGAAGGAAATGCAATTGACCTGTGCTATATATGGAGGTCAAAGCCAGACAGCTCAGCATGAGTCTCTGACCTTGTAAGTTTGTTCTGTAGTTCTATTATCTACTTCATGCATTGCAAACAAATTGGAAGCAAGCAGTGGCCTTCCATTACCTTGCTTATTTACTACTATAAAGGCTTTGGTCAGCTGGTAGAGTGTTTAATGAAGAAAATTGCGTTGTTTTTCAGAATTTCAAACACTTCAAATCAAGATTTATAGTTAGATGTTCTTAAACAGAATAGAATGTGTCTGCAACTGGGAAAAAAAAGATGAACTCTCTGTATGTAATATAAATCAACAGAGAAAGCATATAGACTGTACTGTATGTGTTGAAATTGCCACAAATGGTTTTTTTTGTGTTTGCTACCAAATAACAAACTTGTCAACTGAGAAAGAAAAGGACATTCCAAAGGAAAGATACCCTACATTGAAAGAGCAAAACATATAGAAAGGTAATCTCATTCCAAAGATTGATATTTGCAATAAACGTTTGCCGTGCTTTTGGGGAAAGGGAATCTCATTCCAAAATTCTGATACTTTCAATAAAGTTCACTGTGCTTTCGGACAATCCAAAACAGAATGTATTTTTGATGATCTTGTATTCCATGATATCTCTGATAAATTCATTGTTTTGTTTCCAATAACTTCCCGTTAGCTTTTTAAAATTGATGACATTATTCTTTACATTAATTTCTTACTTCTGCTTTCCTAGAAACTGACTTGTGCTTATGAAAGATGCAATTACGCCTACCACAACAATGTAATGGTTTCAAAATCATTAATTTTATAAATCCTACTTCAATGTTGTACATGCACAGTATTTTTTCCGAATTATTTTGTTTAAAAATTCAGGCAAAATTAATCACATATTTATAGAATTTCTGGTGGGGAATCAAATCAGCAACATTAGAACTGTTCTTTAAGAAAAGGCAGGGAAGGGTGTAGGGAATGTTACTTGATTACAAAACAAGTTGCTTTTTTTAAAGCCAAGACTGAGTATTCTTATATGACAACTACTTTCTTAGATTATGTCTATTGTGTTTAACATGACTTACATATGCATATATGTAAGAAAGTGAAGAGAAAGTGAAGAGGAACTAAAGAGCCTCTTGATGCGGGTGAAGAAGGAGAGTGCAAAAGTTGGCTTGAAACTCAACATTAAGAAAACCAAGATCATGGCATCCGGCCCTCTCAATTCCTGGCAAATAGATGGGGAAGAAATGGAGGTAGTGACAGATTTTCTCTTCCTGGGCTCCAAGATCACCACAGATGGGGACTGCAGCCAAGAAATTAAAAGACGCTTGCTCCTGGGGAGGAAAGCTATGGCAAATCTAGACTGCATACTAAAAAGCAGAGACGTCACCCAAAGTACGTATAGTCAAGGCCATGGTTTTCCCAGTTGCAATGTATGGCTGTGAAAGTTAGACCATAAGAAAGGCTGAGGGCCAAAGAATTGAGGCCTTTGAACTATGGTGTTGGAGAAGACTCCTGCGAGTCCCCTGGATTGCAAGGCGATCAAACCAGTCGGTCCTAGAGGAGATCAACCCTGACTGATGTTTAGAAGGCCAGATCCTGAAGTTGAAACTCAAGTACTTTGGCCACCTAATGAAAAGGAAGGACTCATGGAGAAGAGCCTAATGCTGGGAAAGATTGAGGGCAATAGAAGAAGGGGACAACAGAGAATGAGGTGGCTGGATGGAGTCACTGAAGCAGTAGGCATGAGCTTAAATGGACTCCAGAAGATGGTAGAGGACAGGAAGGCCTGGAGGAACATTGTCCATGGGGTCGTGATGGGTGGGACACAACTTCGCAACTAACAACAACATATGCATATGCAACTAATCTTTGGCTGATCTTGAAAAGCTGATCAGGGCTAGACCTGTTGGTAACTAAGGTGAGATACCATAAAGAAAACTAGGGCTGTAGGTTGAACTGAGTGACTGAAGGAATATTTTCAAGGAAGGTCCTGGCAAACTACTTCCAAAATGTTGCCAAGAAAATGCTATAAACGTTTTGCTCAGCACTGGAAAAATGAAGAAACACCATTGGACGAAGAGATAATCAAGAAAATACTGGACTATGCTGAAATGGACATACTTACATTGAGGGTGAAAGAAAAAGAAGATACAGAATATTTTCAAACATGGAACTTATTTTATCAATGGCTGGAAAAACGGGGTAGAGAATAAGAACTTAACTTGTATTACTAAGCAAAACAAATCAACCCAGACAACACATTGTTTATTAAGCACTAATGAAATGTAATAATAGAAAATTAATAAAATATTAAAAAGAAAGAAAATGCTACAAACTTTTTATGAAGTCATCAGGAGTGAGGTCAAGAGACAGTATATATTGTGAAGGACTTTAGGACTGCTTATAGCAGGTAAAGCAGATATTAAATTGCTGTAAAAGTAGTTTAAAAAAAAAATCATATTTAGCCATAAAGAATGAATTATGAAATGATTTAATTCAACAGAACAGAGATACCTTTACTTTAAGTATTGTTAAAAAAACAAATACATAAACTTGCTATTTCTGTTCCGAGAATGCAAAGCCCAATCGATGTATAAGCTTTAAGCAAAAGTTTCTAGGCTATTTTTTTTTTTTTAAGTTTAACCATCCTGGGGCAAATGAACCAAATCATACTGTGTGGAGAAAGGGGAGGAAACACTGAGCAAAGAATTGCCTATCAGTCCCTCTGAAAACAATTTAAATCAAACATTTGGCTAATTTCTATTTGTCAAAACCCATTGTCAGAAACAGACCAGAGAAAAAAGACAGTACAGATAGTCCTCGACTTAACGACCACAATTGAGCCCAAAATTTATGTTGCTAAGTGAGACATCTGTCAAGTGAATTTTGCCCCATTTTACGACTTTTCTTGCCACAGTCATTAAGTGAATCACTGCAGTTGTTTAGTTAGTCACATAGTTGTTAAGTAAATCCGGCTTCCCCATTGACTTTGCTTACCAGAAGTACATAAAAGGCGATCACATGACTCTGGGACACTGCGACCGTCATAAATGTGAGTCAATTGCCAAGCGTCTGAATTTTGATCAGGTGACCATGAGGATGCTGCAATGGCTGTCAGTGTTGAAAAAGGGCCATAACTCACTTTTTTCAGTGCCGCTGTAACTTCGAATGGTCACTAAATGAACTCTTGTAACTTGAGGACTACCTGTACAGGTGTCTTCAACTTACAACCATTCATTTAGTGATTGTTTGAAGTAACAGCGGCACTGAAAAAAGTGATTTATCAACTGTTTTTCACACTTGTGACCGTTGCAGCATCCTCATGGTCACCTGATCAAAATTCGGATGCTTGGCAACTGACTCATATTTACGACGGTTGCAGTGTCCCGGGGTCATGCGATCACCTTTTGCGACTTTCTGACAAGCAAAGTCAATGGGGAAGCTAGATTCACTTAACAACCATGTTACTAACTTAACAACTGTAGTAATTCAAGTAACAACAGTGGAAAGAAAGGACATAAAACGGGGCAAAATTTGCTTAACAACTGTCTTGTTTAGCAACAGAAATTTTGGGCTCAATTGTGATCGTAAGTCGAGGACTACCTATAAAACGGGAGTACTGGAACCTGAACTATAAAATGTTTCCACTTTGTAAGAAATAAGCATCTTACATTCCCAATCCTAAGCACTCTCCCTCTCCCATTCTGATATTGTTCGTGTTATCACCAGCAGCTATCTTGCCGGCTTAGAAGACTGGTGGACTAGCGACATTCACTTCTTTTATAATGGAAAGAATATTTAATTCCATATCTATTCATTTCAGAACAGATACATCAAAAATTCTAACACACCTGTCAGTTTCAAGTATAAAACCCTGCATTCTTGGTGGGAGTAGTTATTACAACAACATTCTTGTAGGTTTTCTTAAACAAAAGGAATGGGTACTAAAAATGTTTTAAGATAATCACCGGGAAACTGTTCTCAGTCTTAATACCTAGTGCAGATCATTGAACAGTCCTGTCTCTCAGTGCCAAAGGATTTTCGAATTGCACTGCCAGTACAATCCCCCCCAGAGCTTAATTTTACTTAAGAAGACAATACCAAATATGTTCTCGATCCAAAAAAAAACCAAACCAAAAAACCAAATACGTTTAGGGAAAGAGAAATAAAGACTTGAAACATTGCTATTTCTTCTTTATAAATCAGATTTACAATATATGGCGCTTTTTAAGCATTTCACGAGAAAGGGCTTCTTATCTTGAGCAACAAAGAGATAGGAAAGCCAGACTTCTACTCCTCATTTTGTTTCAGAATAAGGATTTCGGATCAGTAACCCAGATGTCTTGGTGGCTGGCTATAGAAGTGATTGGGAATTGGGAATTCTGGGAATGTTAGTTTAGCGCACCTGGGTCCATAAGATTGGAGAAGGCTAATTTAGGAGTTTAATACATGCAAGGATGTTGTGAAACTACCCATGAGTTAGACTTATGAACAACTTTTCACGTATGTCTTCTGAAATTGGAAAAAAGAAATTGGAGAATGATACCGAAACACCGGATCTGCAGAATATTTTGTAGTTGGTAAGTTATGGAGCAGTGCTTTCATGCAAAAGCTTAATCTTATTTCTACTGGAAGGATATTCACATTTCCACAAAAATAGTCCGCTAAAAGGCTTTCCTGCACAGATTCAAGCATATTACAATACTGCAGGACTCATTCTCCAAACTATAAAAGAATAAAAGTGAAATCTCCTTCAAAAGCGTGGTAACTTCATGGACATACTCATAACATTTTCTTCTACTGCTTTTTTCCTGCACTTCACCGGATATGGTTTGGGATATTAAGTGTGGGATAACACAGTTTGCCTTCCAACCCCCTCTTGTCCCACAAGCGTATTTTCCTTCTATAACAGCAAATCCTTGCAAATTCCAGTTTGGTCTGAAAGAACGTTTGCAAAGGGACGGAAGGCTTTGGGGGAGCGATCTCGTGCTGCTTCGGGCCTTCCATCCCTTGGCAAAAGCTTTTGGTGTGGAGAAAGCCTGAAGGAGCGCGAGACCACACCCCGAAGGCTTCTCTTCTCCACCCCAAAAGCTTTTGCAAAGGGACGGAAGACCCGAAGCAGTGTGAGATTGCTCCCCATGAAGCCTTCTGTCCCTTTGCAAAAGCTTTTGGCGCGGAGAAGAGAAGCCTTTGGGGTGCCGTCTCGTGCTCCTTCAGACTCACCGAAACTGCCCGGTGTTCCAAAAGCGGATTGGGTGTCCTGCACAGGCAGCCTCGGTGAGTCAGTGAAACTGAGTAGGACACGAACATCCCACTCTGCCTCTGCTCCCGCCACTCCGCCTCTGGAGCGGCAGGAGCAGGCAAAGAAACTGCATTGCCTGCAGCAGAGAGGCTGGAGAGGAGACAGCTCTCTTGAGGAGAGAGGAGGAGTGGTCAGCCTGTTCTGGAACTCTGGATCTCCGAAAGGTATGTGAGCCTTTGGGATGGGGAGGAGCTGGTGGCCTATCATAGCATGGCCAGTGCCTGTTAGGTCCTGGTGGGGTGTGGGAATAGGCAGGTGGAATGTTGCAATGTTGGTCGTTAAGGGTGAGCGACTGCCGTGTTGCTGCAACATTTGTAACTTCAGGACTGTGTTGTAAGTACTTTTTTGTCGTAACTTTGAACTGTCGCTAAGTGAACTGTCATAACTTAAGGACTACTTGTATTGACTGCAGAAACAGATATCTATACCTATATTTATATCTATGTATATATATTTAAAAATCTGATCTTTCACATGTATATTTGGAAAGAAAATGCTATTCAATTTAATAGGATTTAATCTCAGGTAAATATATGCATGATTGCAGTCTAAAAATTTTAGTACCAGTTTTTAAATTATTATACATTTTTTTCCTTATTCTTTTTAATATAAATCAATGATATCTCCCTAAGCCTAAAACTTTTACTATTCCACTCCAATTTCCACTGCTTGTTTTACTTGGGGAAATTTTATATGGTGGTTTACCAGTCAATAAAACTAATCTTTTCATTCATTGTATTCTGTACAAGGCAAACTTTTTGTATTTTATGGGTATACGTTATTTGTCAAAGCAGGGAAAGAGGAGAAAAAAACAAACAGAACAATTGGTTTATTAAATGTTGAAAAAAATTAAGCAGAATGTAGCGGAAACATTTTAATCAGCAGCAAGAAGAGATAAAAACTAAAATACTAAAAACTAAAAACAAAATAAATATAAACAAAACCCCCATGCTTGTCCCTGGAGCATTACAGCCAAACCTCAGAAGTGTCACTCAAAGCAATCCAGTCTGACATCTGGAATTCTAAAATTCCTATGGGGCTTGAGCAAGCCTTTTTAATGTCAAGATGAAGAAATGTGTGTGGTAGCTGCTACTGCACCCTACAAATCTAGTTAACACCATGCCTATAATTTGTTTAAAAGATACTTACTTTAAAGAAAGTGAATAGTCATGCTTGCTTGTTTGACTGTTCCTCACCAGATAGCTACATTCTTTACACAAGCGCAAGAGGTTTTCTGCATCTGTCCGACTGATTGCTCCATGATACCATCTATAAAAAAAATACAAGCACTTAACGCTTAGAATAAATTCACTTTGAGGTTTTACAGTTTTTTAAAGACATTCTAATGTACTATACGATATGCAAGACAAAGCAAAGCAACTTTGAGAGATGCGTACTGGACGCAGCCCTGCAAACTCCCAACAACTGCAAAATATTACTTTCCTGTCAGTTTCTGCTGCCCTATGGTTTCCCAGCACCAAGTATCAGCAACTTACATCTGTTTTTCTAGCGGAATAGTTGGATCCACTCTCTCCCCCAAGATTCCACAGAATTCTGGGCTACCATGTTTGATGGGTTTGAAGCCTCCCCCAGGTGCACGAAGCTGTCGGCGCCGATCACTTGAGGACGGAGAAGGTGAAGATTGCCTTATCTCTCCCCCGTTGAACTGGGCTGTAAGACATATTCAAGTAAACCATTACCTCCAAATTAGCAAATACCCAAAGAATTTTAAATATTGAACAGAAATAATGGATTTTAAAACAAATAAAAGTACTCTGTACACTATACTACATACTATGGTATGCTAATGGCAATAGGGTTGTCCCTCTCGCTGCAGTGATCCTGAGCAAAGTTTAAATAGAAGCCGCAATATGAAACCATTAAAACATGGAATTCAAAACATATAACTCAAAAAGGAATTTCAAAAAGATGAGAGTAAAAGCAGTGGTAACATAACACAACGTGTCATATAACGCAATGTAAGAGCAATCCACCCAGGCTTCACTAACTTCATGAAGACCATGTCTGGGGAAACAATCAGGTTTTCAATGTTTTCTGGAAGGTCAAGCGGGATTGGGCTCAATCTGATCTCAGATGGTAAAGTGTAACCAATCTGAACTCCTTGGCTGATAGTTCTTCCCTCCATCAAGTGAAACAAAGCAACATTTAAAAAGTATGGTTTTATTTTATTCATTTCAGTATAGCAGCAGGCTGGCTTGGAATTTTAGGAGATGTATTCCCAAGACATCAAGGTCATGTCAGGTTTCAGAAGACTGATTAGCTGGCAGAAAACCAGCCCTCCAACTGCTCTTCCTAAGCCTCCATTTCCTGACTGTACATACTTATCCCCCAAGCCACTTATAAAAATACTTGCCTGTTTTTGTTCTCTGCTGCCTCATCTAGTTGCCTTATTCTATTATACACTGGCAGAACAATGCTGGCAGAACAGGCTCAAATAAATAACTAGGAACAGGAGCAATCAGTCCTTTCCAATAAGACATTGAAAGTGACCATGCCTTGTTCTGTTTATGTTTTATATGCTGGTCTTCTATCTCATCCACCCTTATAAGGTCTGATTTGGCTCAAAAACACACAATACCAGGACTACAATAGGACTCAGCTTAATGAGCCTTCTCCAACTGCCTATCTTTTATATACGAAAGAGCTACAATTCCTAGCACTATTTATTCAACTCATTGGGAATTCTGATCACTGTAGTCCAACTCCTCTGGAAGGCATCACTTGAATCCAACAGCAAAAATATCACCTTTTATCTCAGAAAAGAGAGACACAAAACTCCAAGGATTAATTTTGGAAGAATTAAAAGAGTTGCCTCAATTAACAACAATAAATTAAATGTGAGGGAAGTGAGGTCGTAAGTCTATTGCGGTTGGTCACATGAAATCTCACTTAACAACCTCATGGCTTAGCAATGGAATTTCCAGTCCCAAGTGAAAATTAAAGGGATAAATTCTCATTCAACTTGACATATTTTTTATAAAGTCTTCTATTATCAAAGCAAAGCTTGTCATTTACAGAATACCAAGTACAAAGCAAAGATATACAAACAAAGTTAGCCTGGTATATTATTGTTTCAGGGAGTTTAATGGAATATTTTTCCTCAACCACCTTCCCATTGGAAATCCAATACAAAATACATGTGACAAGGGATTAGATGGTAGATCTCCTCTACCATCTAAAAGTGGCATTTTATGGTTCATTACCAAACAAAACACCCAACAAACCCAGGACCAAGAAGTGTGAACTCCATAGCAAATAAATGTCCTTAAGCAAAACAGAATAACAGAGTTGGAAGGGACCTTGGAGGACTTCTAGCCCATTCCCCTGCTCAAGCAGGAGACCCATACCATTTCAGACAAGTGGCTGTCCAGTCTCTTCTTAAAAGCCTCCAGAGATGGAGCACCCACAACTTTTGTTCCACTGGTTAATTGTTCTAACTGTCAGGAAATTTCTCTTTAATTCTAGGTTGCTTCTGTCCTTGATTGGTTTCCATCCATTGTTTCATATCTTGCCTTCTGGTGCTTTGGAAAATAGGTTGACCCCCCCCTTCTTTGTGGTAGTCCTTCAAATATTGGAACACTGCTATCATGTCACCTGTAGTCCTTTTTTTCACTAGACTAGCCATATCCAATTTCTGCAACCGTTCTTCATGTTTTAGCCTCAGCTCCCTAATCATCTTTGTTGCTCTTTTCTGCACTCTTTCCAAAGTCATGGTGCAACATGCAAATGAGAAAAAAGTGATAAAGATAGTAGTCACTAGGCAAGGCTATATGATTCTGTGTGACTGATATTATCTTTGTATTATTGTAATACTATAAAGGCCACAAAAGCAATAGTTTTGTTAAGCCTACAATTAACCAGGTGAAAACAATCCTATAGATGATAAAATATTCTCACCCTTTAACTCAGGTTAGAGTTGTTGTTCTGTCTACCTCCTCTCTACCTTCTGTGGATTCCAGTGAACAGCTGTTTAAGCATTTGAAAATGAAGGTAATTCACTCTTACAAAGTTTCAGAAGGCTATAAAACCTCTAAATGCTTCCAGCTGGCAATTTCCAACTACAAGGAATACTTTTAAAAAATGAAAGCTACAAAGAATTGTGGGAATCAAATGAAGATCTGAAAGATCAAGAAATATCTCTGCTAGAATGGTCTTATTTGTAAAACAAACCTAGAGATCGCTCCAAATAATCTGATGAAAAGTTTAGCTGACAATGGAATAATTGTCCACATTGCAGTGTTGCTTATACAAGAATGGCCCAGTTTGGGACAGTTTGTCAATTCTCTAATCTCATGACAAAATACATTGTCTAAAGTATGTAAAAGGAAACTCTGGTAGACTTGAAGTGTTTTGGAACAAAATGCTTTGGAATGATGAAACAAAAATTGAGCTATTCAGCTGCAACAACAGAAAAAATGTTGGGAGCAAAAAGGGCAAAACATTTCAGGAAAAGCATACTTTGCCAACCATAAAATATAGGGATTACTCTGTTATCCTTTGGCAGCCAGAAGCATACGAAATGTTGTGGGCATAGAAGAATGATTCAGCTAAACACCAGCATATTCTTTGCATCTAATGTCTCCCAATCAAGGAAGAAATTGAAATTGAAAAAAGTTTGATATTTCAGCAAGACAACAGCCTGAAACGTACTTCCAAATAAACCATGAAGTACTTATAGGAAAAGAAATACAAGGGTACTGTAAGGGTCTTCTCAGTCCTAAGATTTGAATATTATTTAGAATTTGTAAGGAGATCTCAAGCACACAGTGCATGCAAGAAATTCTAAGAATATTTCTGAGTCCTGAGAGTTGTGCAAGGGAGAGTGGGAAAAGATACAAAGAGCAAGAATAGGAAGACTCTTAGTTGGCTACTTGAAATCTTTGAAAGCTGTTATTTCTGCCCAAGAAGCTATTGCAAAACACTGGGTGAAATATTATGCTTTTTAATTTTAACCCAACACTCATTTATTATGATTGTAATAAACATTTAATTGAGCAAAAAGATTAGGATGCCACATGTAGCATTTTTATTTGACTCTCTAAACTAATAAATATAGATAGTAGCTATACATTAGGATTTGAAGAATTTAATGTTGTACCATATGGAGGTTGTGTCAGTTTCTGTTCACTCAAGAATATAAACATATAATCTAAGCAGGGTGCCTACATTTTTGCATGTTCAAGTCTACTCTGTCTCGTGACCATACAAAAAATAGACATGTGTTTTAGTCATTAATTGGATGTAATGTCCACATAGGAAGTCTCATCTAAGGTGAGGTGGCCCTGAGTGACATGAAATTATGAAAAACACTTCATACAATCTATTCTAAAGCACACAGAATAATAACCAAGAAGCAAATAGGTGCAAATGGTTCACAAAATGGAATTAAACTAAACATTTATTGTGCAAAACAGAATATTCTGTAATGTTGAGAGGTATATGCATAATTCCTTAAAAATATTGCTATAATAGTTAAGCTACCTACACTGCTAGTAGACAATAATCCATTTACAACAATCCATACATAATTAAACGCTGCAAGCAATCATTTAATTGGAGAAGTCAGACAAGGAACTCTTGTCAACTCTGTGCAAAGATGATAAGGAAGTCACAATTAAAAAAAACATAATTGCATTTAAAATTTCCTATGTTTACTATGATGGTAATTTTACTGCAGAACTCTATCCATTAAATGTGGCAGGATTCCAGAGCACCTCCAGATTTTTTGATTGCTAAAGAACAATTTCCTGAATTAAAACTGAAAGGCTGTTCTACTTTTACATTATAAATGGCATAAGAGTGCACAGAAATACAGCTTCCTGTGTTTCAACATGTTATTGTTCATTGTACATCGCCTGTCTGGAAGACAGCAAGCTTAAAGCATTGACTCATGCAAAGATGCATTAGGAAGCACCGTTTTTATAATTGACGGTAATGTGTCTGCATCAGAAGAGAATGAATATTCCTATCCATGGCCATCTGCAGTGGAGGACAAGGGAGAGCAAATGATGAAATTTGTGTGACATTGTGCAAATGTTGTAACTTTCACATTGTGTCAGATGCTAGGAAAAAATATGTAATTGTGGCAGCTATATAATGATGAATGCATGTATTACTGTTTTGGTGTCGCTGCAGTTTGCTGAGGACACCACTGATTATCATATGTAATGAACGCCTGGAGCAAAATTATTTCCTTTAGGGGAGCCTGATCAGTCAGAGGAAAAATGAGTGAATTATATGGGTACAACTGGCCTCTTATGCCTCTTATTGAGCTCACAGAATTCTTAATTAAAATATATACCATTACCAACTAGCAGTTATCTCATGGCCTACTACTAATATACTCTGGCTGGCACACCAAATGAGTATTAGCAGCTCAGATCAGAGAACATCTCAGCTTGCCAAAATCAGCATGGGGTTTCTACAGATAGAATTATGTCATTCTGAAATGAAAGCTTTATTTAGCAGTAGAACTAAAAAGGCATTTCATAACCTTTAAAGGGTATAGAACCATCACCAACAAGAAGATCCATATATGCATAAGAAATAGTATAGTTTTTCTCTCTCCCCCGTTATAAAAAAGACTTCTTCGTTGAGACAAAACAGTTTTTTGTCTGTGTGTCTGTGTAGCTTTTTCCTTATTATTGTTCTATTCCGGCCTTTTCCTCTCTGGAGGCAGAATTGGATTGAATCTCCTAAGGCGATGGGAGTTTTCTAGTTTCACTCCAATATACACTCCAATGAATACATCTCAAGGCCATCAGCTACAGGAAAGTAAACCTAATCTATCAGCTGCAGAAAAGTGACATGGATATAGAAGAAGTATAGAGCTACTACACCTTTTGCTCTTTTTCTTAACAAAACATTAATGAAGAAGAAGTGATAGCTTTTATAACAATTCACAAATGTACACTTTCTTACTCAGCCATGTAAATGATTACTGTAAGAAATGCATCTTTTGATGTTCTTGGCAAAATCTGGATTGACTGATGTTTTCTCCCAATTATAAAAAATCTGTGCCGGAATCCCTGCTGATATTTGAGAGCTTGATAATACAGACATTTACATTACTTCAAAATATCATATGAAACTGTCATACATGAAATTAAAGTACATATTCAATATTTTCTACACATTTTTTTTTGCTTAGAACTGCAAAAGACAGAACTTGGAATCTTGGCTGATCTCAGAAAAAGCTAAACTAAGCTAAGATCCTATCTAGTTGCATAAGAGACCACAACAAAATCCCAGAGTGCAGGATAGATTGGGAAATTTAAAAGAAAATCCTCCAAGAAGGCAGTGGCAAAGCAGTTCAATAATACTTCCAAGAAAAATGTCCGACTTCCGGTTTGCCATCACGACCGTCATGGACGCTGGAAGGCGAGCTCCGTCCTCCGCGTTTAGTTTCGCTCCGCTGGGGAACCCTGGAAAGGGTCGAGAGTCGCCCTGTAGGGGCGACAAGCAAGGAGGGGACCCCCGCTTGATTGTGGGAGGGCGGTAGCCCTTCCGCTCGATCTGGGGCAGCTCTCCAAACTGGCGGATGAAAGACCGGCCATAGAAATATGGCTCGTCACTAGGCTGCAGACAGCCGAAGTCAAACTTACCACCAGGCACTTTTAAAGCAGCGCGGATAAGACTGAGTGAGATCTGAACCTCTCTTCAATCCTAAGTATTTTCTTCTCCTGTAAAAGCTGCCCAAAGTATCTGCCCCCCTGTGAGGAGAGAGGGAAGGGAACTTCTATCCCACCCTCTAAGAATAGCGGCGACTGACTATCCAGGGGAGTTAAAACACTGAAAGAATAATCTTAATCTAACTGGATTTATATGCTTCTAAAATTTGGGGACCAAAAGATTTCTTATCTTTACTGAAGACTTTGGTTCTATTTACAAAAAAAGAAATAAAATTGGAAAAAGGATAATAAAAAATTGGACTTAAAAAACCTTAAACGGTAATGGTAACATCTTGTGGCCAGGTTTGATATTGCAACTTGTTATTGTCTAAAGGAGACTTGGCTTGAAACCCAGACTATAGATAAGACTTTTTCAACCTTGACAAATATCAGCTGTGAGAAGCTCAGCTGTGTTCTATACTCAGTTATAAAACTATTTTCATTCTCTGACTTTAAAACTCTCAATTTAACACACCATTAAGAGAATATGGATGAAGACCAGGAACAGATTCTTTTTATGTTGAAAGCAATACATGAAACCATTCTTTTAGGTTTTGATGAAATAAGATGCTACAGAAAAGAACAAGATGTCAGCCTAGATATACGAACCCAAATTTTAACTACAATTAAAGAATCAACTACGCAGAACATAACAGAAGAAGTTAAACAATTAAATATTATGATAGAGGATTCAATTGACCAACAAATACAGTCAGTGGAAAATCCAGAAAAGGGACTGACAACACTGAAAATGGAAAAGACTTTCTATATAAACCAGAAGAAACTTGAGGAGCAAGAAGAAGAACAGACCGAAGGGAGACAAACATATCAGGACAACTATGGGGATCTGGAATAATAGAGAGATGATTTGCTAGCCCTTCCAAAAAAATCGCGGCTGGATGGTCTCTTTTATTTCAAATAATATATATAACAACAGAGGGAGATCTATTTGATGACTTAAAAGCACTGACATGGAAGGCGAGCTGGCAAAGGAAGAAAGCCAGAATAAGGCTGAAGAATATTGTGGTTTTGATTTATTAGAGAGGATTTTATATTACTAAGTAAAATAGAATATACTCAAATAGACAAGATGTGTATTTTGAATACTAGATTTTGTTATGAATTGAGATAAAGAAAATTTTGGTCATTTAAAACTTGGAAGTATAAATATTAAAAGTTAAATTTGAATATTGATGGGAAATTAAAAATTGGGGGAAACAAACAAATAGGATATTGATTGTCTATTTAGATTGAATGTAAAAGTAATTAAGATATGTATAAGCTAAAACTTTTTTTGATAAATGTAATAAACATGTTTTTACTTAGTTAATATAATAAGAACTGTATTAGCTTAAATATGAGACAGTAGATATTAAGGGAAAAAGAGAGGAATTATTTGATGTGGTAGCTTGAGATTTGTACTAAAGATTTTTGTATGTTATTGAATTATCGATTAACCCAGCCACCACGTTGCTTTTTAAATACTTAAATATAAAATTAGAAAATTAATAAAATATTACAAAAAAAAATACTTCCAAGAAAAATGTCTACATGGGTTATCAAAAAACAGTTCTTAAGAGATTCTCCTGAGAAATTTCTATTGGGCCAAGAAACAGGCAGAGACACAGTGTTACACAGGTAGGCAAAAATGCTAGCTTATGTTCTAATCCAAACTGTATCTGTTGTGATCAACATGCCTGACAATGATTTATAAAAAATACACTTACTGACTTCTGTCTTCCCCTCATAAACAAGAGGACAGCTACAAGGCCAAGGGACTTTACGTATTTTGATATTTACAATTCAAAAAGGGTTTTCAATATAAGAGTTTATCTTCTTGCTGTAGGTACTTTGCTATTGTAACAATCACATATTAAATATCGAGATAGCTACTTCAGTGTCTCACCACTCTCTTGTCATATATTGCCTCCAGATGAGGAGAAGAAGAAGAAGAAAAAATCCTGCCTAAATCGCATATCATCATCATCACACTCTGTTCAAGCATTCACCAACTCTGGAAAACAATCAAAACTAACTTCAAAGAATCTTTATGTTTGCAATATAATAATGTATTAGAATAAAAACTGCAATCAATCTACAGAGTAGCAGTTTAAAAAAGATAAAAACTGTCAACTGCAATGAAGTTGCAGTTCATTTCAGATTTTTTTTTGAAAACTACTTACAATGAAATTTTTAACACGCATTATGCAATACTGCTGGACTTGGAAGGATGAGTGAATGAAATTAAATGTACACCTCCAATCTTGCCTATCTACAGAAGGTTTCTAAGGGCATGGAGATGCTACTTTTACACTGTTGATTTTTCATACTGAAGCAATGGATTTTACAATAAAGTTTGCCCTCAGTATGTTGAGGGAATAGTAGAAAAAATGCAACATCTGACTTTAAAAAGTGAAAAGAATGGCTGCTACTTAAATGGAAAAGAAAAAGGTCACAATAACTAATATTCTCTTTGGGTATTTATTTACCCTGAGTTAAATAATTCATATCACTGCACTACCATTTCCAAAGATTCAAAGATTTACTACCATTTCCAAAGATTGTAATTTCTATAAGATTTATGGGGAAATGCCAGTATTTGGCTTCTGCTTTAAACAAGAGGAGAAAAACATGGTTATCTACTAAACACACAGTTGAGATGTAACCACTTCAATCGTCCTATGTGGGCAGAATATGAATGCAGGCTGTAGGCTTATGTACTTTGCCTATGCTTCTCCAAAGTGCTATGGCTTCTCCAAACTAGAATGCCTCTAGTGTTTTATGAAATCAAAGTAAAATAATTGCCTATATACATGTAAATACATATAGCATTCACTTCTGTATACAGTGAGCAGAACAGGGAGAAAGTGATGACTTAACACTCAGAGTTATGATATGTGTGGAAAGAGACAGATAGCAATTTCCAAGCTTAAGTGCTTGAATGACATCTTAGAAGATACTGGAGGTAAGTATGAAGCTGTTTGGGTAGGCTTTTGCTCTGGCTCATAAATTAATTTGGGATTGGTTCAAAAGTGATGGGACATCAAACATGGTAACATAAACCATGTAGATTGAATTTTAGACCTGGCACTCCATTCTGTGATGTTCCATGAGAAGACAGCCAGCATTCCAAGAGTATTTGGATCAATCACAATTTCCAGCATTGGGAATATCACCCTCCACTTAGCGTGAAGGGATGCTCTTTTGTTATCGTTAGAGCCAGTTTAGAGATAATAGATCGAGTATTAGGGTGAACAATTTGGGATGCAGCATGAGGGCCATAACTGAGGTCCTAACCGTGAATCTTTTTAAAAAGTGAGATAGTTGCTCCTCTCCTGCATTACTAGGTGCATGGATCTATTATGGTGTACTGGTTAAAGTCATTAATTTATGTTCAGGAAATCTATTTTTTTTTTAAATTATGATAGATAATTAGGAATCAATGTGATCATCCTGGCAAAAACTGGAATAATATGGGTCCTCAAATTAGATTATTTTGATGGTGGATTTTAACGGACCATTTTTTACACTCAAGCAATACAACCGGTCAGTTGGACCTTCTGAATTACCCAGGAATGCGTTTTCTGAGCAGTCAAGCCCCTTTTTTCAGTCTGCCAAGATATTTAAATCAAATAACCATTGCCAACTTCTAAAGAGCATGAACATTAGCACATTTAAATGCCTTCCCAACAGCTGTGCTTGAAGGAAATTTTTATAAATTTTTTATGACTAAGGGTGTACCCTTGGGAAAGACCACTGAATTCGCAGCCTATGACCTATTACACTGCACCTTCTATAAGGATTCAAGGTACCATTTCATAACTTGTTATTGGGTGAAGTACCCAGACAAATCTGATTTTTTATG
This sequence comes from Azemiops feae, assembly GCA_023970755.1. NCBI lineage: Eukaryota > Metazoa > Chordata > Lepidosauria > Squamata > Viperidae > Azemiops > Azemiops feae. Next base: position 2,705,628 of record JALGBA010000031.1, read on the forward strand.
TACAGTTGCCACTATCAGACCTGCATGATTCCTTGAATATGATAAGAATTTTTATACAGTTTGTAAAACCTGACATGCCTTGATCACCAGGACAATCTACTTATAATTTTATTTGAAATAAAAAATATTTAATTTTGTTAATTTGCAGAATCCTGGTCAGTGATTACTAAAGAATGAAGGCACCATACTATATTTTTTATGATTTTTATTTTTATAATAAGACTATCAAGGTTTTTAAAAACTGAATTTATATATTCCTGAATTTGGATTCAAGATTCAGACCTCTTATCCAGTCTATTCCTAACTGGTACACTCCCAATGTGTTAGTGCTGCAACTCTCAGAATTACCAGTCACCATGGATTTCCTATAATAATCTTGAATAACATAGCTTTTACATTAGGTATTTTTTTGGGTACAAATAAAGCTTCTTTTGACCTAGAGACAATTAGTCCAATATTCAGTTTCCAGCCTCAACTAGTTGAATACTTGTAAAAATATAGAGATCTGAGAGCTAAATTCTAGTTCAACTGGAAGACACCAGATTGCAGAAAACTGAACACTATAGACCACGGGTCTTCAAACTTGGCCCTTTTATGACTTGTGGATTTCAACTTCCAGAATTCCTCAGCCAGCCATGCTGGCTGAGGAATTCTGGGAGTTGAAGTCCACAAGTTATAAAAGGGCCAAGTTTGAAGACCCCTGCCATAGACAAAAAAATCTCATTGCAGTAGGATCATCTCCAACTGGCTCTTCTGTCCAAAAAGCCTCAATGCTTAGTGCAGTATTTCCTGCTTATAGAAAGGCTCAGCAATTGCTTGGACAGATAAAAATGTTTGCTCATGAGACAAAGTAGTAGCAAAAGCTTTATCTGTGTGTAATAGATGGCATTATCTATGGATCCAATACATTTGGCTGCCTAGCTTGACTTCCCGTATTATTTTAAACATTTTCTGGCAAGCATTATTATAAACCTATTCTGTTTCTGCTAAAGCAGTGTCTGTTTTCTATATAAACTTATTCTGTTTCTACTAAAGTAGTGTCTGTTTTCTATCCAAGAACCTTATAAAATAAATATTCCTTCTATCAAGCAAATATAAATGAAGCAAACCCATATAATTTTTTCATTCTAGACATTCTGCCACATTCTGCAGGTAATACGATTAGGATATATGATTAAACCAGGTATGCTGAATTTAAACATAAATCCAGGTTCGTACTACCAACTGAAGCAACTGAGTACAAAGACATTTAAGGTGTTTAACGTGAAACTGGCTTTAAGAAAAATTAAGAAGTCTCCAGTAATACATCCAATTGTAATTACAGATTGCAAAGCAATAAAGACATATTGTTGGCTTTAGCTCTGTAAGTGTGGATTAGAATAGGTTTTACCTAATTCATGAAAAAAGGAGCACCACATGTTGCATTTTGTTCTCCCTATTAAGCAATAAACCAATTTTGACTGCGCTTTTTCTGTTGCATGTTTAGATGTTGAACCAATAATTTCATACGATGTCTGATTTGAATAATTCTAAGCAGCAGGAAACTTCAAAGCTATACCCAAATTGAGGCAAGTTTCTGACACAGAAATACATCACGATTTCCCTACATGTTCCAATAATCCAAGATCATTTGAGGCAGGCTATTCCTGTTCAGTTATAAGGTGCAAATTATTCTACTCCGGGCATGTTATACAAAGACTTAGTTCCTGGGAAAATTCTAATGCTGGGAAAGATGGAAGGAAAGAGGGGAAGAGGACAACCACCAGCAACAAGGTGGATAGATTTACAGTGGCGATCATTTTCATCATAGAGAAACTCTTATCTATCTGGATGCTAGAAGTCAAAAATGACATGATGGCACATAATCAGTCAATCAATCAACCAATCAATCGAACCAAGCAACCAATCAATACCTGCTAAATTCATGTCTTAAGATACACGATTGTCTTTAATAAATGAACATTGTCTTCAGTTTCATAAACATTTCTGTGTTGTTCATGTGTCTTAGATCTTTAACTATATTATTTTATGATAATTTATGATACCTACATGACTGATTAAAACTCCCAATTTTCTGCTTAAAGCGGCATGCATTTCTTTCCCTAATTTTTGTATCTCACAGTACACTCAATCTTCCAGAATAGTACATTATAATTCATAACATTACACCACTGTTCTCTAGAGGTTTCTGAACTTTAAGTTGTGGATGGTTTTTATCTTTTTATTTTTATAAGACTAATTTTTCTGGAGTAAAACCAGAATTATTTGAGCAAAATATATTTTTTCTTCTCTATGACAGTCAGTGTAGAAAGTAACTGGTGGTTATTTTGTTTCAGATGCTTAAACATTGGTACTCTTGCTTTGCAATTTTGATGTTTAACCTTGCCCTGACAGCAGATTGTTCAGCATATAGAAATATATTTGGTAGTTTTATAGTAATATCCTGAGAAGTAATGATGCGGTACTGTATAATTTAAAACATAGAAAGACATGAAATATGTAAAGTAATAGAAATAATTTAATTAGTAAAATGATGCTCAGTGCTTTTCAATTTTAAATAACAGAACAGGCCTAGTCATGCAGCAGAACGGAGCAACCTATTTCACACTGCCCGAAACAGGAAGGGAGGAAGAATAGAAAGGAGGAAGGAATTTAAGTGAACAAGACTATTTAATGTTGATAGTGATGACAGTTAGGATGTCATTTTCAAGTTGTACAAAGTTTTGTGCCTCCATTGATAATAAAATAATGTCAAATTCTTGTCAGTCTTCCAAATAGCCATGATGAAACAAAGATGGCTTAATTATAAGCAACTGAATATAGTGCTGTTTAAAAGTTTGTGAACCCTTTTTAATTTTCAGTATTTCTGCATCAATACAACTTAAAACACGATCTGTCCTATATTTTGATAAAGAGAACCCAATTAAACAAACGAGTCAAAAATATTATACTTGTTCATTGATTTATTTAGGAAAATAATCCAAACATACATATCGATGTGTGGCAAAAATATGTGAACCTCCAGGATTATCAGTTCATTTAAAGGAGAAATTAGAGTCAGGTGCTTTAATCAAATGGATGATGATCAGATGTGATCATCTGCCTTATTTAAATAACAGCATTCTGAGTATTCACTATCAAAGAATTATTTACATAATACAGGTATGTGGAAGTGTCTCATGGCTCAAACAAAAGAAGATTTTTGAAGGCCTCTGAAAAACATTTGATGCTCACCTAGAAAAGATTACAAAACTATTTACAAACAGTTTAGACTCCACCAAGCCACTGTAAGGCAAATTGTGGATAAATGGAGTCAATTCAACTCCAAATTATTCTCCTCAGGAGTGTAAGAACAAGAACAAGGCATGCAATACTCTGGGTGGTATCTAAGAATCCCAAGGTAATGTCTAAGAAACTAAAGGCCATGCTTGCATTGGCCAATGTCAATGTTCATGACACTACCATCAGAACACTGAATAACAATGGTATGCATGGCAGGGATGCAAAGAAAAAGCCACTGTTCTCAAAAAAGAACATTGCTGCCCATCTACAGTTTGCAAACAAACTGTGTGGATATGCCAGAAGGCTATTGGAAGAATGTTTTGTGGATGGATGAGACCGAAATAGAGGGGTTTTTTTGGCTCTAATGAAAAGCATATTTTGGCAAAAGGCAAACAATGCATTTCAGCATAAAAATCTTATTTCATCTCTGAAACATAGTGATGACAGTAGTTTCAGATTGGTTTACCACTTCTGGACCAGGACGTCTTGCCATCACGGATGGAACTATTAATCCTGAATAGTACCAGCAAATTCTACAAGAAAATGTCATGGTATATGTTAATGTACTGAAACTCAAAGAGAAAATGGGTCATGCGACAAATCAACGACCCAAAGCATACAAGGCATATGACCAAATAATTGCTAAATTAGAAGAAAGCTAATGTTTTGGAATGGCCAAATCAAACTCTTGACCTTAATCCTATAGAAATATTGTGGAAGGACCTGAAGTGGGCTATTCATGTGAGGAAGCTCACCAACATCCTTGAAGCTGTTCTGTATAGAGGGATGGGCTAAAATTCCTCCAAGCTGATGTGCAGAACTAATCAACAGCTTTTGGAAATGTGCACACATGTTACTGAAAGTAATGATTCATATACTTTTGCAACACACATTTTCCTTAGATTCATGAAGAAGCATTCAAGAAATTCTCCACTTATGACTATAATTGGGCTGGAATTTTGATCACTGATCAAAGTGTTCATTAAGTGAGATGCCATGTAACTACTTTGCTTGATGACTGCAATCCTGGCTCTCCAGTTGCTGTCATTATGTAACTGTGTGGATTGTTAACTGAACCTCCAAGAGAGAGCATGAGCCTCCCATGAAACTTAGGAGACCTAGACCCTCACCCTGCCCCACAAGGGAGAACAATCGCATGAACACTGTTGTTCACTAGCATTTTTGTCAGATCTGAGGTCTGTTCCTCCAGTACTCTAAGGGTTTTCCCCATCCCTCAGAGAGTGAAGCTTTTCTGAACTTTCCAGAGGGGAGAGGAAAACAACAGCCAATGCCAGAATTCTGAGTGGCATAGCAGACTGCTGTTTCACTAGCTTTTTCACCAGATTTGAGGTCTGTTCCTCTAGTGTGTGGGAGGATATCCCCTCCCTGCATGAAGGGGAGGGGAAATCCCTTGGCATGCTGGGGGAATGGAGCTGAAATCCAATGTCCCTTGGCTTGCAACTTTTCCTGCCAGCTTTCCTATTGACTTTTTTGCAACTTTTCCTGCCAGCTTTCCTATTGATTTTCTGGGCAAGCCAGCAGAGTCCATAATTGTAGGGCACTTGGCAAACAGTTGTAAATACAAACAGGTTGCCAAGGACCAGAACTGTCATGTTACCTAGGGAGGGAGTGGCAGGATGTTTTATGAGGGCTGGAAGTGATACTGAAATATGCTGCAAATGGTCATTAAATGACAGGTTGTAAGTCGAGGGCTACTGTAATGTTTTGACTCATTTATTTAACTGGGTTCTCTTTATCTAGTTTAAAGACTTATGTAGAGAACAAACCACATTTTAGGTCATATTGATGCAAATATTGAAAATTTAAAACAATTCACAAACTTTTAAGCCCAGTGTACATATGTCCCTTTGTCCCAAATGAGAACATTCTTAAAACTTTAGGACATCTCAAAAAAACAGAGGAGAAATCTACAATATTTCACAAGGCACTCAACTTCTCTTTTGTGGCTACAGTCCTGAGCACTAAATACTTATTTACTCTTAGTATAAACTAGATGAGCAAAACTGCTAATTAGAATCTTCAGTTAAGCAGAAAATCAGTAGAAAGCATTAGCATACACAGGAAAAAGTCACCATTGATATATACTGCTCTTTATCTTCTACAAATGCAGTTTCACACAGGTTAAAATTTCCACTCACTTGTACAGAACAATAATTTCTAACCAACAGATGTTGCCTCATTAATTGCAACCAAATTAAGCATAACATCAAAATACAACCCTCTGCCCAGAAAGCTGGTTAGGGAATCTCTTCTGTTAACAGCAACTGCCTCAACACACTTGTACCAGAAATTCAATTAACAATAAGGAATCATTCCAGAATCTGGTTATATAGTTATGAGTTACACTAGCATTGATTTCAAGTGAAAAGAAATGAAGTAGCATCTCCTCAGGGCTTATTATACACAGAAAGGCAATACCTCAGACAGCAGACACATCTACAACTCTGGTCTGCATTTCAATGATTCAGGAAGGAAGTTCATTCCTCCTGCCAATCAGGTTGTTAAGCTATGGTAGGAGAATAAAATATGTGAAATTAAAAGGCAACGAGAGTTTTAAAATGAATTCAAATTCAATTCTGAAGGATGTAGTGAGGAAGGGCAAGTATGCTCTGTGATGCACCTCTGGGAGGTCTGGAGGGTGACATTTAAGGCACAATCCTATCTGCTATAATCTATTCGTGTATCAGGTGTTTTGGATACAAATATATAGGTATACAGAAAATAGCAGAGAGAAAAAGGGAGAGAGATAGAGATAGAAGAGAAATTTCCTCACCAAATAGAGTAGCCTCACAGCCAAAATACTGAAGGCCAAAGGCCAAAGTGATAAATGCAATGTGATAAAAACAATCTTAAAAACAGCTCCTGAAATTTCATCTAATGCTCATTTTTTTCACCTGATATAATGGAACTCAATTTCTTACCTTACACACATTTCAAAACAACAAGTTGTGTTGAATAATCTCCCAAATGACTGTGTAGCAACCTCATCTTGCTAATCTAAATCTATATATGACTGATGCTAAACTATGCCTTTTGGGTTGTCAGATTAATTAATTCACTTTCAAAAAGTAATGGGTCATCAGGTAAGAGAAAATTAAAAACTTCCTCTATGGCTGTCACTCCATCAAAAATCTTGTCTTCTATGAAAATTTAAGTTTCTGTGAAGTAAAATATGGAACAGGCGTAAGATTTTGAAAATCATCATTATTTTGGCTCCAGTAAAATAAATAGTAAACAAATGTTACTGGATTTTTCTGTACCTATAAAATTCAGTCCTGCATCCACAAATCCACCCATGATAATACTGACAAATTGCCATCTATGATATCTTTCCCTCTGTTTTTGGCTTCTGAAGCTTTGACAGATCTGGTTGAAGAGATGGTTATATTATGTGCAGATACCACATTGTGAGACCTAGCTACCATGACTGAATCTGACAAACTGCCTATCAAATGGAATAGACTGCAATTCCCCAATATCTTCTGACACCCAGCCAGTTAAAACCAAAGCTGAGATAAGAATCCAGATATGGAGCTAGGACTGCTTCCAGAAAAGGCTTTTAGTGGTCCTCTGTAGGATAATGCACATTCCATTGTCTGAATATGTGTACCGAGCCTGTAGCTATGACCCAGTCTTGACAGTTTTCCTTGTCTATTGTTCAGAAGTGTGCTGCCTCTGAACAGCAAGGCTTTCTGTTTGATTTTCTTAGATCACAATAACATACACTAGACATCACAAAATTGTTCTATTATGCTCTAAAACAGCATCAGCACTCCATATTTTAATATTTCCTGCGAGACACAAGACAGAATTGTAATGATTTCCTTCAGAGGCTCTCACCTGCCAAAGCAGGAATGGTGACCTTATTCCATTCCCATGGCTGGTCATACTCATCTGCGGGCCTATCGTCATCCTGTGGCAACTTGCTCTCTCTCAGTCGTTGACTCACAGCACTTTCTGAATCGGATTCCACGCCGTTGCCTTCAGGTTCGTAAGGTGTGTCATACAGCTGGATGTCTTTTTGCTGGGGCTTCACACTGTCTTGTCTCTGTAACTCTGTCAGAATGGGAAAATAATTGGATTAATTTTTCTGCTGCCATCAGCAGGCAAGGAAAAAAAAGTTCATGTAGTGTAATTTAATATGAACATTAAATTAACAGCAACAAGAACGGTGTGGATATGCAAGCTGTCAAAGGTTTCCAAGTTTAGCTTCTCTCAAACTGAACAAAAAAAGAAACATAACAAAGTCTCTGATAACAGTTTACCAAATGGCAATATATAATTTACCAAAATGTCAGGAAAGTTAAGAATCACAGGAAACAGGTTCCTATAATTTCAGCAAGATTGTAGAGCAGAAAGGACAAGCCAAGGGCTTATATGTGACTCAAGAGAATTCTTTATGCAGGTCCTTGAACCCACCAGAATGGCTGGGCTGACATTTTCACCCTTTTTTCTCTTTCTCACTCACTCTCACTCTCTCTCTCTCCTATAAGTTTCTTAAGTCTTTCAAAGGTTTAAGCTATACATTTCATCCCTTAAAACTGCTGAAATGGCCAAAAAGAATCTTGGTTTCTTATGCACATTCACAGTTTGAGGCAGCCTCCCAGCTGGTGAAGTTGCACCTTCCTATCTTAACACATGCTCCTCCAATGTGGTAGCATCTAGATGGGATGACAAACAATGCTAAAATTTCCCACTAACATATCTGGAGCCTGTGAGGGGAAGGCTGCTTCAGAAAAAGCTCACGTAATTTGCCACCCAACAAGTCTAATACAGGTCATGAAGCTTGCTAGTTGTCATAATGCCATAGTTTAAGAAAAACAGAAGAACAATGGCAAGATGCTGTATCTGCATAGAGCCAGCCTAAATACACAGATATCAAGGCACCTTTAAGTTGTTTTGAATTTTAATTGTATTCAATAGATGTAAAGGGTTTCTCTGAAAGTGATATCAAAAGACACCTTCCCCTTTATAAGCTATGCTCCAAGCACTATGTTAACATGATGGTCTTTGACAGCTTTGCCTGGTATAGAATATCTAAGCAGAACTGGGGCACTTTTTATCATGAAATTTATCATGCAGTTGCTACTGTTGCTCTAAGCTTAAAATGCCTCTTGCTATGATCAAGAAATTACAACGTGTGGTAACTCAACTTACTAGGGGCCCTAACTTTCTAAATTATAACACCATGGGAAATATTCCTAGGGAACAGGGTGGCTAGAGCAAATCAAATGAATATTGTGAACAAAAGGGCTCCATAGAAGCTACTCCAAATTGTCTTTGAAGATTACATCACAAGGGTTGGCATTTGTGATTATTAATATTATCTTTCAATCTCTTAATTCTAATGAAAAAAGTTTGTAAAATCATGCGTATTAAAGCAAGCTGAATTTGGCAATTATAAATAGATTCTACCTCTAAATATTAAATAAAAAAGTAACTTGCTGGTGAAGGTAATTAAACTGTGATGTCCAGACCAGCACCTTCTTGCATGATGATTACCATCCTATATTTACTTATCTACTAAACCTTGGCCCCATAGATACTATACATTTCCATTTTGCCTTTTCCTCCAGGAGATCACAGCATCATTCTTAGGTATATCTTATTTTATCTTAGCATTGTTAGGAGGGAGTTACATCAGTAATATGCAGCATGTCCAAGGATATCTGGAGAATTTCACTGGTGAAAGTTAAATATTCTGGAAATAGATCTTGCAAATTCTTGAAGAGGTGCTGTTTACAGGTGTGTCCTTATCCAGTTTTTCTACTGAATGAGTCACTGATGGTAATAATTAATAGCATTCTCTCTTTCCCTTTCCGGAAACATCTGAGTCGTGCTATTCAAATACCTAGAAATTTTATACTGGAGTACTACACCTCATGAGTACTAAAATACACCAAGTGGGGCTGCTAAAAAAGAATGGCAGGAAACTTCCCCTGGCACAAACTGTGGTGTCAGATAAGTATCTTGGTAGACAGACCATCTGGTCTCTGCCTACCCCTGGATTAAAGTGCAAGGTGTTTGGTGGTGTCCCTGTCCCTGAAGTGAGGTTGATAGCCCCCCGTGAGGAAAGATTACTCACAATTGTGGTATTCCAAGTATGGATATTCCTGCCCCCACTCGCCCAGCAAAACATATCTTTGCAGTCAATTGCTTTAGCTTAGAAAAGGAATCCCAATACTGTTGAGATATTTTGAAATTATGCATGGTATGGAAAACATGGACATGGAGATACTCTAACTTGGCAAAGAATTTAAGAGTGGCAGATTCAGGATTGAAAAGAGAAAGTCTTTCTTCAAAGGATCAAGTTGAGCTTCAAAATTCTATATTATGTGCCAATGCCAATTTAGACTGTTTTCAATGGGAAAAAAACCCACGGTGGCAGGAAATAAAGCTAGTAACAGATTAAATCCTTTAGAATCAGAGGCAGATTGCCTCTCAATATACATCTATCTGGCTTACAAGGGTATATGACTGGCCACTATGGGAACACAGAAAGCATAGACAAAAAATTTGTCATCTTTTGTTTAGTCAGTGGGAGACTTTCCCCCCCCTCTTCTCATGTTCTTAACATAAAAGATTCCCAGAACAGCAGGACAATATGTGTGTGTTTCTATCATCATATTGTATTTCTGGGTATATACTGCTTCCTTCTTCAACTTGGATGAGAGCACTGCAGATAGAAGGAAGGTTCATGAGAGAAATAGAATTGGCTAAATTCTACTCCAAATATGTATTTGCTTCCTGATAGTTCAAACAATTAATCAGTGGAATGACTTGCCTCCAGAAGTTGTTTGTGTTCCCAAACTGGAGGTTTTTAAGAAGAGATTAGACAACCATTTGTCTGAAATTTTATAGGGTTTTCTGCTTGAGCAGGGGTTAGATTAGAAGACCTCCAAGGTCCCTTCCACCTCTATTATTCTGTATCCATTTCTCCAGTGGTAGCAAATGACTGCCACTAAGAACTATACAGCAAACCTTATTGTCAGACAATGATGCTAGGGCTGTATGACACTGCAGAGTTTAGTGTAGCATTTCTGCAATTTGGATGGATGTTTAACAGGATGGCCTAGAACAGTGATGGCGAACCTTTTAGAGACCGAGTGCCCAAAAATTGGCCCCGCCTCCGCTCCACCCCTTGCCCCTCCCCCGCTCCACCCCCACCCCACCTGCCCGCAGGGCCACTCACCGCCTCCAGGGCCCGCCGCAGATCGCCCAGGCAGCCCAGCAGCGCCATGGCGGTCACGTCCTCTGCCCACTCCCCGCAGCATCAACTGTGCGCGATGGGACGTGAGGGCAGAGTCTTGTCTACGCTGCCTGGCTGCCATGTCCTTGGCTGCGCTGCTCCGCGAGGGCCACGCTCGGGGGCGACTCTCCTCCAGGGGGGCTGCTGGTGAGGGGGTCACGGGGGGAGGCAAGGCTGGGGCAACGGCACGTGTGCCCACAGAGAGGGCTCCGAGTGCCGCCTCTGGCACCCATGTCATAGGTTCGCCACCACTGGCCTAGAAACTAGCAGACAATCAATTTTAGGCCTTCCTTCAGCATGAAAGCTGGCTAGATGACTGCCTCTCAGTCTAAACCACCTCAAAGGGTTATTTTTGTGGAAAATAGGACACAGGAGTATTAAGAGATTTTTGCTGCCTTGAGTTATTTATATAAAAAAAGGCAGGATAAAAATATAATAGCAATACTATGTAATATAATAATTATATGCTACGTAAATCCTGCTCATGGATAATGACTGCTATTTTACTAGTAATTAATAACCATTCTACCCCCTCTTTGATGCATCGCTCTAAAGAACTGGCTATTAAAGAATCTGTATCTTCTAGGATGGGATTTAAAACAAGTCTGATTCAATCTTGAGCAGGACTCCAAAATGCATTGACCTCAATAGAACATTGTTAAGAAATGCATCTACATATTTTGCCCAGAGATTAGCAATAATATTGGTACCTGTTCTCCTATTATGACTGTTACTTTCTGTTTATTTTTAGAAATTGTCAAGTTTTTCTTTAACTTGTTTTGTCAGTAGTGATAATATGCTGAAAATGAAGCTTCTAGCTCTTCACCTAGGCCTTTGGCAAGGAAGACTGAAAATCTTCACTTCATTACACTTGCCATCTTCATTTTTTTTTTTTAGGTTTTATTATAATTTCTTTGATTGTTGTGAGCTACCTAGAGTTGTTGAGAATCAGAAAGCAAACAAGTTAAATAAACGATTATGATTATTTGCAATGTTGAACTTCTGAATAGGCAGACCATGTAATAATTTTTAGCTAAAGCATCACTGCTCGCAATTTATGTTTGTTTAATAGATTTAAATAATCTATTTAAAGCTATTTTAATTTTGCTGCTCATATCACATAAATGATTCTGAATGGCTAACAATTAAAAACAGAATCTGACAGCTTTCAATGGCTTAATACAGCAACTATATGAACATATATTTATGTACAGCCTAAACATTCGTAAAGCAAATAAAAACTACCCAAAACCAAACAATAAAACCAAACCTCAACACCACAACTCAATATTATGTATGTGTGAGTATGTGAGTATAAAATAGTATAAAACATTTTTATCGAAAAAGACTTTTGTACAGGAAGATGTGATTTATTATGAATTACTTTACTGGTACAATTTTAAAAGTGGAGGCCAGATGTGATATTTAATTAAAGATGTGATATTTAATTAAAGGATTCCTCAAATTCTTTGCTACCATATTAATTTTTAAAGTGATTTCTTCACTTCTTGAAATACCACTGGCCAAAAGAACAAGGAACAGATAGTCCTTGACTAAAAACCATAAATAAGCCCAGAATTATGTTGTAACTTGTGCCAGATGTTAAGCAGGCCACCATGTGACCATGTCTGATTTTATGATTTTTTTCCCTGCGGTGGTCATTATGCAAACATTGCAGTCCTTAAGCAAATCCATTGTCTGCAATTGGCAGTTTTTGCTGGAAATGGGAAGTAAATACCAGTTCTGGCAAAAAAAACATAGTCAAGCATGGTCATGTGACCATGGGACACTGCGAAAAGACTGTAAATGCAGGCTGGTTATCAAGTGCCCCAAAAGCGATCACATGACCAGGAATGGTTGTGGGAACTTCAAATCTGGGTCTTAAGTAGCCCTGGGTGGTCCACCATAACTTTGAATGGTTGCTACGGAATCCCAGAGTGGTAAGTTAGACTGGAAAATAAAAAAAAAATATAAGAAGGCAAGGGCAAAAATGTATCCACATTACTGGCAATAAAATGATGTGGATGTAGTGTCCGGCAGAAATGTGATTTAGGATTAATTGTATAAAGTTATTAGGTCCATTTCCCTTAATAGCATTCAACCAAAATGAATAACTGAGTGAACAATGTCATCAGATGTACCAATTTGGTTACAACTGAGGTTTTTTTTATAACATAGGCTGGGTCAATTAGTATTATTGATTATGAAAAATTTAACCATCCTGCAGTGTGGTCCCAAAGCACAGCTAATTCACCTTTAAGGCAAACCAGTTTTCCATATGTGGCTGAATACTGTAGTGGCCATGCATCTAAACAGAGAGAAATAAAGAGGAATGCATTGCAAAAGTGGCTAAATAAGTACAGTACTTCATCTGATCATTCTAGCTGAAGAAGCTTCTTGGATGAGAAGTGAAACGTCTTCAAAGAAAAAACAAAGAAAGTCCAGTTGCCTCTTGAAAAAACACCTTTGGGACAACCATGATCTGGAGGACTGAGAATCTCCATAGACATCGTCTGTGTATGCCATAGACATTGTCTATGTATGCGTGTATGTGAAGGGGAAATTATCATTATAAAATCTGGTTCCCTTCCTGACGTCTTTCTCTCATATTAGTGCTGTGAAAAATTAGGCAACCATCTTCTTCTCCATATGAACAATATTATTGCCTCTTTGAGACAACCCATTCAATTTTCTCCAAACAGGGGGGAAAAGGAGAAAAAAAAGTGATAAAAGTATTTATAACAATATATTTTTAGCAGCATGACACAAAAATCCATCTAATGATAGAATACCTTATCTCCACTGTAGACAGTGACAGAATAATTACATTCTATACCAGGAACATAAATAAGGACTCTTGATTTAACCAATAAGGAACTAAGGAATATAGGAGAATATAGCAGAGATAATTAGCAGATGGTGTGCATAGGGAACTCTAATGTTTGATGGGCTGTACCAGGGGTAGGCAACCTTGGCTTTTATGACTCATGGACTTCAACTCCCAGAATTCCTGAGCCAGCCATGCTGGCTCAGGAATTCTGGGAGTTGAAGTCCATGAGTCATAAAAGAGCCAAGGTTGCCTACCCTTGGGCTATACATTAATTAAAAGTTCCTTAGAGCTCCAAATTTGCCTATTCTAACTCTGCATGATTCAGTGCTTCTTTTCCTTTCGGTTCTTTTTCAGCCACATTTCTTCTGCATTTTTTGTGTGACTTGATTATTCAAGATAGAAGGAACGAGACACAACACAATCAACAGTTGCCAAAGAAGGCTTATTATATTCTCTGTGGCGTTAAGATGCTCAGAGGTTGCCTCTTCCCAATCTGAAAATGAGCTACAAGGAAAGCTGAAACTACCTTGAAAGAACAGAATCCCTACTTATATGTTGCAAGGTTAAGTTTTTTGTAGACGTAAGAAAGAAGTATGTTTCTGGTTTTCCCTTTTTAAAGAAGTGTCTAAGTGATCTAAAATTGGGTAAATGAAGACTATCCCTTGCTCTGTTCACAAATGCATCAAATGAAAAGGCATTTTCTTTTTCTCTCTCAAGGAAACAGAACACAAAGCAGGAGTGAAAGTTTATTCCAGGCTCACTATTACATCCCAAGAAAGTAAACAGAGTTTTTTTTAATGAAGAAAATGGCAAACATTGGAGATAATTGATACTGAAGAATTAGTCGCAGAATTACAGAAGCCAGGAACAGCTGCCACCCAGCCAGGGCTATTGTAACATGGCTGCAACCAACTGTATTTTCTGGATACTCCAGTCATAGTTTCCCCCTTTTCCCCTGAAATCTCCATTTGGAAGATAACTGTTTCGAATGTCATCACTCAGAGATGTGTCAAGAGCCATGTCAACTCAGATTGTAATTTTGGGGCCAAAAGAAATTGTGCTCTGCCATGGAAAAGCAGCTTGCTGCAGATGCACCAAACAAATAAATAATGAGAAGAAGAAGGAGGAGGAGGAGGAGGAGGAAGAAGAAGAGAGAGAGGGAGGGAGGGAGGGAGGGAGGGAGAGAGAGAGAGAGAGAGAGAGAGAGAGAGAGAGAGAGAGAGAAGACACAATCCTGAAATCCATTTTAAGCATTAGGTACTTCTCAAAACATATCATGATGTATGACAGCAATATCTGAGCTTCACCTATCTGAAATGACCTTTAATCAGAAATATAAGAGTTCCCTCACTATTCCGCAATCATATTCAGTAATGTGACCTCCTGTGTAAGCCTGAGCCCCCAAGCATCCCCATTGTTGCAAATTAGGGAAAATAGGCACCAAAAAATAAACCAAAGGTGATCAATTTGGAGTAAGAGACAATTTCAGTTCAGTATGAGATACATCTCACACACTATTACCTCGAACATGTCTATAATGAATTCCTTTGAACCAGTTAATTCCACAAGATAGGCGTAGAAGTAAATTTGCCTCTCATAATTAGGACCCAGATCCAGGGCCAGTCTTGGAATTATGATTCTTTTTCTCTCAGTACCAAATTTCTCCTTCACAATTCAAAGTTCAAATATATGTTAGAATGTTAAAGACTAATTAAGATTTAATTTGTAGTTTTGCACTAAGTTTTGGTTGAAGAAGTATTTTGGCTAACCTTAACACTGAAGTGTAAAGCCTGTCTGGTGTAGTTAAGGCATCAGGTTAGAAACTGGGATACTGTGAGTTGTAGTCCTGCCTTGGGCATGAAGTCAGTTGGGTACTTTTGAGCCAGTCACTTTCTCTCACTCCTAGGAAGAAGCAGGCAATGGCAAACCACTTCTAAAAACTTTGCCAAGACAACTGCAGGGACAGTTGCCATGAGTCAAAATTTGACTTGAAGGCACAAATGACAATAATAATTTCTTCAAATAAACAAATAAACATAGGATTCATAGAGAAAGCATAGATCTTCTAGTCTTGGTTAAGGCAGAGAGTACTACTCTATCTTTACCAGTTCTGAGTAAATTGTGGTTACTTTGCAGGAGTCTTACTCACACAAATTAGTTTATCATCAACAACTGCAACCCTAGATATGGCTACTACAGTCAGTCTGCTAATAATGGATGGTGATAATTTTCTGCCATCAGTGCCATTCAGGGATCTAAAGAGTATGGATATGGTAGGCTTGTTGTATTTTAGCACAACCCAATCAGTAACAAAGTTCTTATTCATCATTCTCAGTGGGCTGTTTGGAGAATGCAGGGAATATTTCTGGTAATTACTGAGATAAGAGTCACTTTCCTGTACCAAAGACTAGGATCATTTTGTTCATTTCCTTTGTGTGAGGATTTGACTCACCTTCCTAGGAAGAACACAAGACATGCTGGCATGCGATGGAAATTCCGTGACAGCATTTCCTACAATATTTAAGGACCAAGCTATCTAGGGATTTGAAAAGTGTGTAATCATTTGGTACTTGGCTGAGCATGGCACGAATAAACATTGTAGCAGAAATCAAAGTGTGGTGTATTTCACATCTAGAGAGAGTCGTGTTTAGCAAATGAATCACAAAGCAAAGATTTTCCAAACTTAAAGCACAACAAATACAGTAATTAAAACAAAAGTATAGATATGGATGTATTCCTCAGACACAAGATTTTCTTTCTGGTCATTAGTTTTTCAATTTCCCAGTCCCAGCTTCTCTTGCCTCATTGCTCTCGTCTTTCCAGCTGTGTTTTCTGCCCACCCTACCTTAGATATTTTGCCTCTAATACTGAATTTTTAAACCAGTAACCAAGCCTTAATAAGGAGGAGGTAAGGGAACTGAATTCAGGCGAGACTCTCAATCCAATATACAGGTAATCTTCAACTTACAATCACAATTGAGACTAAGCAAGGCAATTCTTAAGTGAGTTTTGCCACATTTTACAATCTTTCTTCCCACAGTTAAGTGAATCATTACAGCTGTTAAGTTAGAAACATGGTTGTTAAGTGAATCTGGCTTCCCCATTGACTTTGCTTGTCAGAAGGTGATCACATAACTCTGGGACACAGCAGCCGTCATAAATACAAGGCAGTTGCCATGAGTCTGAATTTTGATCACATGTCTATGAGAATGCTACAATGGTCGTAAGTGTGAAAAACAGCCATAAGTCATTTTTTTCAGTGCTGTTATAACTTTGAACGCACATTAAATGAATGTTGTAAGTCAAGGACTACCTGTAACAAGTTACAGGATACCTGCAGGGCCACATCCCCCTAATAGAATTAGTCTGATCAGTCCAGTTGTGTTGGGAGAAGCAGCTATTTATTCCTTATTCTCAGGGGTTAGGGGGACTGAAGCTTGGGACATTGTGTGGACAATAGAGAGAATGGCCTTCTATTGGTAAGAACTGTTATCAAGGTTATGATTAGACAAGCATGTCTCAAGCCCATTCTAAGAAACTAACTTGAGAAAATGCCTCAGATCAGACCCTCCCTAATTCACACAAAGATACTGTAAAGCAGGGGTCTTCAAATTTGGCCCTTTTATGACTTGTGGACGTCAACTCCCAGAATTCCTCAGCCAGCATGCCTGGCTGAGGAATTCTGGGAGTTGAAGTCCGCAAGTCATAAAAGGGCCAAGTTTGAAGACCCCTGCTGTAAAACAAGGGAGACAAGCAAGATTCTGTTACTTCAGCTGTTTTAATAAAAATAGTTTTAGACCTATATGGCATTGGTTTCTTAGTCAGGTTCACCCTATACGGCTAGGACACATCACTTCTTGTAATATAGATGAAATGACCTCCCTTGGATGCTTGTTTGCACCCAACATTATCTGCCTCTTTTGAAAGGTGAGGTAGGGCATAACACCAGATTTTTATTTTTTTTTAAAGTGCATTTGTCTTATGTGATTTTATATGTTCTTTGGTATTATTATGTTTTGTTGTTACAATGAGACACGGAGAATCTGTTTCTAAATGTGGGTGAGGTATAAAACTGAAGATGGAGCTCAGGATTTTTCTTTCTGATCTGGAAGTTCATCCAGTTCAGGTGCAGGATAATGCATCATTCTTTGATCTTTTTGAGAGCAATAAAAGATACAAAGCATGAGCTGGAAAAATATATTATCATGTGACCTGCTTGATTACCTGAATACCCTGATTTATGGCCTTCTGGACTAATTTGATGTTCTGCCGTGTGGACTTGGGAAATGGCATAAAGCAATGAGAGTCCTGTTGATAAACACTGTAGGTGCCTGGGGTTAGTTACTCAGTCTGTATTCATTATTGCCCTTGAGACTACTGCTGCCACAGGATGTCTTGCTAGAAAGACTTGAGAAGTTGTACATTTCCCCTGGAGATGCTCACTTGACAGCCTTATTAAAATCCTCAGAAAATGGGAAACATATATAACATAAACATACATAATTAGTCAGCTGACGAACTGGTTATTCCCCTCGTAGAACAGGTGGACCCAGAACATCTCTAACCTTTGCCTTTACAATGAGACAGATGGTGGTGTCTCACTTTTGGATGTCCTATCTCTACTGTAAGAAAATGAACTGTGAGTGACCTAATGGGTTCCATATTAGTCAATCCCTCTTCCTCAGCTTTAGGTTTTGATATTATTTATTCCTGACAGGATCCAAAGTCAGGAGCAGAAGTATTCTTCAACAATGTAATGGCGAATTAAAAACCCATGTAATTATTTATACAAAAGCAAGACAAAAACCATTTTAGTTTTATCCCATCGTTCTTAGGAAAAATAATTATTTGGTTTTATTTTTCCTGTGATAGCATCAACTACATTGCCCTGGATTTTTCTGTCCTTCAGTCAGCAACCGCATTTGAGTTCATCAAAACAAAAAGAACCCACAATCAACAATATATCTTAGCTCCAAAGGAACTTTGGACTGGACAAACATTTTAAGGGACAACATTTCTATCTTAAGATACGGCTTGTGATATGACTTTCTCTTTTAAATTCGGGTCAGAAAATGGCATTTTATTTCAAAAAGAGATTTAGCAAGCACAATTAATAGAATGGGGGGAAATGGAGAGAAAAATGAGGATAGAGTTGAGGCCTGGTAATGGAAGTAGATTTAAAACATATACTTTACTTTCTCTCTCAATTGAATAATAATAATAATAATAAAGTTGGAAGGGACCTTGGAGGTCATCGAGTCCAACCCCCTGCTCAGGCAGGAAACCCTATACCATTTCGGACAAATGGCTGTCCAGTCTCTTCTTAAAAACTTCCAGTGTTGGAGCATTCACCGCTTCTGGAGGCAGGTTGTTCCACTGGTTAATTGTTCTAACTGTCAGGAAGTTTCTCCTCAGTTCCAGGTTGCTTCTCTCCTTGACTAGTTTCCATCCATTACTTCTTGTCCTGCCTCAGGCGCCTTGGAGAATAGCTTGACTCCCTCTTCTTTGTGGAAACCCTGAGATATTGGAATACTGCTATCAGTCACCCCTAGTCCTTCTTTCATTAAACTAGACATACCCAATTCCAGCAAACGTTGATATGCTTTAGTCTCCAGTCCCCTAATCATCTTTGTTGCCCTTCTCTGCACTCTTTCTAGAGTCTCAAATCTTTTTACATCGTGTGGTGACCAAAACTGGATGCAGTATTCAAGTGTGGCCTTACCAAGGCATTGTAAAGTGGTATTAATACTTCACGTGATCTTGATTCTATCCCTCTGTTAATGCAGCCCAGCACTGTGTTGGCTTTTTTGGCAGCTGCAGCACACTGCTGGCTCATATTTAAGTGATTGTCCACTAGGACTCCGAGATCCCTCTCACAGTTACTACTATTGAGCAAGGTACCCCCTATACTATACCTGTACATTTGGTTTTTTTGCCTAAATGTAGAACCTTACTTTTTTCACCATTGAATTTCTTTTGTTAGATAGCGCCAGTGTTCAAGTCTGTCCAGGTCCTCCTGTATCTTAAGCCTGTCTTCTGGAGTGTTGGCTATTCCTGCCAGCTTGGTGTCATCCGCAAATTTGATGAGTTCCCCATCTATCCCCTCGTCCAAATCGTTGATGAAGATGTTGAAGAGCACTGGCCCCAGAACAGAGCCCTGGGGCACCCCACTGCACACTTCCCTCCATGTAGATGCGGTTCCATTGAGGACCACACGCTGAGTACGGCCGGTCAGCCAGCTACGAATCCATCTGGTGGTGATGCTGTCTAACCCACATTTTTCTATCTTATCGAGTAGTAGGTTGTGATCTACTTTATCAAATGCCATACTGAAGTCCAAGTAAATTATATCCACAGCATTCCTTTGATCCACTAATTTTGCCATTTGGTCAAAGAATGCAATAAGATTTGTCTGGCATGATCTGTTTTTGACAAACCCATGTTGGCTTTTAGTAGTGATTTTGTTTGCCTCTAGGTGTTCGCTGATTCGTTGTTTGATTATCTTTTCCAGAATCTTCCCAGGTATTGAGGTCAGGCTGGTCCATCTGGTCCTGGTGATTTGAATTCGTCTAGGCTGGACAGGTGCTCACTTACCATTTTCTTGCCTATCTTAACTTGTGTTTCTATTCTGTTTTTTATGGCACTATTTTTGATAGGTTGGTCTGTTTTTTTCCTTTGTGTAAAGACAGATGCAAAAAACTATTGCTTGTCACCTTCTTGCCACTTTCACCCACTAATGGACCAATCATTTCCTTCACTTTTTTCTTATTTTTTACATGTTGAAAGAAGCTTTTTTTTGTTATTTTTGACTTTGGTAGCAAGCCTTAGTTCATTATGAGCCTTAGCTTTCCTCACTTCATCTTTGCAGGCTCGAGCTATTTGCTGATATTCTGACTTTGTTATGTGCCCCTCTTTCCACTTTCTATACTTGTCCTTTTTATAAGGCAGTGTTCTATAAAATGAAACAAACCATTAAACCTGTTAAATGATGACTTAGGCCAGGGGTAGGCAACCTTGGCTCTTTTATGACTCGTGGACTTCAACTCCCAGAATTCCTGAGCCAGCATGGCTCAGCTTGGAAACCTCTCCCTTTCCCCTCAGCATGGCTGGCTCAGGAATTCTGGGAGTTGAAGTCCACGAGTCATAAGAGAGCCAAGGTTGCCTACCCCTGACTTAGGCACATGCATCTTTTCCAAGATGGGCTTTATAGATGTAACTACAGAGGTCATGAAAGAAGTACAGAAGATGGAAGAGAAGAGAGATCCGCACTCTAAAGAACAGATGATGTGTGAAGAGAGTGACCCACACATGCAGTATTTTTGTTACTCGGTGGACACGTACATATAGTGAGAAGGAAGACAGGCAAGAGCAGAAGGGACATTTCTTAGGTCCATACCAATGACCCATTTGAGGTTTTTCAGTTGATCATCTCAAATCTAGGAGAAGAATGCAAGCGGTCCTGTCCTGGAGCACTGTTTTTTCTTCTCTAATGTCTGAAGACACTCTGAGTGCATCCTAGATATCAGGTTCTCAGTTAACTCAAAGAAAGAATAAGTTACATGAAATAACTATGGCAGAAGAAATCTCTCTCTGTATTTAAAAAAAAAACTATATGAAGTTTGTAGCATTTCTATACAATATACCAGCAGAGGAAGTGAGCAGAGGAGGCCCAGAAAACGTTTTTCCTTCGTGCTTTCTATAGGCAAGTAGCCTTCCTTATATCAGGGCCCTTGAAATAATCCAACCCATAGCAGGGTGGCACCAGTCTGGGAAATGTTGCATTAAGATGTTTTCTTCAAAACAATACTGATCCAATATAATGCCTCTTTACCCAGGTGATTCAGAATATAGCAGTCATGGGAAATATTTTTGGACATGTTCATTTTTTAGGCAGAATCACAATGAGGAAAGGCTGTTTATCACAAGATTTCTACAGGTATAAAGACCGTTTCTACAAAGAAGCCACAGAGGCCAATTTACACTTCGTGAGATACTAGTATGAATCAGGACTTGTATATGTGGAAATTGGCAACCACTGCTGTAATTACAGCTGGCAGGCAAAGAACAAGCACATGGAAAATTAAAGGCGAAGGGCAGACACAAGGTGGCTAACTATACATTAGGGCTGCACAAATTCTTTGAAAGAGGTGCTTCAGAATAGAAGGAAATGTATACAAAGCTTCTCAAATTGGAATCTGAAGCTATATCTTTTTCCAGATTCACATGGTTGCTTCAAAACCTAGCAGTCTCGTGTGAATGTGCATGCAAGGCATTTGAGTTAAAGGATTTGCAGAACCCTTTCACACATAAAACTTAACTCACGCTCACTAGTATCCACACACTCAGGGAAATTTAAGCCAAACATCTCACTGCTTGAAAATTCATCAGACAAAAATTCTTGCTTTTATACATATTTGTATTCCGAGCTTTTTAAAAAACCGTATTATGTAAAGAAATGTTGAATTCAGCTGTCCAAAGTGCATAATTTCATTTTGCTCTCATGTACTATGGAGCAAGGAACTAGAAGTGTCTACAAAACCTTAGTTTTGACCACTGGAAATCCTGTTCAGGCAGCAGTCTTAGTTCTGAATCAGCAAACACAAGTAAAAACTTGTTCTTTGTAGTGAAATGAAGAGCAGAGAAAGAAAAGGAAGCTCGACATTTTTCAGGAGGAAGAATGTTATGCTTAGTATTACATTCTACAGAGGGGTTTTTTTTATGCTTCTGAGAACATTCACTGTAAGTGAACAGTTTGATTTTCATGTGGATGAGGACACATGCTTTAAAAGGCACCTCTATTAAGAAAATATAAGTTATGCAGAGTTTATGGCTTTCTTTCTGTTTGCTTTAGAAACATGGGTCTCCTCTGAATATGAAAATAATATCCTTCTCTTCTTTATGGAAAAGTCTTTTCCTGTAATCTTGGCCTCAATTACATAATTGCTAGTTTGATTATCCAGCACTCATTTTTTGAGAGCAAAGCCTCACCATGTATTGCATAAATCATCACAAAGCTTAGAGATGCCTCTAGCCTGCTGCTTTCTGACTCAGCTATAAAACTACCAGACAGGTTTAGCCACATCACTCAGGCTGCCACTTGATGAGAATATCAAACTAAGTCCATTCTCAATCAGCCAACTTGTCTCACTTCATGCTGGGATACATCCTTCAGAACTGGTGCTTGATGTAACACACTAAAGATTAACCCATGTATTTGATGATGATGATGAGTAGTAACGTAGAGACTACTAAATCTGACTGCATTTGGTACTTTTGACTATTGGATACTTCCCAAGTATTTAGGACAAATGAAAATATAGTTAAAATATATGCCCAGTTCCAGGTAATGCAACTTTATATTTCCCTATTTTTTTCTAGTTCTATCTCAATGCCTCTTCTTCAGCTATTGTAGTATCTATCATCTACACTTGTTTGTAACTACACTCATAGTCATAACTACATTCTCCTTCATTGGTACACTCATACCTGGATTAATAAGAACCACAGAACTATTTTCACTGAAATGTAACTTATTTAGAATATTAACAAAAGAAAAAAGGCATATATCCCCAAATGTTAACTCTAAAAGTATGGCAGCAGACAAACAAAACAGGTTTTCTACAGGTAGTTGACTTGGGATGGAATCAGCAAAATAGTTGTATATGCCGAAGCTTCACATATGAATCACATGCATGCCAATCAAAATAACTGGCACCAATTTAATATCTTTAAATTAATCAGGGAAAAGCTAGTATGTATACTCTTATACCTGAAGACTGTCTATCTGTTCCAGAACTTTACAAGCATAAGATTTTTCCAGCCAAAATACAGGAAACAGAGCCAGAAGAAATGAGATCATTGTTAACCATTATTCTCCTAATTAAGAACAAAGATTATCTTCAGCATTTTAGCCCCTATATTTATTTTTTTCTTTTTCCTTCTTTTATTATAATACAATGTACAAAACCAAATGAGCCTCAGAATAAACAGCATATCTCAATTCCACTAAGTTACAATGATTTTGGTATCTTGGCTCCAAAAGCAATTGTTTTTAATGATCTAATCTATTTGTAACCATAACAAGTTATCTCCACTGCTATTATAAAACTAATAACTAAGCTATCAATACTTTGTATATTCAGGTTGTAATCTTCCTGAATCTCACAGATTGGTACCAGTTCCTTGTTCTTAATCTATGAACATGATAGAGTGAAGGAGAAAAAATATCTAATGCTCATGAGCTCATTTTTGGCAGCCATGAAGTATGAATAAACATGCTAGAGTTATTTTAGATGTTATGGGCTTCAAAAATTGAGGCTGGCAAAATCCAGACCAGTGACAAATATATGTAATTTGATGGGGAAAAAAGAATCTTTGTATCATTTAAAAAGTATTAAATATTTTTATACAGGGTGGTTCAATGCATATGCAAATAAATGTAACGTGACTGATAAATTGTATAATTCATTGAATACATTTTCCCCCCAATGGGGATTCAGCCAATGGCATCCTCTAGAAGCTAGAATGTTTATTGCATCTATAGTCTTAAAATTGTAGCTGCTTCACCATGCCACCATGAAGTAAGATAAAATGATCAATCAAAATTACACAAAAAGACTAGAGTTAAAAGGAAGATAAAGTAACACCTCATTTTCTGTTATCATAGCATAGGAAACAGACATATGGTGTCCGGAAAGCCTTATCTATACAACACTAATATAGATATATTGCATCTTTCGCAGCATAACTAAAACTATCTTTTGTTTTCCCCAAGAACTTCAGAAGTTAAATGAATTATTCTAGCAGATATCTCAAGCCAATATCTCTCACAGAATGTCCTTTTTTAAAAAACCAACCAACTGAAACCATCAAATCAAGGCCGGTCAGTTTTCAACTCTCCCTTCCCCTCCTTTCCCAACACACACAAACATACACACTAGCAGCTTGCTCACTTGAAATTCCATTCACGTCCCATTCTTTGCTTGAATGCTTCGGTATCTGAGCATCACAAGACCACAAGAAAATTTAATGCATCTGCCATTGGAACAGTGTAATTAAAGATAAGAAATACTGTAGCTAAAAAAGATCTTATTCTTCTCCAGATTGGTATTTTATGGTATAAACACAGCTTATTTACTTAGATAGAAATCTCAATAAACTCAGCAGGATTTAAGCACACAGGAAGAGAAAGATTTAGCCAGTCACAAAACTGTATAGTTATTTTCTTCATTACTTTAAAGTATCTTACCCGTGCAAATCCCAATTTACCCTCATGGTTACAACCGGGGCTTGCATAGGAAATCTTCCAGCTAAATTAACATAATTTTTCCCCCTCCCAATAAAGTACAGTGAACAGCGCTCCTAGAAGGTTGTAGCCAAAAGACTGACTAGTTAGTTTAAGCCATTAAATTCATATAAATTGTATATGTATATACTGTGTGTGATAACACACACATCAACTTTCTTGAAAGTACCTAAGTAGAATACCACATTTAATTTCCCGGGGGGAAAAACAAGATGTTTTAATAAAAATATTAAGAACATAAGCAGTGTTCTGCTGGATTGGACCCATGGGCCTGATAGACCAGCAGTCTGTTTTCACACTGGCCAACCAACTACACAAGGAAGCTCACTTGTGTCTCAGCAGACGATTAGATTATCTTGTCTTGGCATCTTAGCCAAGTAATGCTAGTGTTGTCATCTTCACGCTTGAAATATAATAAGGATATTGAACATGAGAACACTACCAGGGTTCCCCCCTCCACAGGTTGCATATATTCCTAAATAAGATGTCAGCAACCTTTTTTTAATCCTACCTTTTGAGTAGTATGGAAGAGGCTCTGTTATAAAAAGTAGGAGAAAATGTGTGGGGTCGAGGCAAAACCATCTCTTAATGTACTTAAAATTGAAGTAAACAAATTAAATATGATTGCCATGATTATTCTCCATGTATTTAATATTGTTTCAATTCTTTATATTAAAATATTACATCTCATTAACAACTTCTGAAGAGGCTCTTGAGACCTTCTCCAGGAATGGTTCTAGGCTTTTGAGAGTAATTTGGTCCACCACCTCCAAAGCATGAAATATCAGGCATTTTTAAACAATAATTTAGTTCTGTAAATGAAGCTAAAACAAAAAGTATGCACAAATGTCTCATAACGCACTCACTGTAGTTAATTTTTAATGCAACTGGAATGCAAATGGTATATTATAGTAACATTATACTGTCAATATATGCTTATGAATCATGAGCAAAAATAAACATGCTGTTATCTCTATATGTAATGGTATTAACTAGAAAAGAATTACTAAAACATTAAAAGTGTGAAATAAATATACTACGTATTGTAAGAAATCATGATAGGCCGGATAGTGAATTGGTAATTCCCAATTCATAGATAAAAGTTGGTTTATTATATGAGTAAATGGGGATGCCTCTTAAATCTCATCTAACTTCTACTAATATCTTTAGTAGTATTAATTCATTAAAACAATCACTATTTGGCACTATATTATTTTTTGTCTTATATTTAATAGTTCTTATCTTCATTGAAACTGTGACTATTTTTGTATTTTTCACTAATTTTTGGCTTTTCAAGTCTAAAGTGCTGTCCATTTAGGACAGAGTGATAATTGAAAAGGGTTAATGTTTCTTTAACAATTTTTGACATAAAATCATACTGAGTAGAAATATTTGAAAGTTTTAATTTAAAATCTATTGATTGAGTGTACACTAGTCAAGTCAATGTTGGCTCTTAGCAACCATATAATCAGACTTTCTTCAAAAGGATATGTCCCCAGAGGACCCCTTCAGGTCCTCTGATGTTATGCCAATCACTTGGCTGCTAGTTGCCCTTGTCTTTTCTTGCACTTTTTCAAACATCAAGGCCTTTCCATAATCAATGAAGTGCATATTGATCTATTTTTGGCATTCTTTGACTTTTTCAATTAACCATGGTGCAATAATATATCTTGTTCTTTAACTTTTTCTAAAGTTCCAGCTTGAACATCTAGAATTTCCTTTTCTATGCCGTGCTCTACTCTGTGTTGGATGTTCCCAAGGATTATTTTGCTAGCATGTGAATGTAAGGTTATTGTAAAATAGTTTGTGCACTGTGTTAAATCTCTTTCTTTGGTATTCGTATGTAGATTGACCTCTTCCAATCTACTGACCACTGTGTCAGTCTCCAGATTGGTTGGCAATTTATTTTTATTCTTCTGCTTTAGTTGACTTGGAACTTGCATCTGAACAGTCTATGATCTTTGTGATCCATCCATTCCACACTGCGCAATGTTTCACTGTGCTGGGGTTTCCCATGATCATGTTTCTTACATACTGTATATCCACAGTAATTCTGTCTCTTCAGTTCTCTTTTCCTGCATGGCAACTAGGTCTCCCAAAGGCTTTAATGTCATGTCAAATACAGGAATGGTTTACCATTGCCTTCTCCCACACAGTATGAAAATACATTTTGCTGCTGTCACTAAAATGATTGTTGTCCCATATTGTTGCTATCCATTATAGGTGCCTACTTGCTTTAGCTGGGCATCTGGAATGACCTTCACACCTTGGGTGACCCTGTTGGGAGGACATCCTCTTGGTGTCCACTCCTGGCATTCTTTGCTCTTTCCTGCCAGGAAACCCCCTGCCATAATGAGGCAGCACAGCAGGACTTGAGGAGTTTAAAATTTATAAGGCTATGTTATTTATCTATATAACTTAGGGAGCTGTATTATAGCAGCAGCAATGACAATGATTCTCATTCTAGATCAATATGTGCTTACCTGTGCTTCTTTCCTCTCCTACATCCAAGGCTGCCACCTCAGTGAATTATTCACTGCACAGAAAAGGCCAAAATGAATTATGGGGCTTTGGAATTTGAGACCCATCATTCTGTCTCCCAAATAAGAAATCAAAGAGTCCCCCAACCACAAAGCATCTTCTAAGGGTTTCAGGGACTCTATACAAACTGCAGCCTTAGGTTGTTCTAAATCCTTAGAAATTTCAAGCAGGTATCATTTCAATACACATTTTAATTTCCTGAGTTTCTATTTGTAGATTTGGAAGGAATTAATAGAATAAAATGACAGAGTCGGAAGGGATCTTGGAGGTCTTCTAGTCCAACCTCCTGCTCAGACAGGAAACCCTATAATATTTCAGACAAATGGTTGTCCAATCTCTTTTTAAAAACTTCCAATGTTGGAGCATTCACAACTTCCATTGTTCCATTGATTAATTGTTCTAACTGTCAGGAAATTTTTCCTTAGTTCTAGGTTGCTTCTCTTCTTGATTAGTTTCCACCCACTGCTTCTTGTTCTGCCTTCAGGTGCTTTGGAGAATAAATTGACCCCTTTTTCTTTGCGGCAACACCTGAGATATTGGAACACTGCTGTCATGTCACCCCTAATCCTTCTTTTCATTAAACTAGACATATCCTGTTCCAGCAACCATTCTTTATATGTTTTAGCCTCCAGTCCCCTAATCATCTTTGTTGCTCTTCTCTTCACTTTTTCTAGAATCTCAACATTTCTTTTACAACGTGGAGACTAAAACTGGATGCAGTATTCCAAGTATGGTCTTACCAAGGCATTGTAAAGTGGTATTAACACTTCACATGATCTTACTTCTATCCCTCTGTTTATGCAACCTAGAACTGTGTTGGCTTTTTTGGCAATTTCAGCACACTGCTGGCTCATATTAAATGGTTGTCCACTAGGATTCCAAGATCCCTCTCACAGTTACTACAATTGAGCGAGATACCACCTATACTGTACCTGTGCATTTTGTTTTTCTTGCCTAAATGTAGAACCTTACTTTTTTCACCACTGAATTTCATTTTGTTAAATAGCGCCCACTGTTCAAGTCTGTCAAGATCCTTCTGTATCTTAAGCCTATCTTCTGGAGTGTTGGCTATTCCTGCCAGCTTGGTTCTAAAAAATGGCTCTATCCCTTTTCATAGTATGTGTAAATTCCTATGCAATGCATCATTGTTGCTGAAAAGATAGGGTAAAAGGGATGACTTCTGTCTCTCACTTTCTCTGCTTGTCTGCAATGAACAATTAGTTTCCTGTAGTTTCTGTTAACTCTTATAGCATTAACCTTTTGAGCTGACAAGGACAGTTGCATTTCCATTAGGTGACTATATAAATGGGACACCCTGCCACTGTCTCCCTCTCTACCCTGTGATTCAGGGCAGGTCTAATTAAAAGAAGTAAGGTCTGTTTGTATGGAAACAGCCTTTGAGTTATTACCACCACAATGCTACCACAATAAAAGAGGAAGGTAATTAAAAAAAAGGAAGGAAGGAATCATATTGCTTAATAGTCTTTGAGTTTCACAATAGCTGAGATTACAAGGTTAAGATGCATCTCTCTCACTCAGTCTCTAATTCTAAGAATTCTGTATTTCTAATATATGAAAAAGAAAACTTTAGGCAAGGATTGTGATATCCAATTTTGCATAGCTTTTGTTTCTTCTTACATCAATTCAGCTTAGTTCTGTAACCTAATATGAGGGAATAAGTTATACTGAATAGTTAGATTAAGCACCCACCAAGTTGATATTTAATTGCTCCAAAGCAACTGGGCGGAATAATGTCATTCTTTGTTTTATACATCTCAAGTAAAAAACCCCAAAAGATGAGAACCCAAGCGGTCCTTAGAGCAAAACTATGACAGTAAACGGAGTTTCTCTATAGAGGAAAGTGTATCCTTGAATATCAGAAACTGTGCATTTCACAAAGCTGTTTAAGTCTGATTTTATTTTTATTATTTTTCAAATTTCTAGGTTAGGCTACCCAACTCTAATGATTCTGAGTGGCTTAACATAAAAAGAGGGGGGAAGAAACACACCCAAAGAAAGGGTCATCCACCACCTCTCTCTCCAACCATAGAGATAAAAACTGACAAAGGGACCCCTCCCAATCACCCTAATCAAAGGCATGTAGGGAGAAAGTGTCATGCTATTAGTGCTATTTTGAAAGTCAGTAAGGCAAGGTTCATGTACATCTCTAAGGGGATGCAGAGGACAGGTGCCATAATAGCGTCTCAACTCTTACTTACAGGATCCAGAGGCAACATATATTCTTCTGGTCTTTGTAGCTTTTTTTATAGTAGTCTTTTAGTGCTGGCCTTGCTCAGCACTTGTATCTTATCTTTGACTAGAGCTAGTGATTCTGATTCTTTCCTTCCTCCTCTTGGTTTCTGAATTAATAAATTTTCTGCATTCATTTAATACATTAAATTATAAACTAATGAAACAGGCTTATCTGCATAATACAATAAATTATGAAAAAAAATTCCAAAGGTTATTATTTAGAGAATTTTCACTTGTTTGTGCAAATGTATCCATGAAAAGCACCTTCCTATAGGGATGAGCACTAGTTGAAAATCATGTTAACTTGGTTTGAAGATCTGAAGCCTTGTTTTCGGTCATCTTTATTTGAAAACAGATAAATCTTTTTGTGATAGTTGTGGGTTGTTGTTTTTTGGCAACATTGAAGCTGATTAGCAATCTGTTCTTCCATTGGTGGGATCTTTCTTTGCCTCCCACCTTTTGGACTGAAGTAAGCCATTGTTTTTCAACACAATCACTCAAAAAAAAAAAGCATAGAAATAAAAATATAATAATACAAAGCAACAGCTCAGCATTTGCAGGGTGACTCTCCTACTTTGCTTCTCCCTAAGCCATAGTGTGCAAGTCAGAAGAAACGGAAGGTCATATAGATAGTAAAAACAGTCATGAACCAGCATGGTTTTATTTTAAAGTAGAATTCACGGAGCCGGTGTTATTGCTTAGAACCTATCTGCCTCTTTCCCCCACCTTATCATGCAATCATGATTAGAGATTTCAGGAAAATATTAAAGATATTGATTGACAAACTACTGATGTTGCAATAATGTTGACATGGTCAGCATTGCTTTTTTTATTATTATTATTCTTTTTTTCCCTCAGACCAACAAAGTTTCCTTTCACAACAACATGGGTATATTAGGAAAAATGTTTAAAATTTATTATATTTCCTTTTTTCACAGTGAGCAAAGAGGTGCAGAAATTTTGGGTTCTTTCTGATCCATAGTAGCCCGGGATTGGATAACACAGCAGAATAACACAT
Source organism: Azemiops feae (assembly GCA_023970755.1). Taxonomy (NCBI): domain Eukaryota; kingdom Metazoa; phylum Chordata; class Lepidosauria; order Squamata; family Viperidae; genus Azemiops; species Azemiops feae. The sequence continues at coordinate 2,736,127 of JALGBA010000031.1, forward strand.
TTTGTATCTTCCTATGGGACTATTATAAGGACCCCTGGCAAGTTCATGATGTTTTCAGCTTTTCAAGCCACATTGAGTGGCAGGTCATTTACGAACACTTTGGAGAATTGGGAAGTGATAGTGTGAAAATGCCCAAAATCTTCCGTGAAACCAGCCATGCAGACAAAACAAAGTACAACAACTATTTTTAAGCCTAGAAGAAAGCAGACACCAAATAGAGAGCATTTCAATTATTTCTAACCCTGCCCATTTTCTGCCAGTACGAATCTTCACTGCAGTTACTTTCTTGTCACTAATCCATTTGTGCATTTTGAAACCTTTAAGGGAAAATTAGCAGGTGGCACAATGGTAAAGAAACTACTTTGCCTATTATTGTTTCTGGAAACAAAACCTGTTTGGGTAGTATTTCAAAGTTTACTTTCTTATATGTGATGGCTGCTACTGTCTGCCCCTGTTTTCTGATCTGAAGCAGCCCTACAGATGGAATTTCATTATGGAATAATGAAATCTAGGGAGACTAGGCACTGTTGGATGGATGACTGTACAATGAAAGACCAAACTCTCACAAATATCCCTTGGCCATCTTGGAATTAAAACAAATTCATGAGAATTTAGCAAATATTTTCTTATCATTTTGAGGGAGGAGCAAAGAATCAAGAGCGATTATAATTTGATACCAACCAAATTAAACTTCACTCTTGGGTTGAAGAACTCTAGATGTTTTGAACCAAAACCTCTTCACAAAGAACATACAATGTCTAGTTGAAGATTATAGTTTTAAGCCAACACATTTGGTAATCTCCCAGCTAAGGAAAGCTGTCTTAAAATTCCTCTATATAGCATTAGTCAGGAAAAAATGAGTGGCCACTACGAACAATTTAGTGCATTGGTAGTTGGCTACTGGGGGTCAGGCTTTATGGAATAAGATAGCAGTCCTAGTAGGCAAAGCTGCCAAGATGAAACTGCCCGGGATATTGAAAGGGTGCATGTCTGAGTCCTTTGTTTTGCAGCTCCCATATTATTGTGGCACAAAGAATTTCAGTGAAAAAGTATCATGGGAAAGATGAAATATTGATGCCTAATCAATTTTCTTCTTCTCTTGCGGAGATGACGCAAAAATCCACAGCTAGTAATCCAGGAGACACCTGTGCAGATTAAGGGTTTTGCAAGGAGTGAGTCACAGGAACCTGAAACATCTGAGGTTGCCATAAAGCTTGGCATTACATGTTCAGACAAAAAACTAGTTACAAAAGGAGCTGGCACCTATAGGTTTGCCTCAAGTACTTGCAGGATCCTGGGAAGGCCAGTTCTCCTGCACTCCCAGGCTATTTCAAATATAGTCCCTGAAAGAAAACTGCAATCAGAAGGCAACTGTATTATTTATGGTCAAAGCATAACACACATGCTTCTGTAAACAGGGCTGACCACACTGCTGGTATCGTGCAGCTGATTATGAAACTGCTTGTTGCTTCCAAAGAAATTTGTCTTATGAGACCAAGAGTACTGCTTTATCTAACCTCTATATGAATACAATAAAAGAGAGGCCATATGGTGGTTCTGCCCCCATCCCCCCACATTTGTTCAAATACAGGCAGTCCTCCACTTATGAGCACCGCTGGGACCAGAATTTCCATTGCTAAACAAAGCGGTTGTTATTTGAACCATGCCCAATTTTACTTCTTTTTTGCCACAGCTGTTAAGTAAAACACTGCAGTTGTTGAGTGAATCATGCAGTCATTAAGAACCCCCCCCCCAAATTGTCTTTGCTTCTTTGAAGCCATCTGAGAAGGTTGCAAGTGGTAATCACATGATCCCAGGATAAACACATGCCCGTTGACAAACGCTCAAATTTTGATCATGTGAGCCTGGGGATGTGTGACAGTCATAAGTGTGAGGATTGGTTATAAGTCACTTTTTTCAGTGCCATTGTGACTTTGAACAGTCGCTAAATGAATGGTTGTAAGTGAAGGACTGCCTATATTAATTTATTTAGTCCAGATACACTAAAGTCAATTGTGACTTTAGCGGGTTCTCTGTTGATCAAGCATGGGTTGAAATATAGTTCCAAAAAGCTACAGGGCAAGCCAATTTACCAATTGTGAGTGCTAATGCTTCGCATTTTAATGAAGAGTTAGTATGCTATAGTGGACTAGCAGGAAGACTCAATTCTTGTTCACCCTCAGCCATGGAAGCTCATTGGATGAATTTGCCCCAATTACTCACATATCAGCCCAACTAACCTTATAGATTTGCTGTTGCTGTAGGGAAAATAGGAAGAAGGACTACAAATGCTGGCATTCAGCTCCTTAATGAGAGCTAAAATAAAAGTCAATCAGTTAAACAAACAAACAAAACAAACAAACTCGTCCCTAGTCTTGAAGACTATACCAAGCCTTGGGCAGACTTAACCAGCTTTAAACTACAAGGTTCCTAAATTCAGCCCTTGATGGAGGCATCTTCCTTTTCACAAACTCCCCAATTTTCCTGGATGTGTGTTATATCACCAAACCTGAAGAACAGGAAGTCAGTCCTGTCTGGACAGGATCTATGTAGGATATAAACTGGAAATAAAGATTCCAGTTCAAAAGTGGTTCTACTTTGAATTACTATACTGAAGGGAAAATCCCAGGGTTATTACTAACATCAGAAGATAGGCTGGGGCTTCACTCTCTCAGTGCTGAGAACTGGCATGGTACAATACTTAAAATTCCTTGACTGAATTTTTATTCAGTCTCAAATTTACTAAGTATTCAGAGGTGAAGTATGATTTCTTATTCTAGGAATAATATTGGCCATATGATAAGGTTGATACAAGATTCCTGAAAAAAAATGATTGTAATGTATTTTGTGCTCTCTAAAGTGAAATGTAATTGCTAAATACTGGCAATGGACATGAAGACTAAAACATCTTTTTTCACATATTGGCACCCAAAACACACAGATCTATACTATTAATGAAACCAGTATGGTTTTATACAAAATCACTGAAAGAAACACTGAAAGAAACATCAGTTCATCTAAATATATAAGAAACTACATCTTACAAAAATATCAATCAGAACAGTTTATCAAAGCTTTCACATATTTCTATAATTCACAGCAAATTACTGTGAATTACCATATTACATATTGTTTGTTTCTCTAAAAACAGAATCGTATGTAAACTTTGTTGCCCTCCTTATTATATATTTCATTCCCCCCCCCCAAATACAGTACTTGATTTGACTGTCTGAACCCTGTAAAAGCCATAAAAAAATAGCACATTTCTTTCTACACTGGCATGAATTTAGGTACTGGTGCTCCTTTAACATTAAGCCAAACAGTAAGAGGCTCTTTAAAAGAAAAGAAAAAAGGCAATTAAAAGCACAAGGCAGCCTTCTAGGGACAGAACAGCTCTGCAACAGAATTTAGTTACAAACAGGAAAGAAGAGGAGATATAACAAATTGCACTATAAAATTAATTACACAGATTAGCATAGATAAGGATGAGGCAGCATTCACTCAGGTCATGAAACTCATCTTGGGAGCATGTAGATGGGAGGAGATGATAACATATATAAAGGTCACAATAGACAAAAAAGTGTTTGACACTCAACTCCGACATTAGAGGGGCTTCATTATGAATTCTAGACATCTCTGAGATCAAAATTTAATCCAAAATGCTTCCAGATTTGTCTATTTCCTGAAATGTGATAACCTTTTTACCTGCAGATCTTATGCAAATGAAGGACTGCAGCACTTCAGCTAGCTGGGAAGGATTTCCTTTCCTGGAAGCTGGTGGAGATTCCTCTGCTAGCAAATACAGAGATGAATAAGTCCATCTGTCTGCTTTGTGAAGCACGCTGAGGTGCTTACAAACATTTCTGGTGCTGTTCTCTGTACTTCCGAAGAGAGGAACATTCAGGGAGAAGAGATATTCAAAGGCTGAGTCCTAAAGAGATTTTCCCTAGAATTTTCTGCCACAATACATAATATTTTGTAATGGCTACCCAAGCCCAACCATATTTTAAGCATTTCATTAATAATAGATGTGGTAATTTTACATCTGGACTTTTAGCGAGAGGACTGTAATTCTTCCCTTTTCATGGATGTTCTATCTCCCTGAAGACTGAACAAAGATCCCATGACACAATCTAAGCTAATATCCCATTGTTGGCAGGGCTGGAGAAATGCATTAGAAGACTTTTCTAAGCGCTTATATCCATTAAACTTTGCACCCTCAGGGGAAAAACTAAAAGCAAATCTGGAATAAAGTAAAGAGCATAAATTTAGCAAGAATAGGATTGCTGAACACATTTAGAGAGCTACAGCTCAAGGAGAATTTTTTTTTGTCATCTTAACTAAAGATTAGCTGGCCACAATAAGACAAATGAAAAATCAGTTTTATTGTTCTGCCCCACTGCTCAAGCTATTAAATAATCTTAACAAGACCATTGCCTAAGTGCTGCTGTGACATAATTAAACAGCAGGCTGTCTAGCTATAGAGAAATCGATAGAGACATTAACATCATTTTTTTTCTTTTCTATGTTGCTTTTATTCTTGCCTTGCCCACACCATTATGTTTTGAGTGAATATTCTCTTGCAAATTTTTATCCATTTAAATGTTACCACTTTTACTGAAATAATAAAAAAAAAACACTTTAGTTTCTTATACAGTAGTCACTGACAACTGTTCCAGGCTTAACTGCATGAGAGAAGAAAGGGGAGGATGGATGGATGGATGGATGGATGGATAGATGGATGGATGGATGGATGGATGGATGGATGGATGGATGGATGGATGGATGGATGGATGGATGGATGGATGGATGGATGGATGGATAGATAGATAGATAGATAGATAGATAGATAGATAGATAGATAGATAGATAGATAGATAGATAGATGATAGACAGACAGACAGACAGACAGACACAGACAGACAGACAGACAGACAGACAGACAGACAGAGACAGACAGACAGACAGACAGATAGATTAGATAGATTAGATAGGTAGATATTCCCTTCTCCCATGTAGTTAAATTAGAACACACACACACACACACACACACACACACACAACCCCTCCCCTAAAATGTGCTACTCTGCTAGGGGTTCCTTCCAACATTACAACTTCAGATAAAGTGTACTGGGCATAAGCAACACTGCAAAAAGGTCCAGTTACAGCTTCTGATTTTGGCTTCATAGGAACTAAAGCACATTAAAAGATGGCTTATACTAGAGAAACTTTCATCAGTATCAAACTTCTATTTGTAACCACAGGACGGAAAGAAAACCCACATATCATTCTTCATTCCCTCTAAGAAATTAATAAGTAAGGTCAGTAAAATGAGAGAGAAGCACAATAAGTGATTATAAAGTAAAATGTATGAAAATGCTATTTAATTGTATGACTCTCAAATAACACATATGGAAAAGTGAGTGTGATGTACAGATTTGTTTCCAAGCAAGCTCTAAACTGTTCCACTGAAATAATTTCTTTTTTTTTCATATAAAAATAATTCTCTGATTTCATCAGATTCTGGACAATTCATTATTAAATGCAAAGTTAACCCCCAAATCTCTTTCAGGAGTATATACTGGAATCCCAAAAGGGATACTACACAAAACCATGATAAGGAATCTCAAAAATCAGCAAGATGAAAAGATCTTGAGATCTTACGGCGATATTATATGTTTTGGAAATTTAGTGTTTTATGTATAGAATGATTTATATGCAGTCTAAGCCAGCAAATTTGCTCCAACTCACCTTTCTACTGTTATAACCCTAAGGAATTTGTCTTCAACAAATATGGAGCAAGAATGATGCACATAAAATTAAGGGGCTGACAAGAGTATAAATCAGCTAAGAAGATGTTCAACGATGCAGTATCTGAAACTGCCTTTTGGCTTTATTTACTACTATCATGGACCATAGATGTGAACATTAGTTTTATCCTTTTTTAAAAAAAAAATCCTTTAAATCCATCATGATTCACCAACATCTTGAAGGGTTGCCTTTCCTTTACACGAATGAATGAATCGAGATTTGCTTTAAAAACTTTACTGTTTTTCTGAATTTAGGTTTGCTTTAAAAATTTTTACTGTTGATAAAAACAGGCCAGTGAGATTGTACTGTATTGTTCCCTCTAATGAAGAGAAGGACGAGGGGTGACATGATATCAGTGTTCTAATATCTCAGGGGCTGCCACAAAGAAGAGGGAGTCAAGCTATTCTCCAAAGCGCCTGAAGGCAGGACAAGAAGCAACGGATGGAAACTAGTCAAGGAAAGAAGCAACCTGGAACTGAGGAGAAATTTCCTGACAGTTAGAACAATTAACCAGTGGAACAACCTGCCTCCAGAAGCGGTGAATGCTCCAACACTGGAAGTTTTTAAGAAGAGATTGGACAACCATTTGTCTGAAATGGTATAGGATTTCCTGCCTGAGCAGGGGGTTAGACTAGATAACCTCCAAGGTCCCCCCCCCTCCTCCTATTATTATTATTATTATTATTATTATTATTATTATTATTATTATTATTATTATTATTATTATTATTATTATTAAATTCCCTTTCAAGAAGATTGTAGAAGATAGCAAGACAGATGTCTACATATGTCCTCATCTTTCACAAAGGATGAGAAATTTCTATCTATAACCATGGAGCAGCTGGTGCTTCATTATATCTTCACCATTTCTCCTTCCATGCACTTGGATCAAAGTGTAGAAATATGAAAAAATAACTGAATAAATAGGTTTTTGATAAAATAGTTCTAAATTTCAAGCCAATATTTTGTTTAGGTTGTTTAATATTCCTCTCTAATGATCCTGCAGCATAGAATTGATTACACTGCCCTGAACAATGTTAATTACAAAATGCTGTGCTTAACAGAAGTCTCCCAGTTTTTACATCTTAAGCAAACTAAATATTGACAGGGCACAGTAAAGGTTAGCTACAAGAACCCACGAGATCTACTGAAAAGAACAACCTGACACATCAAAACAATACTTGTAAATCTGAGAATTCCCCTATCATGTTAGCTATTAAAAATTGCACATTTGGTTAACAGAAAAAAAGAACATGTACAAGTAGAAATTTCAGGTTCAAGGTAGTTATACAGTATGCCTGTTTAAAGCATTTTGAACAGCAACATAATCCACAAAACCATTCAAACTCTTTAATTTTTAAAATGAGCAATACCTATTTCATTAATATAAATGGTTTTTTCTTTCTTTCTTTTTTACATTTTTAGGGTTCCCTGGAAATTGATCTGTTCCTAAGTGTTATACTCTTGTAGCAACAGCAAAGGGTCTCGATCTAGAAGGGCACCTTATCCTAATTTAGTTTTCCAAATAGGGTAAGTTTGGTGGTGCTCTAGAATGTAAGGACCCAATTGAAATTTTTTTGCTAAGTCTCGGTCAATAAATTTTTAACAAATCATTTGTTCTGGGGAGTTAGTGCTCAGGGGCACGACATTATAAGCCCAGAATATATGCCTGTCCTTTGGGGAATATGTGTACTTTTAATCTTTTAGTGGAAAGTGCAATTGTTCATCAATTGCCATGGATTTTTTAGAAACGGTTATGCCTTTACACCAAAGAGCCCTACAGCCCTGTGTATAAATCAGCTGCACAGCCAACTTGCCTAAATCTCATAAAATGGCAACAAATTTACAGCTGTTGTCTTGTCTGACATGGTCGTTAATGTACATCATGATTAGCAATGCAACTCTTATGGCTTTTCTTACATTGTGTTTATTATGAATCTCTTATTCAGAGCGATAATTAACATTTGAAGAACAGAAGTGCAAGTCATTAAGTGTCATTATCTATAGCGAATGAAAAGACTCTGCATTAGACTTTAAAAAAAATAAGAACCTATTTGTGGCACCTTAAAAACAACATCAAGCAATTAAGACTGCATATGTTCACACATACACTGTATAGCAAATGCAAAATAAAGACTCCTGAATGGAAGAAAATGGAAGTATTATTTAGAAACATAAATTGAAACTCTCTGGATTAACAGGAAAAGCAAAAGGACATATTGATGTTTGAGAATAATAATTTAATTCACTAATAAACACTAAACACAGAAGATATGTCAGCCTTAAATACTGCTCTTATCTAGCCCTGCTAAAAGGTCAGTTGTAGGGAAATAGGACAGATAGAAATGTGGCTTCTGCAGCCCTATAGATGCTCCTTGTGACCGTCTTACCTGTCATGATCCTCTGAGCTTCATATGGTTCCATATAGCCAGTGTTTTCTCCTTTGCCCATTTTATTGACTTCACTCTTGGCATCAAATGGATCAGAGTAGTCATCAGCTATTAAAACCTGAAACAGAGGAAAAAGGTACACTCTTAGCTTTGGGTACTATTTTTAAACATCCCCTTTCAAGTTATTGAAAACACTTCAAAGCATCACAGCTTCAAACTCACAAGGTTCTTTTCTGTGATGCAGCTGTCCCTTCCCTTTAAATAGTTTCCTAGAAAGTTTAAGTGGTCCTACTGTGCCTCCATTAGTATGTAGGCCGCTGGCAGGCAGGAGATTAATTTCTTTGTAGAGTCATCAGTTGTAAAAAAGGATTTTACTAGTGATCCTTCTAAGCTCTATATTGGGGCCCCCAACCTTTTGGGAGCCAGTTCCGTGGAGGGCGGTTTTTCCATGGACCAGGGTGATTGTGGTTTCATGCGCTGCTTGGATTCCGTGTGTGCACAAATGGGACTTTGCTCGCTTGTGCGACCCGGTTCCTGGCGGGATGGTACTGGTCCGCAGCCTGGGAGTTGGGAACCCCTGCTCTATACTGTTACCAATATGGTTAGTCCTCGACTTACAACTGTTTCCTTAATCACCATTTACATTTACGATTCCAACGGAACCAGTACTTTATGGCAAGTATAGTACCCCCCAGCTTTGGTAAATGGCTGCATTGCCTCCCATGGTCATGTGACACATGTCAGGCACTTGGCAATAGGTCACATTTATGACTAGTCGCAGCATTTTGTGACTGTGATTCATGATCAGTTTTTCGCTGGCTTCTAGCCCTTTCCCCCCGATTTCTGGTGAAAACAGTCCATTTAAACGAATGAATAAATAAATTACAACTACTACCATTTGCTTAATGACTGTGACATTCACTTAATGATTGTGGCACTTGCTTAAGGACTATGGTATTTGCTTAACAACCATAGCAAAAATGGTGGTAAAATCACTTCTGGTCATGTAGGTGCCTCAACTTAGGGCCTTAACAACTTGAAACCAATTTCTGATTCCAATTGCAGTCATAAGTCAAGGAGCATCTGTAGATATTAGGCAAGTCATATTTGAACACTTCCATAGAGCTATGAAACATTTGACTAAACACAACATCCCTTAAGAAATTTACTAGCTGCATAAATGTGTTATGAAAAGCTATCTATGGTTGAATAAAATTCATGTAATTATCAAACATCCCATATCTTTATTTTATTGTCTTTAAAATAATAAGACTCTACTGATTTAGGCCATCAAGTTTAATGTCCTGCTCACTTAGGGTTACAGATATCTGAACCAGCAAAGGAAGTCACAGACAACTGCGAATGAGGACAAATGGGGAAGGGGGAGGGATGGGGACACACAACTGATTTACTTTCCTACAAAAGCAAAAAAAACTCCAAATGAGCAGAGAGGGAGAGAGAAACAGAGACAGAGACACACATACAGAGAGAGAGAGAGAGAGAGAGAGAGAGAGAGAGAGAGAGAGAGAGAGAGAGACAGACAGACAGATGAAATCACTCCAGCATCCAAGACTGGTTTTTCAATCCTTACATTTCTCCAACAAATATTTATTTTCAATATGTGAGTGCAATTTCTCACAAATAATATTTTTCATGCTATATTTGATAAGAATGATTCTTTTGGCAGAATCAACCACAGTGGTCATTGATGGAAAGTGGTGGATTGAAGCCGGTTGCTGGAATCAGGAAATAAATTAAATAATGCAAATCTAGGCTGTTGATGGATGAGGGAAAGAAAGAAACAGACAATATATACAAAGCCGCAATACACGAAAGCTTGAATATCTACTGTTGTGAAAATAGTCCAATTGTTTTTAAAAAAGATATTTAAAAAAAACATTTGATTTTAAAGCTATGTCTGCTGGACGGAGGAGATATCCTCCTTTTGCTAAATGTCCAGTAACCCTAAATTCACAGCAAAACTCCAGATTAACAGATGATTTGTTCAGCCTCTGTTTGAATACATAAAATGAAAAAGAGTCCACCTGGTAACAGATTCCGCTTCTCTTACTGTTATAATTTTTCTTCCTAACCACCAACTAGAACATGCCTTTCTGAAACTTGAAATCATCAATCCTTCTGGGTTAAAAAAGAAAGATCTTGATCTTCTCCTGGGTGACATCCTTTCAGATATTTGAAAATTGTTACTATAACTGTCTGTGGTGTTCTCTTCTCAGAGATAAATATTCTTACTTCCTTTAATCCCTCTTTTTAAGACTGACTTTCAAGATTCCAATCATTAAGGCTGCCCTTCTGAATCTGAAACAATTTGTCCGAATTTCACTTAATGCACAGAACTGGAAGTAGTACTTGACCAACAAAAAAATAAATAAAATGAATGTAATTATTTCCTTTGATTTAGAAATTATGCTTCTGTTAATGCAATCTAAAATGGCATTTGCCTTTTTTGAAGGAATATATTTATATTCAGTTTGCTATCAATTACTATTCCAGGTTCTTTTTTTTTTTAAATAAATATATTATATTCCATCTAATCTCCTCATCTAACACATCAATACAAATGTTGAAGAGTGCAAGGCAGAGAATTGGGATTTCTCTCTCAATACTTTCCTTCAGTTTTCTAAATAACCACTCAGTTATTTAGTTATTCTGAACACAATTATTTATGTGTATTCTGCCTCAATTATTTTTACAAACAACCCAAAGTGGTAAACGTATCCAACACATCTTCCTCCTCCTGTTTTCCTCACAAAGGCAACTCTGTGAAAGTGGGTTGGGCTGAGAGAGAGAGTGACTGGCCCAAAGTCACCCAGCTAGCTTTCTTGGCTAAGGCAGGACTTGAACTCATGGTCTCCTGCTTTCTAGCCTGGTGTCTTATCCACTTAATTATCATGCCATCCAGAACATACTTAACTGGCTTCCTTATAAGAACATCAAGAGATACTTTATATATTACAAGTGGTCTTCAACTTATGATCACAATTGGAACTGGAACTTCTATTGCCAAGTGAGATGGTCATTAAGAGAGTCACACCCAATTTTACGTTGCAGTTAAGTGAATCATACAGTCTTTAAGCGAATCACATGGTCATTAAGTGAATCTGGCTTCCCCCACTGACTTCGCTTCTCAGAAGTCACAAATGATAATCACATGACCCCAGAATGCTGCAACTGTCATAAATACATACCAGTTGCCAAGTGCCCAAATTTGGATCACATGACTATAGGGATGCCACAATGGTCATAAGTGCGAGAACTGGTTGTAAGTCACTTTTTTGAGCACTGCCAATTGGTCACTAAATGAATGGTTGAAATACTTTATGTGCTTATTTGAGCATTTAATAATTACTATATAGTATCTGTTTACTTTTCCAATATGTTTATCCATTTTAGTAGCAAAATCATATATTCAGAAATAAACCTCACTCTAATTATTATCACTTAAATATATTTAGATGGCCTCTAAAATATCATTTAACTGTATATTAAAAGTTCTAATCAGGCTTAGTATCTTGTAATGCATTTGAGCCCTAACATATTTTATATTATTATCTATTGGGTACACTTATTATTTCTATGAATTGTCAATAAATTTGTTTACATGTTAATCTAAGATAGTGATTTTTAACAGTGGTCTATAGCAAAGCTGGCAAACAATTGAGAGATATGACTTGCAAGTTATCTTCAATGGTTTCCAACTCTAAATTATTCTATAATAGCAACAAAAAGACATTCCTCTTCATTTATTTATTGTTAAAGAGCTTGATCTCAGATATAAATTTGTATATTTAAGCCTTTCCAGTATCAGATTAATGAGATTCAACATGATTTCACTTGCCTGTGCGACCACTTTACACTGGGCTTTCCCAGGCCCTAGCCTAGTCCTTACTTTACATCAGATTTGAGGTAACAGGCTGGACGTTTGCCTATATTTGTTCTATCTAGAGAACGTCCTCTGAAGATCAGTAATGATAACAAAGCTCTGTAACTATCTGCTTTATACCCATCACACAGCAAGGTAAGTACACTATCAAACAGGTTGCTGATGTTCCATATGAACTGTCCTGTAACTTACCCAGAATCCCCTATAGTGCACAATGGCATCAAAGAAGATAAACTAGGTCTCCCTAACAGATAGGGAGAGAATTCCCCCCCAAAAAAGGAATTCTAGGAAACCCTGGCTTAGGAAAACTAGCTCCAAAAGGACATTTCTTTTTTTCCAGTAGCATGGCTAAGTGTCATATATGAAAGGAGAGCGCAGATTAACAGGAAACAAGACATGAGTACAGCTGAGTTAGAGAGGCCTTTGTGTGATTAAGCAAAGCATCTCTTAACATCCTAATATTCTTCAGAGCCCTTGCCAACTCCTCCCTACTCTTCCAGGATGACAATTTCCAGAGTAATTATTGTTTCATCTTCAGGGTAGGGGTTTTTTTTTTTTGTTATTTTGGACCACTCAAGTGTAAGCTAACTCTGTCCCTCATTTGACATGTAATTTAAGCTGTATTCAAGGGGTTCATTAAATGCAAATTGCTAAAGATGACAAGTGCAAAATGAGGGGGATGCCCCCTTCCTTCTTTTTTCTTTCCCTGTCTCTCTCTCTCCCCACCCCACCCCCCATCCCCCCACTAAGCATTTGTAATGACTGGCTGATTATTGCCACTTTAACAGTTCGCTCAAAGAAAGACCTCTGCTCTGCTTGCTATCTCCTGTCTATGTGGGTCCAAACTGTAATCAGCAGTGCTGTCAGAGCTGTGTCAAAGGCCGGGTGCTTAGCTCAAAGACAACAGTGTGCATCAGGCAAGAGTAATTTCTCCCCTTAACAACAGCAGGTTTTATCTGCAGAGGCCCTGCAGCTGAAAACACCATCCATTTACTTCCCTGATTGGCTGCTGATAGATAAGCATCTTGGGTGCTCTCCTGTCCCCCCTGCAGCAAAGGGGCTGTCACCATAATAGCTGCCTTTCTTGGGGTGAGTAGGAAGCCTAAAATGAGGAATGCATTTTTTTTAAAAAAAAAAATTTTTTTGATCATTCAGCCTTCACATTTGCCAAAAAGGAAAAAAAAAAGATGAGTAAATTAAAACTTTAAAAACCTGTCAAACAGGCTAGTGTTAAATGCTGGTTTTGTTTAAGGGCTTCTGTAATGCATTCTCAACCCTGCAGCACATCACGGTTTTGTTCAATCTGGAGACATCCTGGTAGGCATTGGAATGACAAAAGCCCAGAATTCCTAGCTAGGAACTGGGTTACAAGTGGCAAAATGCTGGAAAAGAAGGCAAGGCCTCATATTTTGAAACACTGATGAAGAAAAGAAGATGCTTGCTAGAGCTGTATTTTCCCTTCTCTCGACCCATTCCTATAAAGTAAGCCCTTGCCAGTTGCTCTTTTTTCTCCCCTACTTTAACAACGTACCAGTCATTTTATTGTCAATTTAGCAATTCTTCTGCACATGCCTTAAACTTTTTGAAATGTTAGGTAGCATTTTTCAAATGAAACAATTCCTCCTGTTTTATGTGAGAAACCCAGACAGAGTGAAAGAGAAAGAAAGGTGAAAGTAGTTATACAGGGAGTTTAACAAATTCTTGCATTTAGACATTAGGAGACTAGATTGGTTGCTGAACTAGATGTACCCTTGTGAATGATAGAGAACACATGTGTGGTTTATATGCAAAAATGTCCTCAGCCACTTCTAATACTGGAAAGAGGGGTAAAAAGCCTTCCTCCTTCCTTTTCTACCAGATAATAATAGCAAGCAAATGAAAGTCCAACTGCTGTTTACAAGAGATTGTCCTTAACTTCATAGAATATTTGACCACTACTGAGTTGAATCAAATAAAGGACTGTCAAGGAACTCAAACTAAACCAAAACAACACTCACAGAGATCCTGAGATTTGTAGGAACTACCACTCAATGCAATTGGACTGATGAAGAAGCAAATTCAGTAAACCAAGACTGATGTTTTAACTATCATGGCCTGGTTTTAATCTGAGTAACATTAGATAAGACTGGTGGATCCTTCTTAAAAACCTTTCATCAATTCAAAAGTCCATATATTAAATTAATCAAGGGATTAAGCTATTGCAAAAGCATTACCACTGGGGGGAAAAAGAAAAATCAAATAATCTGGATAAATTTGGTAAACCTGGTCTCTTTTTAAGACAGCTACATATCTCCATTCTCATTAAAATTAGATATACAAATCAGGAGCTGTCAAAAGATCTTCCAGCTGCCCAATTCTATTTCCGTTTAAATTACAATTTAGAATTTGTAGCTTAGAGAAAACTGCTGGCTTGTGCTGACACATGGTTTATTTCATACTTGCCTACAGTTTTTTTTTAAGTTTAAGTCTGGAGCATGGAGGACTGGGGTGGGGGAGACTTGGAGGTGGTCCCTTTGTTTGCATGGCTGAGTTTTAATAATGCATTTTCAGTTGCAAGATTTTAAAGGCCCATTCCAGGTATAAAACCAGACAAGGTGTACCTAGACCAGTATTCATTTCAAGGAAAAATTAACTTAGTTCCTAAACTCAATGAGAATAAATTAATTTTTTTCTAAAATGTTGCTGATGCTGGAATACCATAGAATAGACAGACAGAATATGTATCTTCATTGATTATCAATTTGTGCCTGGTTCATTTATATATATGGATCCTAGATATAAAACTTAAATGAAAAAAAATCCTTGTAAATCATAAGAATGGTTACATATCCTTCCATATACTCTGATTAATCCAGGAATTCTCCATGTTCCTTTTTTTCCTGATGTGTAAATTGAAGGTGGAATCCTTGGTGCTTCCTGAACTTGGTTATTTGTCTGCAGATTATTCATTACCCAACTAGGTAACATCATCAGTGCTAGTGAGTGTGGGGTTTGCTCTCTGTTTATATACTCGCTACTTACCTAGTTGGATAATGAAAAGTCTAAAAGCCAACAACCAAGTTCAGAGAGCACCAACATTTCAATCCTGATCTACATATATTCTCTTTTATTCAAACTGAATGTGGCAAAACACGACATAAAAGGCTTTTCCTAAAGAAACCATGCAACAGCCACCATTAAGATTACTTTTCAAATGAGGGGTTTCATTTCAGTAAAAATGATTTTTCACCGAACTTGATTTTTTTTTTTTAGTTTGCATTCTTCTGTAAAGATTGTGGAAAGGGACTGCTACACAATCATATATACAAGTCAGGGTGATAAGCACCAGCCTAGATACTTTAAAAGTTAGTCAAAATCATGGAGGGGAAATGTATGAATTGCTACTAATTACTGTGCTACCTTCAGGTTTGAGAAACAAGATACTAAGGAGCAATAACAAGAGATTGGCTTCTGATGAAAAAGGGATGGTTATTACCTCAACTCTACACCTGTTTCTTACTCTTAAAAAACAAGGTACCATACGTGATGAAGCTCTGGTTTGTTCTGGCAAAGCTCTTCTGAACTTTGCAATATATCAAATCATTTTGGGTGTAAAAAGTTCTCATTAATGCAAAAAAAGTATATAAACAAAGGTGAACATCAAATTTGGAAATTTCAACACTTTTCTAAATGAGCATTTCTCCCCCCCCCCTTTTGAATTTCCACTAGGAGAGGGCAAGGAAAGAGAAGAAACCTGTGAATAGCATTTACAGAGTCTTGTTCTTTTCATCCAAATGACAAAAGTGATGTTGTAACTCAAGCTCTGTCCATTTTGGATGTGTGTGATATCACAGGGCATGTAAAAAAAATATTATAGTGGGGCTTTTATTGCAATGCCATGATGCTGCTTTCATTACTTTGCCCCGCTTGTTCCCCCATGGACACCACTGAGATCAATGCAAAAGAGTAATGTGCAAAAATGTTGGACTACGGACTCATGATCGTTGAAGTCCTTTAGCTACTGCCATTCTATCAAATTCCCACGCTGAACTGTGAACTTTCCCAGTTTACAAGACTTTTCAAAACAAAACTCATCACATGACCAAAATGAAAAGAAAAAAAAGATGATGGCGGAGATTTTCTGGGGTATTACATACATTGTGTGGTTTTACTGATCTGGCAAAGAGCACCTTTCTTGCCTTTCTTGGGCATGACCTCAAAAAGCAACCACAAATTCAATGCAGATACCAGAAATTGGGCGTTACAAACTGCTTTTCTGCAATTCAAATAGAGCAGGATGGCAACTTCATTCACTCACAGTGAGAATCCGAAGACCACCGTGTATTCTGATTAATAGAGCAGGGATCATCTTTCCATCATGCCCTTGCCTACTCAGCAAGAAGGAAATTTATATTTCAGGTGTAAAACCCACTTCTAATCTGTTTAACTGCTTCAGAAACCAGAGGCAATTACACCTAATGGAAGTTACACGTCTCCATTAAGATTCATGTCAAGCAACTACTGATACATTTTTCCTTCATAAAGCTCTAGTCCCTGGGAGCAGTAGCGCAGGGGACACTCAGGAGAGGAAGTGGAAGACACTCTAACAAAAAAACACTCTTAAGCATCACCAAGAAATATTTCTTGGAATAACAGAATTGGAAGGGTCTTAGTTTAGATTGAATCTGAAGGAGCATGTCTATTGTAACATTAGAAATTAATACAACCGTTTGTCAGCAAAATTTATTTTTCACAGCTTAATTCTTACACAGCACTAAGATCAAATGTATACTCTTCTATAACTTTATACATCCTGCTTTTTCCAAAAAGCTCATAGCTCAATAAGTAGGGCTATCCCTCCTCCGTCTTATAACAATTGTGTGCAGTGACTTAAAGAAAGAAGATCCTGCGTGCAAAATTTGCACAAGCACCTCCAAAGTACTACACAAAAGCTCTCTTTTGTTTCCTGAATTGCCTATTGCTGCTTTTACAGTTAAGAAGCCACCATTCAGCTGCCCAGGGTAAACTTTTCTATGACTTTTCCAGATATGTGCTGATCTACAAAACAAACGCCACTCTAGATTGGGTGAGAAGCAGGAAAATGACAGATTCGTCTCTTTCAAATCCAGCCAGCCTTAATCTGGTTTGAGCCTCCTTCCCAGGCAATTCTGATTTTTTTTTTCCAGCAACAACAATAAAAATTCCTGGGAAAAATCTTACTTCCCATCAAATTTGACTCACAACATGAATTTCAATAAGCCCCTCTGTAGGACCACCAGTTTTCCTGCTTTTGCAGAGAGATTTTGGCAATTTGATTTGTTTTCTGTCTCTCATACTCGGTTACTACTCTTTCCTTTGCTTTTTTCAGATCCCAAAGTTCAAAATCCCACCCACTGATACATATTGCCAGATCAGTCACATTTTCAAAAGAGCTTTAAAAGTCTGATATCTATGAAGATCATAAGGAAAAGTATTTCTTAGAGCAGGGGTCCCCAACCCCCAGTCCGTGGACCGGTACCAGGCCGCGGCATGCCAGCAACCGGTCCGCATAAACAAGAAAAGTCCCATCTGCGAGATGTAGGCAGCACACAAAACCACGCCCCCTCCGGTCCATGGAAAAACCTCTCTCCATGGAACCGGTCCCTGGTGCCCAAAAGGTTGAGGGCCTCTGTCCTAGACAGACGTGGCGGCACAGTGGTTAGAATGCAGTATTGCAGGTTAACTCTGCTCACATTGCCAGGAGTTCGATCCCCTCAATCCTGATCAGCTCAAGGTTGACTCAGCCTTCCAAGGTTGGTAAAATAAAGACCGAGATTGTTGAGGGCAATATGCTGACCCTGTAAACTGCTTAGCGAGGGCTGTAAAGCATTATGAAGCGCTATATAAGTCTAAGTGCTATTGCTATTTATTACTGCATCGAAGAGCCTGTCATCTGGAACATTCTCTTCCCAGAAGGGAGGTGGGTCCCCACTCTTTTGGCCTTTCAGAAAAAATTGAAAATATGGCTCTATTCTCTTATTTGACGCTTATAGAGGAGAATGCAGTTGTGAAAGCTCTCCCCTGTCTTTAAATTAACTTTTACTTAACACTGAATTTTAATAAAGCTTGCCTGTTTTTTCAATTTTATACACTGTTTTTATGTTTCAATATTTTATTTGTATACCACCTGGAAATGAGCGATTTCAAAATTTGATAAATAAATAAATAAATAGATAAATAAATAAATAAATGCACTAGAATCAGTATGACTTTACTAAGAACAATTCTTGCCAGACCAAACACCTCATTTTTATGATTGGAAAATATCCTTAATAGATTTAAGTAGACATAATATACCTTGACATCAGTAAAATATTGGACTACATATCCTGTGGTATGCTGATTATCAAGCTAGTTAAATGTAGGCTCGATAGCATGACAACTAAATGTATACATATCTGATTTGACAATTGTATAAAACAGGGGTCCCCAACCCCTGGGCCACGGCCTACTACTGGGCCATGAGCCATTTGGAACTGGGCCAAATGGATGCAGCGAGTGAGTGCACGAACACATTCCATTTGCATGAGCAGCATGCACATGTGCTTGCCACTCATGCAAATGGAGCTGCACGCATGCACGCTTGCCCGCTGCTCGCAAGGAACCATCCTCCCTACTCCCGGCCCGCAAAGACAGAAAAGTTGGGGAACTCTGGTATAAAAAGAATGTCATTGTTCTTCCTTATTAAATTGGAAAGGGATACCAACTGGGCTACAACAAGGATCAGTCTTAGAACTACTATTTTTGAATATGTTTATTAAAAGTTCTGATAAATATGTAGACGTAATGCTGATCAGAGTCAGATGATAGAAGATCTAGTGGTGTAATTAATACTCTAGAAAAGGAATATTCTCAACCTGTGCAATGTAACATTTTCCACAAGAAAAGTGGGAGCACTGTCAAAATTTGCTCTGGGATTTGACACCCCAAAGTAAGCAACTATGATATTGCAACATATGAAAACTTCAGGTGATGATACATATTCATTTTCCAATGGTTTTGTTTGTTTTACTGGGGAGAAGAGGTGTCACAGACATTTATTTATTATTTTAAGGGATTACAATACTGTAAAGTTTGGAACTTTTATGGTAAAGTTTAGAACTCTTCTAGAAGAGTTAAATAACATGTTGAAGAAGAGTTGAAAATAGCAGTATGAAATTTAACACAGACTGTATTTGGTAACAAAAATGAAGTGCACGGATACTGGATAGGGAATATTGACTTGATAATAGTACTTGGGTAAAAAAAACCTTAGGAATAGTAGATTAAAATTCAAACAGCTAGCATTTTGATGAAGCTGCAAGGAAGCTTAGGCTGCATCTACAGGAATATAAATCCCAAACTGTGCAAAAGTAATTAATCTAGTCAATTCTAGTCATACTTTGCCTTGAGTGCTGAATCCAGTTCTGGTGCCACACTTTGAAAAGGATTCAGAGAAATATAGCAAATTCAGAAAATCACAATGAAGATGATCCAATGACTACTGTAGAAATTGAATCCAATGAATAAAGACTAGAGGAGCTATTATCTTCTTAATTAGGAATATATGTAATTTAGGCCCCATCTGTTTTTATTGGTTCCAAAGAAGTGCACATGCCCAGGAATATAGAGCTACCCACTGTTGCTCACCTTTCCACGACTAATTGTTTCTTCCCCATATTCTCTAATAATGCAATACAATGGCATCTGGATCGCAAAACTCCCAGTAATCATTAGATGGCAGTAAAGAGTTAAGAGGCTTAAGAAAGTGTGATTGTGCCTCAAAATTAGTATTTGCTTGATTGCTGAGGAAGTAGGAGTAGAGATTTGGATGGACACCAAAATATAGTGAATTCTCAGTAACACATATTTCTTCATTGCAAAGATAACATGTAGACTGACTTTGCTTGTAAAGATAATAAACAATATTTAGCACAAATTAAGAGACATGAAGGCAGATGGCAGAAATCAATGACAGCAAGGGAGGAACTCATACCCAGAAACAGACATTAGATGAGCATAATAAAATATCCCAACATAATATGTCAATTAAAATGTGCATTTCCATGTTATTCAATTGTCTGGTATACGTACTAGCCCAGAGCATGAACACTTAATGGAGAAATTGATCCTTATCCAGTTTATCCATAAGCTAAATGACATTCTCATCTGGCAAAGAAAAGAACATTAAGATTGTCAAAGAATATGGAATTTTATTTGAAATGAAACACTACCAAAGCGATGTTCAGCTCTAGCAAATTGCTTGGGGATAATTCAAACCATTTAGATAATAAACAGACAATATTCCTATCTGATAGGTTATTTTTTTAAAAAATAGTATCTCGTACTGGATAATTTTCTTTCTTCAGACTTTTCACCACCACAGTTAAACTTTTCAGCATTTGGTAACTTGTTTTTGAATGTGCCAATAAGTATATTAAATCTGCACATTTGCTTATTTATATCCATTTATATAACACTATAGTAAAAAAACCCTGCACGGTAGACTTTAAAAAACAGCAACTGATATCATGAATGTGAAGTTATAAATGTGAGGAAACCTATCAGTTAATATTGTCCCTCCCCTCCTTTTATTATCTTAGAGTAAAGGCTAAGGAGGAAGAAACAGAATAGTGCAAATCTAGATAAGGTTCAGACTAAACCTGTGAAAAAGTCAAAAGTTGTGCATGAGTAATAGCAAGGGTGTCTGGCATCACATATCTTAATACTAAGGTATTTTCAAGTTTGTTAAAATGCTTGTGAATGGGTGAAGGATGAATACTTATGGTATGTTCATTGCAGTGTATATCCAATTAAGAACAAAAGATAGATAGCTCATGTAATAAATATGAAGCAGTGTTGAGAACTGAAATTTCCATGAGAAAAAACAGGGATGACCCAAGCTGTACAACTGGGCCTATGCTTTAGATCAGCCTTCCTAAACCTGGTTCCTTCAACTTGTGTTGAACAGAATTCCCATCACCCACAGCAAGATTGCCAATGGCTGTGTTGACTGGGGGATGGGGACTAGGTTCAAACCTACCTGGTAGGTGGCAAGTTGTATTTTGATGATTCAGTGAGAAAAAAAATGAAATGACACACCCATCTTCCGACAGAATTACATATAAAGCTCAATTTACATGAATACTAGTTAGCTATATACCGTAGCAGACATTTCCATTAACTTTTCCTTGTCTAGTTGTTTTTACTATAAAAAAATAAGCAAATTCTTACCTGAAGGTTTTTTGTCAACATCTTCCCAAGATATTAACACTGTCAGATACTTAAGATATCTAAATGTTATGCAAATAAAATAGATCAAATATAGATGTCTTTGAAAATGCAGCTTTCAGCAAGGATTTTCCTGCATTTTCTTTTACAAAATATGTCATCTTTCCTGCATATTTCCATAGCCACAAATACAACATTTAACACTTAAAAGCAACCTGCAAATGCCTAACGTTTACTTTCTTTTTTGTTTGTTTTTTAGTGTCTTCATCATTTTTCCCCTTTCAGGACACAAAACTAAATTAGATTCTGAACCAAGAATCCTTCAACTCCTAGGAGAATAGGCTAAGATATACATGCAAACAGACAAATCCCTCCCACTTTTGAACAAAAAGCACATCCATCCAGATTTCATGAACATTATAAGTAGGTGCTACAAATAAAATCTCTCTCTTCTGTTGTTTGCCACAAAAAATTATATCTAGTGAAGGCAAGATTTTTCATTTGATATTTGGCAAGAATCTAAAAGTCTAGAAAATACTGATCATCTGGAGTGATTTGGAATAAGTAGTACCTGTTAATGTACTAACCTTAAATTGATCAAAATGCTTTGCATAAATCAAATTCGGGACAACTGTATTAAAAGCAAAACACTTTAAATATTATAAGTAATACTTCTATCTGGATCAAACAGAACTACAAGTATACTTCTGATTTATAAATTATGGACATTACATATGGACATGAGTTCATGTATATATGTAAAAGAGAAGACATAATATATTTTTTTGGTGATCAAACTTGTCCTGGTACTTTGAAATCCCCTTGCCTATATGCTCTTTTAAGTTTTCTTTGTTTTGAGGATAATCTTATTTGTTCCTTCTTGTCAGATCAGAACCCTAAAACTACCAGGAAAATCCCAAAGTTTCTGTCAGCTGCCACTGCCCTCTGCAGAAAGCTAGTTTCTTAATTTATAATATATGAATATACAATTTTACTTTGTTTTTTTTATACTGCATCTAGGTCTTAGCTCCTGTCCTATCTTATTATTCACCGCCCAATATAATATATTATCTATATCTATTTAGATACACACAAACTCATGGTCTGTAATACCGTAGAGACCCTGTTAGCTATCTGATCACATGGGTTTGCCTTCCGTTTCAACTAAGCACATCACATTCTTAAACCTAGCAACTGGATTAATTTTGTGCTCTAACACAGTTGCTCTCCTAATCTTAGGGATTAGTCTGGGTATAATCTTATCGTGATTAATTACTGAATAGCAGGTGGATTAGGCGTGCTCAGTACACAGAGGGCTTCACATATAATCCACATTTCTGGCTGTCTATGCCAAAAATATACCAGTTACAATATTTATGCTGCAAGATATTTTTCCTATGTAAATCCACTCCATATGTATGCAGTCACTTGTTTTCAAATCTTTTTCAGGACCGCATCAAACAAACCTGATTTGTTCTGGCTGATGCCAAATAACTCCTGAGGGCAAAGCCACTGCAGATTTTACTGTTTCAAAAGGGGGGAGAAGAAGAGGGGAGAAATACTTAAAACACCAATTATTTCCCCATCAAACTTTGATTCAATAAAGAGTTCATCAACAGACCAGTAAAAATTTCCTGTCAGCATTTCAGGTAAGAAAAACTATAAATTTCTCATGAAAACAATTCTTAACTGTTCAGACTAAGAACTGCATTTGCACTTGATCACTAGGTCTGATTTACAACTCCCCTGTGTAAGTGATGCATAGCACAGTGTGCTGCTCATATGCCCGATCCCAGTGAGCTACATGTCCTTCTGGGTTTCCTGACTCTTTTCTTTCATTCGTGAAGAGTATTTTCAACAAATTTAATTTTTGGCTTTTGTGAGAATTACCCAGGCTGAGTTCATATTACTAACCTACGCTGATTTGACTTTGGCTCTCTGTGTTGTGTAAATCTAGACTGTGATTTCCAACTGATTGCTGTAATTTCCAGCTTAGTCTGCTACATAAAAAACTCAGTTTAGTCAATATATTACAATGAGACAAAATAGCTAGCAGTCGAATTTGATTCACGGCCAAGGACAAATGGTAAATCCAGCAATTATGGCTTACTGAACAAACCATGATTTAGTCTATGTTCATATATCACATGGTTGTTTTTAACCATTATTTATTGAATAAGCTGGAGTGGCTGTTTCACATAATATCGTTTAGCATTTATGTCTGAGATTACTTATTGGAATCTGAAGGCTGATCTTGACAATAAGTACAGAAAAGACTCCACGTTTTACCCATCCTAATCAATCCATTATCTGCCATTTATGAATGCTTATATTGTAAAAGACAGTAATTGCTGCACTTCAAGTCCAGGAATGTCTCTAGGCCAAGACTCACTCTTTGATCACTAGGCTTTCATATCAGTGCTGCTAAGAAAAATTAAAAGTATAAGCTTGACAGAAATATTTAAAATTATTGATTTCTTAATTTTCAGCCTATTCTCAAAATAAAGCTGGGCCACTGCAACACAAAAAACCAAAATCTGCACAGTTCACTATGAGTTGAACATGTTTGTGCACATGCATATACACACACACAAAGCAAAATCAGCAGCCATATCAAATACATTAGTCTCATGTTTTATGATCATACAGTATACAGACCCATAATCCTGGGTTCTTGGCTTTCCAGTTGATTACGAGGACCCTGATCACGAGTGTGTAAATGCACATATGTAGAAGAAAAATCTACCAGTTTTTTTTACTTTACGTGAATACATATTTTAATAAATGCAAATCTGTGTAAAGCATTGAGCTTTAGATGCATAGTTGATATGAAGAAACTTTTCCTTTTAAGTCTGAAAGGTGGTTTTGCCAGTTTTCAAAGGACGCTGCCCTGAGCATCACAGATTGGCTTCATGTACCACCTGAACATGCTGAATCATACCTACCAATGAGTAATAACAAGCTATACGATGGCATGAGAGCACCTAAGGGCCAGACAAGCTCAGACATTTTACAGCAGAAAATAATTCTTTATCTTTTGCCAGAAATCCAAAATTACCATGAAGTGGTTCCCTCTGTGCAATTGGAATAATTGGCTATTTCATACCCAAGTAAGCACTAGCCGCAACTGCCATGAACAGATAAAAAAAGTTTCCAAATAAGGAAGTGCTCCATAAAAGGACAAGGTAGAGCTCCCCAAACTTGTGCCTTCCAAATATGTAGGAATTAAAATAAGGTTTCCTTCAATTGAGCCATACTCAGTTCCTGGTGAATTCCTCACTTTATGGCTTTTTAGCTAATATCAGGTGTAGTGTGAGTTTGCATGTGTAATTTCTGCTGATTCCATGGATATGCTCGGTTTGCCTCTTCTAAGTTGTTCCCACTCAAGCTAACAACCCTTTCCTGGAAGCCTCCAAGATACATACTAACTAGAGCCAATCCATTTTACCTTCTGAACACAGGCAAGGTCAGACTAGACCAGGGGTAGGCAACCTTGGCTCTTTTATGACTCGTGGACTTCAACTCCCAGAATTCCTGAGCCAGCATAAATATGAGTCAGTTGCCAAGTGTTTGAATTTTCATCATGTGACCATGGGGATGCTGCAATGGTCGTTAAGTGTGAAAAATGGAAATAAGTCACTTTTTTTTCAGTGCCATTGTAACTCTGAACAGTCACTAAATGAACTGTTATAAGTCAAGGGCAACTTGGAATTTCGAGTTTCTGCCAAATCCAAAGTCCCGTCAAACAAGAAGCCAAAATAAACCCTAGACTTTCTTCAATCTTTGTAGATGGGGTGTGGAGAAGGGAAGGGCAATCTTTTCCTATAGCTTTAGGTGGGGAGATGCTCAGGGTTCATCATGCTCAGTAGGAGTCAGTATAAAAAAATCATTTCATTTCAAAAATGGCCTGAACAAATAACCATATTTCCTCAATATGGAGGTTAAAAAAACAAATTGAAACACTTTACTATGTTGACATTTTTAATAAAACCATGGTGTCATGTAACTGAAGGCTAAGGTGGCTTCAAATGAGCGACGTGATGGTTTTGTTCTGTAATTTTTCTGCACAACTAGCAAATGCTTTGGCAACAGGCATTAATAAACATTTCTAAAATAAATCTGTGATGTTCCACATGCCAGCTAATAATATAATGTTCAAAACACACTGAATTAAAGAAATTTTAAAATAAAACACTCTTGGCAAATCTGAAGAACATCCACACTAACGAGCCACTTATGGGAGACCCCCCCAAACTCTAATGAAAAACTGCAACTACACTACCCAAATCATCACTATAATCTTGTTGTACAGCATTCTTTTCCAACCTAACGCTCTCCAAATATGCTGGGGTTGCAACTCCCAGAATTCCTGTCTCCCCAGGCTGGGAAAAGCTGTCTGTTGATTCCCACAGAATGACAGTAAGATCCAACTGGTTTGGCAAGCAGCCCATAAAAGCTAGGTACGCAGCTTACAATATATTCTAAAGCCTTTGCAATGTGCTGATGTTCTTCAACAAACAAGCTCCTACAAAGAAGTCTTCCCTCATGGTACAAAAGATTGAAAACCACTGTTAACTCGATTATCATTTTATGTTGGAAAACTGGGTCAGACCCAATTCACAACTGTTCATTAAGCTAATAGCACTTCTTTGACTGCTTCTAGAGATCCACCAAATCTTTCCATTTAAAGAGTTTCCCCATATATTTAATGAATGAGTGTCATGTTCCAGGAAACAGATGCCAAACCAATTCATTTTTTTAAAAAAAAACAAAAAAACCTGTGTTACTTATTCATATACTTCAGTGAAGCTCAAGATGGGAATTTAGAATATATGTCCAAAACTCTGATGCTTTATGTCTGTTCCAGACAAATGGGGGCTACAACATATAGGATATAATCAGTCTTTGAAACTGCAAAAAGAGAAGGATTACAGAAAATGAGATGTTTATTTTAGTGCATGAATTTCATTAGTTTAACCAGGACTCTGTTATTTTATTCACTTGATATACTGCTGACAATGACATTAGAAAATTTCATTTTCCAACATCTATGGAGATATTCCAAGCCTCCATAATTATTCTTATTTACTGAAATGTCCAAAAAAGGATGACAAACCATAAAGATGAGTTGTTTTTCACCTCTTTCTCTTTCCCTTGCCTTCTTCCCCATTTTTTTCCTCATGCTATTTCTTAAGACTTCTATCTCATCTATTTCTTCCTCTTCCTATCTCTGCCTCCCATTTCCACTCTCTGTTCCTTAAATTTTTCTGAATACTTGTCAATTTTAGCTAATTCCTGTGGATGTCTATGGAGATTCTCAGTCATCCAGGTCTTGATGGTCCCAAAGGTGCTTTTTCAAAAGGCAACTGGACTTTGTTTTTTCTTGAAGACGTTTCGCTTCTCATCCAAGAAGCTTCTTCAGTTCTGACAGCACTTCAGCACTTCAGTCAGAACTGAAGAAGCTTCTTGGATGAGAAGCGAAACGTCTTCAAGGAAAAACAAACTCCAGTTGCCTTTTGAAAAAGCACTTTGGGGATAATTCCTGTAGATATGATACCCATGAAAAAAACCGTGTCTTTGTGACATCAGCCATAAGTGATCTTTTTTCATCTCCTCACTTAGCTGTGCTACTTGTAGATAAATCTGAATTGAAAACTGGTATTGCTCTAATGAATAATGATGTCACAAAGCCATTTCCTCTTCATTAAACTGGGAATTGGTCCTGTTTTTCTAATTTAGTTCCTTCTTCAACTAGAGCATCCTTCAGAGGTTAGAAGGGTACTCTAGTTGAAGAAGGAACTAAAGCACCCTTCAGCACCAATCCCAGATTTTTCAGCAAAGGTCTCAGCTCCACTAGGAAGACCAGACCAGGAAATCAACTCCAGAGGAAAGCTAAAACTACTTTTATTGAGAAGGGCTACGAAAACAGAATCTTGCTGGATCGACTGGATTGGGCTGCATCTCTTCCCCCTCCATACAGTTCAGTGAATTGGAGAGGCCTTTACCTGAGTTGCTTCCAAATGTGATCCTGTTCTGGATTTATAGGCCCTTTTGCCTAGGTAAGGTTCCTTCATATCTCCATCAAGGTCATCTTCCTTACTCTCTACAAAAGGTTATGATAACTGAGGAATTCTAGTGTTCAAGTCCAGCTATTTGGAAGATGCCCAGGTTGGGGAAAGCTGCCTTAGAGTAGCTGAGAAAAAAATTCCCTAGTGAATAGTTGGAAATCACCCAATCACCCAATTATCCCCCTCCCTTTTTTTTCTTCACTGTTAAGATCAAGAGAGGTTATTTGCTGATCTAACAAAATAGAATCTTTTCCATGTTGCACTTCATTAAGATACTTCAACAGTATTTCCTATTTGTCCTTATCCCAGTGAGGAGCAAGGAGTTGTTTTTCTGAGAAATTATATTACAGAACTACTGATTTAACTGAAGCAATTTTTAAAATTTGTCTAGTGAAAATGATACATTAAAAAAATTAAATACTGCAGGAAGTCAATTGCCCCCAACATTTTAAAATGCTATCTAATGTAGCAGGTTCTGTGCAGCATTAATTGAAATCTATCAGATGATGACCTGGGTCTCAAACCAGCCTTAATGAATATTTAAGTTGCTAGTTATGATAGATTTAGTTAGCCTTATTTTAACTTTGATGTTTTTTCAAAATATTTACTTAACATTTTTGTTCTTTTTTATAGGTTTTTTTTAGATTTTTGTTTTTATATATGCTAGTTTTTTAACAATTTTTTTTAACATCGTATATTTTATATTTTTTAACTTTTAAAATTGTTAATTATGTGTATTTTATCCTTCACCGCTATAGTCTAGCAAAGAGAAGGACTAGGGTGACATGATAGCAGTTTTCCAATATCTAAGGCACTGTCACAAAGAAGAGGGGGTTCAACCTATTCTCCAAAGCATCTGAAGGCGGGACAAGTAACAAGAAGAGAACTATGCTAGAACTAAAGAGAAATTTCCTAACAGTGAGAACAGTTAATCAGTTGAATGGCTTGCCTCCAGAAGTTGTGGGTGTTCGATCAGTTTTTTAAAAAGAGACTGGACAGCCATTTGTATGAAATGGTACAGGGCAGGCCTGGGCATTTTACAGCCGGCAGGCTTCATCCAGCTCGTCAGCTGTCCCTGTCCAATCCATGATGTCAGTGGCAAGAAGTGGGGCATTAATGGTGGTGGGGCAGGACATTGGTGGGGTGGCATTGGCAAGGGGAGGACTGTGGAGGGTTAGGCATTGATGGCCCTCTACAACAGTTCCAGTTTCTCCTGTGGCCCCTTGGGAAAATTAATTGCTCACCCTGGTATAAGATCTCCTGCTTGAGCAAGCTGTTGACTAGATAACCTTAAAAGTCCCTTTCAACTCTGTTCTTCTGTCTATGTACTAAAGATTTAATGGACTGATTGATATCTAATGCTTTTTTTAACGTTCACCTTTGTCTGCTTTTAAACAGTTAACCTTTTAGAAAAATGTGCAATACTCAATATGTTAACTTGGAGAGAGCTTGTCTTTGCTTACCGTGATGAAGCTGAAAGCTGCCTTCAGGCTAAATGAGTTCCTAGAGCCCAAGAAAAGCATGGCTCTATAACAGCCAGACAACAGACACAGCCAGTTCCCCATAATGCAACCAAACCACTTATGCCTATTTATAATCTGAATAGTGCACAAATTGTACCAGCAATTTTGGCCTTTCTTACATGCTCACTGGCCATTCATTGCCTTCATTCCTCTTGCCCACTGCAATACCACTACCCCAAGCACATTTAAGTAGTTGTTAAGTTTTTACAGTAGTTGTAAGTATAAATGTAAAATAACCTCTTGCTCCATGGTTACAGCTTTGTTTACATTTTTTCTAGTCTATTAATTTTATTCTAATCCTCAAAACCATATATGATCATTTTTTTTCTGTTTCCCACAAAAAGTCAATAAGGGGTTTCCAATCATCACTAAATTTGGACAGCTTCCAGTCTCTGATTAAAGCAATCAATTTGGCCATCTCAGCAAGTTCCATCATCCCCTTTGTCTTTTTCTTGGGTACAGTGGGGGACAGGGGTAAATCAACTCCTACAGAAGATCTTTCTCCATCCCACCAGGGGAGAAACACTGCAATAGAGGACAGATTTCAATTTGTATTGGTGACAATGAGAATATCCAGATTAATGAAAGCAAATTAAAGAAAAGAAAACATTTGTAACCAAAGTTACAAGAAATTAATACCTTTTCTTATTTCTATAACTGGGAACATGATGAAGTGGAACACCTTTGGCCTAAAATAGAGGAGTTTAGTCTCTGTGTTATATGTATGTCACAATCCAGAAGTGGGCTGCCAGTGATTAAAGAGATGGATTGCAGAGCTGATACTATTCCCTTTGTCTGTGTGTGTGTGTGTGTGTGTGTATTGGTCTTTTTAAAATTCTGCTTCTGTGAACCTTGGAATCATAAAGAGCCATTCTCTTTCTGCTGCTTGTTTGTGCAGACACGCTCCCTAGGTATTTCCAAAGTACCAAATTTACATACCAGTTGCTGCATTTGCAAGCATTTGGCTTTCAATTGCAGTCTTCATGCTTTATTGAGGATTTGCTTACAGATTCCAATTTTACGAGGGGCTGTGAAGGGAATTAAAAAGGTATTTAGTGGGGATGGAGACAGACTGGGGCTAAAACTCGACTAATTTGAACAGACAATAAAAGCAGGGGAGAAATGCATTTGAATGGATTCTGGCAAGGTGTGGATGACACAGGAAGAAAAAGTGAGGACTAGCAGTGTAACAAACTTGGGCAGGATGTAAGGAAATAAACTCCAACCATGGGATGCTCTGGTGCTTTAGATGTGAGGATGATGCATGTGAACAGAGCATTTGGTGCCTTTCTTCCACCAATATGTCCTGGTAGGTTTACTTGGTAATGGCAGCAATATTAAAAATCAAAATCCAAAACTTATTACAGGTTTTCTAAACCAGTTTAAAAAATAAACGATAGTAATTCCAAATTGGATGTGATGGGCAGTCTCTTCCCTTCTCACTTGCAACATACTGAATATGGAAGTCAATCAGTCACTGTTCTTCAATATTACTATTGGTAAAAAGCTAAGTGCCTAAAATCATTGATCAGAGAGATGTACCGGCTCTTCATGTAAGCTGACAAAATGAGAAAGAACAATTTTTTTAAAAGTCATGTTGAAATTAGTGGAAAACTACACTAATAAAACAACAGATTTACCTTGTGAATCTAGATTTAAATCGGGACTTGAATCTAGATTAGAATCTAGATGTGAATCTAGAAGCAAATATGTTGAAAAGGCAAAAGAATGGTGATTGACTTGGAATAGATTTTTGTGATGTGCACTTGACAATATACAACTACAGTAACAAATATTTGGCAAAGCCTAAAATATCTCTGTTTATAGGGCAGCCGGTCTTTTTAACTGCAAAGACAAGAGTGAGGCCCGCCTGTCCTCCATTCTTAGCAAGAACTATATATATATATATGTGTGTGTGATACAAATTTCATGTGATACAAAGCCACTCTAACAGCTGACTTCATCCAAGTTCAGTGACTAATAAATTATCAACACTAATAAACAAAGAAAATTTATTCATTGCTATTTAGGCTCATTTACTTTGTTTAGAAAGTCTTATTGGCAGCTTTGTGTCTATTATGTTGTGTTGAAATGAATGTTTACTTGCCCTAGATTTTTAAGTTTTAAATATTTAGTTGCTAACTAGATTGCAAAAATTAATGAAAAATAGATTGTGCAGCTTAACAAAATTATTTCCAAACATGTTGGGAGAACAATATGCTAAAACTTTTTCATCTGCTCTTCTGGTTTTCTCCCTTTTATTATTGATCTTTTTTGTTTTTACTGATTTGATGTTTCTCTAGATTCAACTTGCTCAGGCAATTAGTAACAGGAAAATAGAGTATAAATATCAAATTATGAAAGGAACTTTATGCTGGGAAGGAGGGAAGTCTAAGACTATATCACCGCTTGGAATCTAAGTGTTACAAGCCATAAATTCATACCGTTCCGTACATTTTCTTAATTTTTACTGGATTCTTTCAGGATTACAGAAGCAGAAGATTTAGGCATTTCCCCATGCGGTGTAATCTCCTGATACAAAATAGGCCGTTCACCGTTTTTTGAGAATTTTGTTAGAAAATTCCCAATCAGAATGAAGGGTGGAGAAGAACTCTAGGCTCTAGTCTAGAGAAAAGAAGGACTAGGGGGGACATGATAGCAGTATTCCAGTATTTGAGGGGCTGCCACAAAAAGTAGGGGGTTAATTTATTTTCCAAAGCACCAGAGGGGCAGGATAAGAAACAACGGAGAGAAACAACCTGGAATTAAGGAGAAACTTCCTAACAGTGAGGACAATTAACCAGTGGAATAGCTTGCCTTCAGAAGTTGTAGGTGGTTCATCACTGGGGGTTTTTTAAGAAGACACTGGACAGTCACTTTTTTGAAATGGTATAGGGTCACCTGTTTGAGCAGGAGGTTGGACTAGAAGACCTCCAAGATCCCTTCCAGCTCTATTCTGATTGAATTGAATTAGCAAGGATAATTCCTTGTCCCTTCTGATTCCTAGAAGGGCTACTCAAATAAATCTGGTAGGAAAAAAAAACTGATTGGTGTCAGTAAATATTAACTATGAGCCGATGCTCTAAGCATTATTTGTTCTGGAAGGTATAATTTTTTCAGAAGAGAGTTAAAGCAGCATGGAACATGCCTCTCCTCTCCTTTATTGGAGTGTAAGGCACTTCTGTAAGCCTCTGAATATGGACTTTGATACTTGGTAGACAAACAGGAGCATCACATTTTGAATTTCTCTTGTAGAAATATTTCATTTTATGTTATAATTTGAAGCCTAACATACCTTTAACATTTTTGCAAAATGTTCCTTGTTCCCTGACAGATTTGTTACCCATGGTGGTGCAGTGGTTAGAATGCAGTATTGCAGGCTAATTCCGTCGAGTGCCAGCAGTTCAATCCTGACCGGCTCAAGGTTGACTTAGCCTTCCATCCTTCCGAGGTCGGTAAAATGAGGACCCAGATTATTGGGGGCAATATGCTGACCCTGTAAACTGCTTAGAGAGGGCTGTTAAGCACTGTGAAGTGATATATAAGTCTAAGTGTTTTTGCTATTGTTATTGCTAAAAAGAGGCAAACATGAAAATGAACCTAATTTAATCATAACAATAAAATAAAAATAAAAATAAAAAATAAAAATGCTTATGATGGAAGAGCATTCCAACTGCAATTATTCTTTCAAGTATTTAGAAAGAACAGAGATAAAAGCAGAGTTCACACCATGTTCCTTAGCCATGGGATGGGTCACTACCCTCTCAACTCTGCACCTTCCAGCAAACCAAATGGGATACTTTGTCATTTGATTCCTCCTCCACTCTACTTATTTGATCCCAAACAGCAAGCCAACAATCCATGTATATGTTAACTATTTATCTAGACACAGAACTTTATTCCCATCATTGACCAATAAAAATACAATCAATGAAACGAACAACACAAAACTATCCCCTAACAACAAGCATGATTAGCAACCTTCTGTGGGCCAAGCTTACATATAATGTGGCAAAGTGTTGCTACTTTTACTGAAATAAATTTATCTTGATTATTTAGCAGATAGTGCAGATAAAAGCTATCAGAGTGCCCTGTAAATTTAGATAAAAGTTACTGATTTGCATATAACCTGAAATAAATAAGGTTGTGAGGGTTTCCAGCTTAATTCACTGCTTTACATGACTGCTTCGGTCATGTAATATTCATCCTTTCCCTTTCACAAAATCTGGAAGAAAACTCTGTAAAGAAATACTGTTAGCTATAACTGGATCCAGAAGAATAAGCATTTAAATGCGCCACAGTAGATACTATTGTACCACAAAAATTAGTATGCATCTGTAAATTCATTCAATGCACATTAAGGCAATAATACAAATAAGAAAATTATGCTCCGTGGATTTGTAACTAACGTAACATCAGTGGTGCTTTAGCACAGCAATCCCTAAAGGGAAAGTCAAGCTGAATAAGTATGTGGGGGATGTTTTTATCTTTGTGGAGACCGAGAATTTATGCATGTTGGAGATGAGCTTATTACCCTATTTGCTTCATTTTATTTCCATTTGGTTCATGCTTTTGCATATAATGATGGAAAATGTGTAATTCATATATTATGTAGCAGCTAGGGTGTTAAACCTGAATATAGAAGTTCTACCTTTTACTGTACTCTTCCACAAAATTTACTTGAAAAGGCCTTAATGGTTTTATCTGTAAACTTTCTTACCAATTATTATGTGAATAAAATGTCACTCTAGCCCCAAGATACATGATAACAAAGCAAAAGTAATCTCTTTAGGCTTACAATTTTCTCTTCGCTTTAAACCAAATGACTTTTTTTTTTTGCTCGACCTGTTTTCATGTTAAGAAGTTTTTTCTAATGCTTCACATAGGCCTTGTTCCTCTACTTAGGAAATGCAGACTGAACTAAGAAAAATATCTTTAATTTACATTGATAGAAGAGATATGTTGGTAAAATCAACATGTTTATATTTTGCATTAGATATGTCCAAAAATTAGCATCTAAAACATCCCCAGTTAATGTATACAATAATGAATTAATAGGTACAGCGAGTCAAGCGCTGTTTGCTAGACTTAATATACAGTAATAAGATTTTATTTTTAAAAGTTATGGTAAATCTACAGTAATCTTTTATCTTTGAAGTGATTTGTCCAAGAGGGGAAAAAGAATCAACATTTACAACTTAAGCAGTTTTTTGAAGATGACAGGTGAGCCTGCTAATACCCCTTTTATGGTTTTCTGCAAACTCCTCTCAAACTTCAAGGCAGATTTTAGGAGGCAGCTAATATACCGAGACAAACTTGAAAAGGATCTCCCCCCCCACCCTTTCTTCCCAAAGCAAAAGCAGAGGCAGCATCAGTGGATGACACGCAGTGTCTTGGCAGAGAAATTGTCTCAGCTGTATTTGTTGGTGTTAACTTCTAAGGAGACTGCTAAAGCTTTGCATGTCTTTGGCCAGAACCATGGAGCTGCCAGGTGCAGCAAATCCCCTTAGATGAGTTTCAGGCTTTAAGCTCCCTGCAAAGGGAGAGTCCACATTTCTGAGAGATCTGATGTGGGAGATTTTTGGCTCAAATTGCAGACAGTCAGTTCAATGTGAATGTTAGCCAGCTCACTGCTTTAGTAGACACTTTAAAAGGGAAATGGGAGGGGGAGGAGAGAAGAGAAGAGGAGAAAGGTGAATTTCAGAAACTTTCACTGGCCATCTGCTTTCATTCAGTCCCTATTCATAGATGCTTTGAACCGTGCAGAAACAGGATTGCAAAGTAAATGGTAAAACACAGAGAATGCCTAATTGTAAGCATAGCTTATGTATGGCGCATCTAGAATGATACAAGTGTTTGCATCCTGTTTATGTAGCTGAGATGGGATGGCTGGAAAGCACAGAAGCTAAGAGAGTTTATGTAATGCTCAAAAGTCTGAAACAGATAGGAACCAGAAAGAAAACGGCAACCATTACAATGTAATATAGCTGTATTGTGCTGCTGTATTTGATATAACTTAAATCAGGCTGGGAAAGGTGTGGAAATGCACAACCAAAATGATCAGAGGTTTGGCACTACTCTTCTAATCAGGAAAGATTAAAGAGATGATACTTTGGGGGGTGATTCTAGTAGGAAACATGAAGGAAATATAAAATTTTAAGTACAAACCCAACACATTAATACTAATGGAACAAGCTACATAGCACTAAAAAAAAGTCACAGAGAATAAATCTACCAGTGTTGTGAGCCATGCTAACTGAAATAGAGGTTCCATATTCAAAGGCACTGTGTCTCGTCTTCCAAATACTGGGTTCAATCACTTTTTTCTCCTTATGAGCTTCCCAGAGAAATCTGTTATAGGAGATGATATGTAGGCCATTGTGAATCCTTGTGCAAATTTAGGGCATACCTTTTGCATTTTTTTTAGGACTGGTGACCTGCGGCCACAGTCTGAGCATGAGCAGGAATACAATAGCCTTCCACTATTTTAGAGGGCTATCCCTGATCTCATGTGCCAGAAGCAGCAATAAGAACCATTTCAACTTTATTGACAATTCCCATAGGAAGCCCTGTAATTGCAAAAGGTAGACGTGCTTCAGTAGTTAACCAAGCTTCTTGTTACTTTGTAGTTGCTAGTTCATATCTGTTTTGGTTTCTTACTTGAAAATGCAAAATTGATGCAAATGAAGGTGTTGAGCATCTGGCCAGCCACAAGTAATTTCTGACATATCTTAAACTGTGGAGACCCATCTTAAACACACTGAGATGTCTTCCAGGAAGCTCTAGAATGCTGGCACAATGGGCCTTCGTATACATCTATTGAAGACCTGTAGCAGCTTTTCCAGATGTATTGAAATCTAGATGTGCAAGAGGACAGCTCCCATTACCCCAACTGGCCTCCTGGGTCTGTTCATGTCATATATTTATTGTAGGGAACCAACTCGGTGTAATTAAGGCAACTACAAAGGCCATACAAAGCAGCCCTCTTGGCAGGCTGCAATCCCAGAGTGAACAAGCCTTGATGCTTTTCATCTTTATCCCCTCTCCTCCCAAAGTTAAGCCATATCTCAAAGAAAAATAAGCTAATGTTAATTCCCATTGCTGTTCCTAATACACAGCTCCAGGTTTTAGACCAGCTGTAGTTTGGAAAGTTTTGGAAACACAGGATTCTGAGGGCACATGCAGATAGAAAACTCGTAAAGTCTCTAACCAAAGCTGTGCTGCTGTGATTCAGGCATTATTTAAAAGAGAGAAAGTTGTCACCTATCATTTTCAGTATTTTTAGGCCTTGATCTACAGATGTCAAAGTCTTGGCAAAACATAAGCTTTGTTTATTCTATGTCACAAGAAATATCCAGATAAAACCATGTACTGGTGGGAACTTCCCCAAAACCTAGCATCCAGCCGCAGCCAATCTTAGGAAATACAAATTTCTGGTACACGCAGCTCCAAGTGCAGACATTTCAAAAGAAAATGGGTGGTGCCCCTTTGATTTTCAAATAAATTAACAGATTTCCTTCAGCTTTTGTTCTGGCAGCTCTGGCTATGTCATTTTGTATCACACAAACTTAACTTTCCACAATTGGCAGTGGAAGCATTTTATTTATTTCTTATATGTATTAACTTGTCATAGCCCAAGGGTCTCCTGAATGAACTTGGATGGTATATAAAGTTTGTAATAGCTTTTGAACTTATTAAGAAACTGAGCAAGTAGCAGAAAACTCTTCCTTGCATGTTTAGAAGACTTTGTTAGAAAGCAGAAGGGAGAAAAATTAAAAGGAGAAGAACTCCTTGGAATCTACTGCATTCTGAATCTACCTTTTTTAGTTCTTAGTATTTACTACACAAATATTGCCTAACAAGAATATATTTAATTTCTGAAATCCTGAAGAATTACTGTGGGTCCAAAGTCTACCAGTTTTATTTCTGGAAGGTTTGATCACCATTTATACCCAATTCTATATTAGTTTCTGGCGTTATTTTAATGGACTTTAGCATCTCCAAATGGTGATGATCTGCAGCCTTAACTGACCTTGCTTGCATTTTTAAACTTTGATAAAAAGTGCCAAGAAGAAATCTTTAATCTCAAAATGCTAAACAGATTAATAGAAAATACATATGACTTGACCAGTTTAAAAAAAAAAAAAATGTTCCCAGATAGTATAAGCCTTTATTTAATTGGCTCTGGAATTTGGAAACTTAACTGAAATTAGCTTTGAGTTGCTAGATTAGAGATTTAAGTTTGCACAAAAGTCTGTACACATGCTTAGGACAAATGGGGCATTGGTTGTATTTCTGGCATATGGGCAAAAATGTGCCAAAAGTAATGGTACTTTCCTTACCATTAAGTAAGCACATGGCTTGGATGTGACTAGGGCTTAGTAATTTAAGCCTATACATGTCAAACTCGCGACGTATCAGAGCTTTTCCCCCATTGCCGGCAATGGTGTGGGCGCAATTTCCTCGTGACGTGTCCGGCCCGTGGGCTGTCAGTTTGACACCCCTGCTCTATAGGATGAAGGAAAGGAAAGAAACAGCAAGTGCCAGAAACAATTTTAGTAGACATTTACATTTGCAGACAACTTCAGCACAAAAATTGTAGAAACTGCAGATATGCATAGAAAAACCTATGAAAATAAGAGGTGTGCCCTCCAAAATGAGTAAGAAATTGTGATCGTTTATCCAAATTGACAGATTAAAAATGCAAAACCATGAAGGAAATATAACACGTTAGCAAAACAACAGCTGCCCAATTGTCGTACTAGTGCTTCTGCCTGTCTATCTCACATTATAATTTCCAGAAATATTCAACAAACTCAGTTGCATAGTTTGAGGCTCAGTTCAAATATCCTACAAATCATGGGTTGCTCATGTATATTTTGAATTCTGAAGACCACAAGAACAAACCATACCAGTCATGTGCTCTCCTTATGCATTTGCTCATCATTGCAATGCTATGTCTTCTAGATTCAGCTCTGAAAATGTTTGAAATAAAGACAGAATTCAGTGACATTTAATACACATCCTCTTTGTATTGTAAGCTTCAATAGACTTAAAATGGTTCACTAACCATACAACATGCAGGCCAAAAGCTGAGTCACTGGAACTCATAGAATGAAAATGATTAAAATATCATTTAGATGCCTTTATGTGAATCTGTAGTGCAACTGCAAATAAGTGTAACGTTCTGAATTGGTCCTTATCAACCTATGATCAAGGATTTGAAAATACCTTCATTATTTTAAAGATATCCTTGAATTTGCTCCACTCAAACACTATTATGTAGTTCTTTGGCGATGGATTGTTATTATCCTTATCTGGAAAGTGTTTTCAATTTCCCAATGTAGCCTACAGCCTGCCAATTTCCTGATGGCCTCTAATCTGTAGATGAACCAGGTCGTATCCTGATAGCAGCTGCTATTACTGAATAAGGTAAATACTCCTTCAAACTGATTCTGTTTCCTTATTACTACCTGGACACAATGATGTAGTTTTCCACCACTTTCCTCTGGATGGTTTTTTGACTTCCCAATTCCCAATCCAGCCCATAATCCAGTCTCTGATCAAAGGAAACTTAGTTCTATTTAGACTTTTTTTACCTCAGATAACTACAACACATAACCAGAGGGATCCAAATTATAAAAGATGTGGAGAAAAG
The DNA here is from genome assembly GCA_023970755.1 of Azemiops feae. Lineage (NCBI taxonomy): Eukaryota > Metazoa > Chordata > Lepidosauria > Squamata > Viperidae > Azemiops > Azemiops feae. Next base: position 2,774,709 of record JALGBA010000031.1, read on the forward strand.
CAGGATGGAGGCAGGAGATTTTCTTCCCTGAATATATAACCTGAAATATAGTAATTTCAAGTTATCTAATAATAAATGAGCTCAGCGCTACTTGACTCCAATTCACTCAGTGTGGCTCACAGTATAAAAATTCAGATACAATAAGGTAAATAAGTACAATAAGTAAGATGGAAAATCTGGACAATAAATTCCCAAACATATGCAGCATGTTAAATATATCTGAGGTACCATTCACCTACACCAATGGATAGGGGATGATGGCACCTTTTCCACCCTACCTTCCCTGATTGGAAGATCAGGTTATTTTTCAAGGCCTTCCAGATTCCAGAACATCATCAGAGCTGGAGCTATTTGGACCTCAGGAGGGGACCTCATTCCAGAAGGCTGGCACCAGAACAGTAAAGTCCTTAGGTCCTGAATGATGGCACTGTTTACACAAGGAAGCCTCGAGAATGCCCAAGATCTTGGTGTGTATTACTTGAACAAAAAAACAGCCCTATTATGTAGGGCTTTAAAGGCTACAACCAGTACCTTGAATAACATTCAGAATCATACTGGCAACTAGTGGAGCTCATGAAACAGAGCTATCAAGTGGGCATGCCAAGGAAGCCCATCTTTGCTCATGCCACTGTCCTTTAGACCAATTGAAGCTTCCAAATGATCTAGAGCACATTGCAATTGTTGAGCAATGAGGTGATGAGACATGAGTGATAGTCTAGAGAACCACCTGATCCAGGAAGGGGCACAGTTGATACACCAGATGGAACTGTGCAAAGGCCTTCTTGGCCACAGCTGCCACTTGCTCTTTGAACAGGAGCTGAATCCAAGATGACCCCCAAATTTTGCACCATCCCAAAACAGGAAAATGCAATGCTCAACCACATCCACGTGTTCCTGGTAAGAGATTCCTACCAAACCAATAAAGGAGACTATTTGTAGCCCAGGTTTGAAATGAGGGGTCCTTGGTGCTCTTTGAGTTTGGTTGGTTTCTTGCCCAGTTTCATTACCCAAACTAGGTAACATTCTGATGACTAGTACTGATGATGTAATGAAACGTCTGGAAGAAAACAACCAGGCTCAAAGAGCACCAAGAACCGCTAATTCATACCAAAGGAAGCAACAAAGATACTGTGAAAGAACTATGGAAGTCTTTATTACAAAATAAAATTATGACCATTAGTCTTTTAAAAAGTATTAGTAATGCTGATGGAGAATATATCTGGTAGATTGTGCAACATTTCAGTTTTGAAAGCAAAAGGCTGTTTTGGAGCAGATGTAAATGTGCACACAGCACTCTGTCTACAAAACATTCTCAAAACATTCTCAATTGAATGTGTCCTTTCTGGGTACCTTACAGCAGATGTTGATGGGAGCAATCCAGTTAAACATGCATCAGACTTTTTAAGAAATTATAGAAAGGTGGTATGGGATGCGCCCCTACAGCACATTTTTGCTTTCCAATCTACATTGCTCGGATGACTAGCAATAGCTAATTGGCTATGTAAGCTAAATGTACTTCCATATGGAGAGGCAGTACAGTATGACTCAAGCTTCCTACAGGTTATCTAACCAAACATTGTACAAAATAAAATCCTACCTACCTGAATCACCTCAGTTTGAATCACCAGATCCCTCTTTTAAGGGGTTTATTGTCTGACTTATTTATAGGTTCTTATGGGAAGAAAGCATACATTATTTCACAGATTGAAACATCCTGTAATTAAAAGTATGTAAGTTTCAATAACCAAAATTCAAAAGTTTTTTTTTAAATGTTCAATCAACAACACAAGAATTTTAGACCTTGAGTCTTGCATATACAGTAATGTACTGCCATCACTGACTCTTCATTCCCAGTGATTTGCAGTGTGGCTTCCCATTACTCTCTGATAATATTTCCTAATACTTGCTAATTTTGCATGAAAGCAATATGGACAAGGATATTTAAGATGAAATTGAAAGAGCTAAGAGAAAAAGATACAGAACAAAACAGCTGTGTGAATGAAGGCAAATATACGTGTCCCAGGATAATGTTGCAGATGCAATCCAAACTTGTGCTGGAGCCCATCTTCAGGGAACTTCTCAAGATGGGCTCCACCACAAGTCGGAAGACGAAACCTCTGATCCCGGTGACCGACCCAGATTGGATCCTGCAAAACAGCCGGTAGATGACATTGGGACAGAAAGCCTTGCTAAGGACTATAGAGCAAACTAGAAGTTCTCTAAGTCAAGCTCCATTCTACCCCCCCCCCCATTCTGGTCAGATGTTCTGTGGAATACCAATCTCGCACCAAACTCCTGCAACAAGATCTGGGAATCACGAAATACAGTAAACAATGAGACAAGCCTTCTCTTTTCTATCCAAGCAAAAACTGTTAAGAAAAGGCATCAATCACCCATATCCCACAATTCTAATAGTTGTCCATTGCCAACTCTAGTTCAAGTAGTTGATGTTCCTCTCATGCTATGAAAAGTTGAAAGTTTATCAGTAATTGTAAGGAAAGAAGTATTAATTTGCCCATCTACTGCAAACAAATATTGCTTCTTAATTTGTTCAGCATCTTATGGAAAACTGAACAAACAGGTTTGCCCATGCAAGCGATAAAATAGTAAAACCAGAGTAATTGCATTTGATAGTGGTGTTGTACTTAAAGGAAATCCATTTTCATAATTTAGGACAAACACATTATTTCAACTCTAGAAGGAACCATCTCAATACTTGGCAATGGCCAAATTTATGGGACAAGCCTAACCTGATTCTGTTGTTAGATAATGGGATGGAGCTGGAATAATGTAGGATGTGCCTTGATTTGTCACCATAATCATCACATTTGGTTTATTATATTTCCTTAGCAATCATCATGTGATTCATTAAGGTTCATTTTAATGAAAAGACATCTGGCCTTGCAGAGGTCTACTGTTTGCGTTAAAGTAGCCCCAAAGCCAAACCAAGCAAAACTGTACCACCAAAAATCAACAACCTTAATTCTGAATGTTGAAGTTGCAGTCTTTTATTAATATTGTACATTGCCTAGAGCTGATTTGGCAATGAAAGTGGCTTATATATTCTCATCAACATCATCACCATTTCTATTGTTTTTGGTACTACAAATGAGTGCTAGAATCCCATTGCAACCAATGGTTACAGTTGTCTATCTCTGTGCTACATTAAAACTATCAATATCATAAAAGAAACCCAAACCAGTGGTATTATAATAAGCAGAACAATTTCAGTATAATCCAGTTTAAAATGTCTTTCCACATTTTCCCTGGCTTTTAGAAATAAGGGCAAGGAGCAAATAAAAACCATGGAAAAACAAACCCCTCTTAAATTCTCAGAAAAGAATAAAACCTTGCATAGGTAGACCAACCTATTCATCATGTGTTTTAGCCATGGCTGCCATAGCAAACAGAAAACAAGTTAATTCTTCCATCTTTGCAAAAATTGTGGTAGGTATTTTAAGTCCCCATCCCAACTGCGTGTTGTCACCCATTAAGTGTTCTAGCTCATAGAAGCCTACCCATCTTTCCTTAAAATCACTCCCCCAAAAACACTATCAACTGATCAATACAGCTAATCAAAGAACTTCTTGTCCAAAGGGTCTGCAAGTTCTTGAGCGTATGAAAACTCCAAGCAACTGAATTTCAAATGCCAAAGGCTTGATCCTTGGAAGGCAATCACTATGGTATGAATCAACCTTACCTGCAGGGAAATTTCTTATATTGCTTTCTTTATTCTACAAGCAATGTCTTCCACCATCTCAAAATCAGTTTCACAGAAGAGGGCAAGCCTGAATATCTCAGCCTTTTATGCAATAGAAACTGAATACATATCTGGCCACTTACAGTTATACTTAAAGCTCAGATAATCTACTTAAGGTCATATTGTCTTTCTCTGGTGCTGTCAACAATATTTGCATAATACAAAGCCTCTCTTCCCAAAGGTCACTAAGAGACATTGCCAAAGTCCAGTGAAGTTTGGGTCAACTTATAATGGGCATGCTCCAATTGCCAATATCCTCTGCTGTAGCCCCCTTTCCTCCTATGCTTATTTTTATAGACAAGAATTGCAAGAGAGGCCTTGTATTTAAACATCTAGATCCTTGTGCTTCTAATAATGGGGCAGCATGGAACACTGAGTTTCTGGTAGCTGGATCTAGGCTTAAACATAAGCTTTTTACCTCTACAGTAAACATTTACAGAGGACAAATTTTGGAAAAGGAAGACTCAGAGCAAAGTGATCCACTGCATGAGCAACCCTGTATACTTTGGGGGAGATTTTAGTGGATTTTTTTTTTATATCCTCAGAGTCATCTGGGAAAGGTCAAGAAAACTATGGAGCACCCACCAGCACCCATCAACAAAGAAAAAGTCATTTTATTACTTTAAAAAAAAACAGCATTTCTCTAGAGTAGCATATACCAACTCGGAAGTTACCATTTGCCTGCCAGTATTCATAATACTGCCTTTTTAAAGAGCTACAGTCAAGACAACTGAAATAATATACATTCAGTGCATCTTATAATTAATGATATGCTGAACATTACATTTGTACTGTACTGTATTTTGTTTTACTTTCTGTATTACAAGAGCTGTTTCCCATTTCATTTTTAAAACATTATAAAAAGTTTGCTTCTTTAAAAGCTGCCTTTGTTTTGAAATCCAAAACTGAATTTATTAGACAAATTTCCAACAAATAACTTTTTGTGCTAGTTTTGTTGATCTCTCTTGCCTCCAATTTTTGCAGCATCTCTCCTTCCCAGCCTTCCCTTGATCACTTGACTCCCCCCCCCCCCCCGGAAAACACTTTTGTCTGTAAGAACGACATTTAGGTCTACAACAAAAGCAAAAAAACAAAACAAAACCCTCCTCCATTTCATTCTCTGTGTAGATTGGAACAATCAAAATACCAATGTTTGTGTTTGGGCTCATACAACCTGAAACCAACTGTTTCATGCATGGAATGTTTTTTGTGTGTAATATTTTACATGCCCTAACTATGCACCACCTTCACTTTCTCTGTCAATTCACTAAATACCCAGATTGACATTTTTTGTCTTCTTAATAACATGAACCCATTTTCCCCATTCCAATTTCTCTTAACAAATGAAATGGTTTCATCTCTAGGTCTCAAATTATTAGGGTTTTGCCCTTCTATTGTGATTCCAACTGTTTTTCAATCTGGCCAATCTTCTAATACATTCACTATGTGTTAAAGTATATGGGGACAATTATAAGCTTTTGCCTCATTCAATTCCCTGATCTGAACCCTCTCCTTTTCTTATTTCTATCCTTATAATGGTTTCTAGATCATTATAAGGTATGCAAAAGAATCCTCAATAATCAAGCATAATGGCACATAGGTTAGCCCCAAGATATTTCACATTGTAGCTATCAGAATTCGTGTTGTAGTAAAAAAACAACCCAAAATGAAACAAACAAAATGATAAATCTTTGTATATTCTCTTTCTCTCTCCATCATCCATCCTACATTAGCTGTCTGATTTCATGTTACTCCGTCTTTAATGAAATATTTGTATTTATTTGGCATTTCTCTCTCTGAAAGGCTATATTCTTTGTAAGATCATACATAAAATTTTGTTTGCGTCAGGAATTAATACTCTGGTGTGGTAATTTGCATGTTCTCTTTCATCTTCTTTCAGATATTTGGATATATACTGTACATCAAACTTTTCTGATTTTTTGGCCATATAATATTGTTCCATATTTATTAACAGAGGTTTTAGCACTTTAATGGTCTTTTCTTCAACAACATTAAATAGCTCAGGGCTATCCATCTAGCTAATGCTGACGTTGATAATCATTATTTATTTTAATAAGATACGAACATTTATTGGGTTAGAGTTGAGAAGATACAGTGATGTCCCTTTTGAACATCACTCTTGCTTCAAACTTTTGTATGGAGTTATGCCCTGAATTATCATACAATCTTCTGATTTAACGATGCTGATTCCAATCCACTTATTACAACATAATCCTTTATGGCAGGGGTCTCCACCCCCTGGCCCGTGGACCAGTACCGGGCCGCAGCATGCCAGCAACCGGTCCGCACAAACAAGCAAAGCCCCATCTGCGAGATGCAGGCAGCACACAAAACCACTCACCCTCTGGTCCGCGGAAAAACCTCTCTCCACAGAACTGGTCCCTGATGCCCAAACGGTTGGGGGCCTCTGCTTTATGGCTTCAATTGACCATTTCATTACCTCCGGATCTACTTATGAAGACTTAAGTGTTCTTCCCCTGTGACCCTTCTTGTCTGAGGAACCCAGAATCTGGCATCTAAATTTGTTTAAGCATTTCAGCTATGGCCAGGTTTTGTTTTCTGTTTTTGACAGCAATTCAGAACTGTTTGTTATTGTCTTCCTCCATGGGTGGTTATGAAGTTCCTTCTCCTAGGTTGGCTGGTTGGCTACTCATGCCTGTCTTTACAACAACTCTTAATTAAACTTAGTCTTCCTCTCCACTTTTGAGTTTATTAGCAACAGTGATCCCCTTAGCATGGGGTCACTGAAGACTACGAGTTCTATTTCTGCCTTAGGCATGAAAACCAGCTGGATGACTTTGGGCCAGTCACTCTCTCTCAGCCCATACCAGGCTCAGGAGACAAGCTGGTCGGTCAGTTCCTGTCACAACTAATGAATCAACCCTCAGTTGATCTGGGAAAAAAAGAAGAAGTCGTCCCTGCACTTTTGGAAAAATGCTAGGAAGAAAAAAAGTGTATACTATTTTTAATAAAGACTAAGTGTCAGAACTAATAAGGTAGTCTGAAACCCTAGAGACAAGTTTTGAAGAGAATGAGCATATAGCCTAAAATTGAGGCTAATGTTAACTTCTCACATTATTTTTTTACGCAGACTTTACAAAGAAATAAATTGAAACATCAATGGGATACCGAGGATAAGTGAACAGGGGTACTCAATTCCCTTCTTGCTAGCCAACATTCTTCTGGAAAACATCTCATTGAAGGCCCTCAACTAAATAGGGTTTTCCCTCTCTGAAGAAAACACATATTAGCAATGACTGCTTCTTCAATTTATATCCTTACTGCCTAGAATTTGGCCAAAGCTCATATTAGTAATGAAAGTGTCACACTCTTATTCATAATTTACTCTTACATGCATAACCTTCCACAGTCATATTAAGAAAATACACAGCAAGTTATTACTTCATAATATCTTGCAACACTTGGCCTGCAGGCACATGATACAATTATACTTCTTGACCCTGTATGCTCCTATGTGGATGAGAGAATGCCAAGGAAGCATCTCTAAGCTATTCTGCGATATTAGAAAAACAAGCAATAAATCCACATCAACAAAGACAATGTTTTCTGTGTGCATTCAACACAACTGAATGTCAAAAGCCTGGTATTTTCTGGAGAAGACCGGCTAAGACCAGCCATCCCCAATCAAACCTTTCACCATCTATGCTGGAACTGCATCCCTTAGAATTTCCAGTTTCGACAGCCAAAGACCAAAATTTGGTCAAAACAGGAGAAATATAATCCATGTGGTTCAACCTAAATACTGTTCTGTTCTTACGTTTCTTTCGGAAGTTGCAATATCAGCCTTTAAGACAAAAAACTTGATTTATTCTGAAACACACAGAAAGATGGATGATAGATAGATGATAGCTAGCTAGCTAGCTAGATGATATATAGATAATATCCACTTAAAATTATAGATAATACCCTATTAACTACTCAAGGCCAGCTCAACATCTATCCCACATTACCATTTTTTCATGAGAGGGACTGGTGATTGGGGCACTGAATCATGCCAGTTGCTGACAATAGAGGGTCTAGTCACTCAATAGATCAATGAAAATAAGCACATGTCACAAACTTTAAAGACAGGGAGAAGAGTAGACTGATTCTATAGTCAATGGTTTATAATAGTCAAATGTGGAGACCCTCAAATAGCAGTTGTTATTTAACAAGCTTCTTTCAAATTTTGAAAGAAGTGCTCACATATTAGTGGAATTATTTAGCAAGTAAAAACCCATGGCACATTTAGGCAATACCACAGTAAGCAGGCAAAGAATTACCTTTAAATAGGTGATTTTTTCGAATCAAGGTTTTGGAGCTTAAGGTAGAGAAAAACTATGGTAACTCAAATTACAATATGCATATTTTAAAATGAAATACATTTTACTCTGCTTCTAAACTCTCTAGTCATGGATTCTTATTTCTGTATATATGCCACTAAACCAATCGTGCACTGGAGTAACCTTCCACAATTTGATTCTCTTCAAAGTACAACTCCCATCAGCTTTGGTCAGCATGATCATCACTGGATGTAACAGAAGATTTCATATATTACATTTGGATGGGGCAAGGTTGGAAAAGAAACAGAAATCGGCTCACTTGCATACACAGTATTTATGAAGGATGAAAATTCTAATAGCTCTGATCTGCACTTCAGAATAACTTCAGTTTAGCAGTACAAGGAAAACTGAGGCTAAAATCCCAATTTGTCTGCATTGTTGATAAGCTTTAAATTCCTTGTCTTTACATGGATGAGAGAATGCATGTACAAATCTGAAGCTTACTATAACTTGTCTTTGCAGGAAGTAAATATGAATTCCCCAAAGGGAACCAAACTTGAAGGCTCTCTGAAGATCTCTAAGATAGGTTGTCACCATGTAAGACAGCACTGAATCAGATGCAAGAACCAATCTGCACATTACACCAAACCAAGCTTCGATTTAGCCATAGTTTGTGAAATAAGAAACAATGACTATTTTCAACTCATTAAGTGAGAAATCATGGTCTATATAGGCTACAATGGCTGGGTTTTCATATCATACAAAATCAATTATATTAACCATATTATAGCCTAGTGTAATGAATTTACATATTATCATTATTCAAAAGAACAACTAGCAAAGACATTGCTGTTCTATTTACACTTTATATTTGGAGTTCAAAGACCAGTATTGGGATCATGGAAAATGTGCACATTTGGAATGTCTCTTTTGGATGACTCAGCAGAGCTGACTTACTTAATCATCTAATATCTGTAATTTCAATACCACTTCATTACCCAACAAGTTTGCATTCTTCAGCTGTTTAGAAGGACAGGTTATTCAAGGCCATCACGTAAAAATAAACAGTCAAGCAGACTGTTTGCTTGACAGCGAAGAATCAACACGAAGTTTCTCATTGCTATATCATGTTAAATACACCCCTAAACCAGGGGTAGGCAACCTTGGCTCTTTTATGACTCGTGGACTTCAACTCCCAGAATTCCTGAGCCAGCCATGGTGGCTCAGGAATTCTGGGAGTTGAAGTCCACGAGTCATAAAAGAGCCAAGGTTGCCTACCCCTGCCCTAAACGAATCATATTTCATCTTAGCATTTTAAAGATTTATCTTTCAAATAAAGGAGACAAAAATCAGTAAAGTATGTAATAAATGAACATAGTTCATAAGCTATAGATATATTCCAGAAAACATAACTCTCATCTGATCATACAATGAATATTTAGGAAATTCGGGGCAACGAATAAAGCGACAGATTTAAAACTGGAGAGAAGTGGTTTGAGCCCTTGCATCTATGAAGCTCACAGAACAGCCTTATGGTCAACTATTAACTCTCACTCAAATTTATCCGTCATAATTATTGATTAAAGATAGAAGGTGTACAATTCCTTGAAGGGACAACAACCCTCAAATTATAGCCATTTATTTGGAATTTATGAATGATTTTTACAACACAGAACTCATAAGATTATAGCTAAATTTGCATTACAGAAATAATACAGTACATATAAAGTATGAAAAGATTGCTTTGCTTCCACAAAGACTCAACTGAACAAAGCAACATTACAATATTTGATTCTAGAGGCAAAGTGAAATGACCATATTATCACACTACACTTAATCTGGCTGGTTTCACTTTTTGAACTTGTTTAACGCAACCTGCAAATCCCTGCTTTATTTAAATAATAAAAAATGTATAAAGCCAAAATTGAGAAGGTAGTAACAGACAGCTTCTGCAAAGAAACTGAAGACACAGTAGCCCACCTAATTTTCTGCCGCAAGAATATCTCATAGACTGACTACAAAAAACAGCATGACAAAGTAACAATAATGGTCTATTGGATCCTGGAAGATCCAAGAACTGGAAAAAGGTTCTGCTGGTTACTAGACACTTTTAAAACTCCGGCTTTAAGGTGAAACTGAGATTCATCAAGTCAAAGTTAAGTTGCCTTGCACAGATCTACTATTTATCGCAATGCTGTATTGTAATGCCTAAGGTTTAGTAACAAATTAACACTGAAATATTCTATCTACAATGTATTGTGTAAACTATTATATATCTTGCTCTATCGCTTTACTCTTGATCTTAACTGTGACTAAGGAAGTACCAAGTTTGTACTTGACCTTTGTGTCAAGTATTTCTAGAACATTTTATTACAATCTGCAAATTGGTATTAAATCTCAGAACTTTTCCACCTCTTCTAATGCACTAGAGAAAATCCACAGAGATCTCCTTGCTATAAGTGAGGAAATCAGAAAAAAAAATGCAGGAATAATTTGTAGTTCTCCTTTGTGAATGCTAATACTCAGGAAGTTAACTCCCACAAAAGTTTGGAGGAATATCTCTCTAAACAGGAAAGTAAGGAAAGTTCCATTGTTAGTTCTATGTCTTTAAAGTTTAGAGAATTCTTGCTGCAGATACAGGTTGTCAGCAGCAAATTCTGATTTATGGTTTTAAAATCCTCCACGTTTGAGTTAAAGGCTTGTTTAATTAGCACAGTTGATTATCTATCACAATTTCAGTATGTTTTAAAAAATAAAAATATTTTAGCCTTGGGCCATTCAAACTTCAAGGCATCTAAATTCAAATTAAAAAAAAAAAGTATTTACTCAATAAAATTTGAGCAAGGAGTACTAAACTATCCAACCAAATCAAGAGGATGGGAAAAGGATATTAACAACAACAAACAGAAAAAGTAAAACATACCTTATTTACAGGCTAGTAATAACAGATACGTTTAATAACAGATACATTTAAAACTGTTCATCATTCAAGGGCCACCCAAAATTGCTTATAAAAGGATTATCAGCAAAACAAACGTAGAAATTAACAATAACATTTTTATTAACAGAACCTAAGTGTTAAATGTTCTAGAAAATACTTTTCTATATAGGAGGATTGGCATCATCATGTTAACAGTTACATTAACTTAAAAGTTTGCTGGGGCACTTTTTGAACTTGTTTAAAGAAACCTGCACATCCCTGTTTATTATTTAAATAATAAGAAAATGCACAAAGCAAAAATTGAGAAGATAGTAACAGACAGCTTCTGCAAAGAAACTGAAGACACAGTAGCCTACCTGATCACCTGCTGCAAGAATATCTCACAGACTGACTACAAAAAACAGCATGACAAAGTAACAACAATGGTCCATTGAAAAATCTGCAAGAAATATCATTTGCCTGTAAGCAAAAACTGATGGACCATAAAATAGAGAAAGTAATAGTAAATAAAGAAGCTAAAATGCTCTGGGACTTTAGAATTCAAACAGGCAGACACTTGCCACATTAACACCCCAGACTTAACAACTGTTGATATGAAAGACAAAAAAGTCTGGATAGTGGACATGGCAGTACCTAGAGATAGCAGAATAGAAGAGAAAGAATTGGAGAAGATAACAAAATACAAAGACTTGCAAACAGAAATAGAACAACTGTGGCAAATGAAAGCAAAGGTAGTAACAATAGTAATAGGCACCTTGGGTGTAATCCGAATCAACTGGAGCACCGCTTGAATGCCATTGGCATTGACAAAATCATCACCAGTCAATTGCTAAAGTCAGCTTTCCTTGGAACTTACATCCTACAACCATGCTTTTAACACCATCAAACATTAACATTTGCCTATCCCAGGTTCTTGGGAAGGACTGGATAGGTGGATAAAAATGCCAAATCCTGCCTGAACATCTGGCTGACTGTGCACCCAACCATTTAATAATAATAAAGAGGCAGACCTTCCTGGCTCCTTACCTCACACCCCTACCTAGCTTGCATGTTAATATCTCAGAATAATTTTTTCAGAGTAATTAGTTTATCTTCAGGTGCAACACAGTTGGTTCAGAATCATGTGATGTTTGTGATATGCTTCATGTTTCTATATTTGGGCTAATCATTGACAGTGATATGGTGACAATCCCATGTTTGATTTAAAAAAAAATTTAGATGTTGAAAGACAATTTCATAGGGTAGGAAGATTCATCTCTGCAACTCTGTCAATGGTCCTCATCCTGAAATCACTCAGATTGTCTTTATTCATGATCCGTATTAATGCTTTACAGTTCTGCATCATAATCAATGTGCTCTACTTTAAAATACAAACAAAAACTATGCAGGTTTCTTTTTAGAAAACCTCTGCAATATGAATTTTTCCAGCATAACCACTCCCTAAAAAGAATTGTTTCCAGTAGTTCAAAGGTGTATGACTAAGACAGCAATAAAATACTTTAACATTGATTTAATTTTCTTTCTTGGTGGCAGGATGAAATTGCATGTGGACAGGAAATAAACTCAGAATTATCAGAGAACTATGTCATCTTATAATTCAAGTCTGTTATATAACCTTGCATACCAAAATTTACTCCGTGTACTATGGAGACACTCCTTCTGTACTCAGGTTCCATTAGATAGAAGAGATAAAAGGCATGAAAGTATGTTCTTGTTTACTTCCCGTTTAAAGGAAGATTACACACAATAGACTTTGTCCTTCATTGCCCGATGCTGGTAAGTTTGTGAAAGAAGTTTTTTTTCTCAACCTACTACTCCCTACTACTCCCACCATCTTCAACAGGGGACTTGGAGAGTGGTTAGTTCAAAAGATCCCAGTACATTTTGTTTCATTCTTTCAGAATCCTTACTCTCCTGCACTGATCTCCATTTGCTTTGGAATGATGAAAATCATAGCCCAACATATTTTAATGTTGGATGGAGTTGTATTTGTTGTTGTTGTTAGTTGAGAAGTCATGTCCGACCCATCGCGACCCCATGGACAACGTTCCTCCAGGCCTTCCTGTCCTCTACCATCTTCTGGAGTCCATTTAAGCTCACGCCTACTGCTTCAGTGAGTCCATCCAGCCACCTCATTCTCTGTCGTCCCCTTCTTCTATTGCCCTCAATCTTTCCCAGCATTAGGCTCTTCTCCAGTGAGTCCTTTCTTCTCATTAGGTGGCCAAAGTACTTGAGTTTCAACTTCAGGATCTGGCCTTCTAAAGAGCAGTCGGGGTAGTAGCAGTCTTATCCCAAAGAATCTACTCTGAAATTTTGGACTATAGTTCTACAGTATGGTCATGCTGGGTGGGAACAATGGGAATTATAAACCACTACTAGATGAGCATACGGTGTAACATGAACGTGGGCTCATGACCTGGTTTTAAAGAAGCTTCTTTCTCTCAATCTGACTCTTCAATTTTGTATTTCAGAAGAAATAACAATGATCCTTTACAGCAGGGGTTCTCCAACCATTGGGCCATCGACCAGTACCAATCCGTGGACTGTTAGGAACCGGGCCATACAGTTGGAGGTGAGTGGTGGGTGAGTGAGCGAAATCGAAACCATCCTCCCTGATCCATGGAAAAATTATCTTCCACGAAACCGGTTCCTGGTGCCAAAATGGTTGGGGACTGCTGCTGTAAGGAAAATTTAGCACATGTTCATAAATGACAATTATAGGTAGCCCTTCCCTTACAACCATAACTGAGCTCAAAATTTCAGTTGCTAAGTGAAACAGTTAAATGACTTTTGCGCCATTTTACAACCTTTGTTGCCACAATTGTTAAGTGAACCACTGCAACTGTTAAATTAGTAACACAATTGTTAAGTGAATCTGGCTTCCCCATTGACTTTGCTTGTAAGGTGGTTGCAAAAGGTGATCACATGACCCTGAGACATTGCAGTTGTCATAAATATGAGTCAGTTACCAAGTGACTGACAAATGAATTTTTATCACATGATCATGGGGATGCCACAAAGGCCGTAAGTGTGAAAAACAGTCATGTCCATTTTCACTGCCATTGTAATTTCGAATGGGTACTAAATGAATTGTTTCAAGTTGAAGACTACCTGTAGTGATATTATTACCCACTGCTTTTTACCAATGAAAGAGTTACTTTTAATTACTGAATCAAGATTTGGATTAAATGTATTAGTTTAGTTGTTTGCTGACTTCTGAAGACACAGCTAGAGGATACTCATTATATGGTCCTATTTCAGTTTGGGATTTCAGCAAAATGGTGGAATCAATAAGACTTTAGATGAAGGACCACATAAGAACTGCATGATCCTCATTAGTACTTCTGACTTTCTCAGCAGCTTTTAATATCTATAACATGACACTGGGAACCCAGTTTGCCTGATTTTGGCACTGGAATGCTAGTTCTGTTGAGTGAGTCTAGAAGAAAGGCTAGAGATTACTGTTGACCTGAAGTGGCACAAATGCATCTTACAGAGTTCTATTTATGACTGTTACATTTTTTATTATTTCTGTGAATTAACTGAAAACTATATGGTACTTAGCAGTGAAGTACATCATAATGCTGTTATCATTTAACTCTACTGCTGCATGTCACTAAATGCCAAGGCACAGGCTAGATAAAGGTGAACAAGCTGAAAATTGTCAGGTGCAAACAACTAGACCCACACTTGAAGAGTTCAATTAGTTGTTTTATTGCTCAAGACTATACACAGGAACTTCTCAGACTAATGGTTTGCAGCTAAGTGAGACTAGATAATGTTCAATAGCATTCAAGGGAGAGGGGTGGGCTTTGCCCCCTTGTGCCCACATAGGGATTCTAGATTAAGTCCCCATTTGACTCCTCCCCCAGTTCCTACAAAATATATATTTCTACAGTATGTCCACATAGCAGCAGCACAACCTCAACCCCCGCTGTCCCCCATTTATTTCAACCTTGTGCCATTGATCAGTAGATTTGCAGATTGGAATTAACCTGTTCTAGGAAGAAAATATAATTGTGTTCTCTGTGTTCTATTCTCTGCAGAAAATATAACTGCCATTTGCAAACACGTCTGCACTAAATTACTAAATTACTCAGCATTACTGAGCTGATGTAATCTGGAAACAGTTTTCCAAACCTGGGTTATCACAACTAACCTACTGCAATGTGTTCTATGTGAAGGCTACATATTCAGAAGCTTTAGTAGAATAAGAACTAAGCTGATAAATGGTGCATGGCATCATAATACAGGTAGTCCTTGACTTACAACAGTTCGTTTACTGACCAAAGTTACAATGGCACTGACAAAAGTGACTTATGACTGTGTTCCACGCTTATCTTTGTGGCATCCACATGGGCACGTGATAAAAATTCAGAGACTTGGCAACTGACTCATATTTATGACGGTTGCAGTGTCCTGAGATCATGTGGTCCCCTTTTGCAACCTTCGGACAAGCAAATGGGAAAGCCAGATTCCCTTAACCACTGTGTTACTAACTTAACAACTGCAGAGATTCACTTAAGAACTGTAGCAAGAAGGGTCATAAAATGGAGCAAAACGCACTTAACCAATGTTTCACTTAGCAACAGAAATTTTGAGCTCAATTGTGGTTGTAAGTCAAGGATTATCTGTACTTAAAAATATGCAGCTGTTTTCAATCTAGGAGTCAGAAAATGTAAGAAAGAATGTGTATTTAAATATATATCAATATATCTATCCCCTAAAAAAAATAATACTTTTTTCTGCCAGCAGTCCCACATCTAATTACCATTTCCAGTGTTTATAACACAAAAAACGCAGGGTGAAGAGTTTCTGAAAACTTCAGTCCTGATACATATGGTTAGGTAATCTGCCATGGAATTTACAAGATATCTGAGACAGGCCAATGGAAATCTCCATGAAAATAAAGAAGAGCAGTGTTGAAGACCATGGAGTAAGTACTGCAATATTTTTTTTTACAATATCTTATTGAATAACTCATAGCAGTCTTCTACAGAACACTAGCGTTTCCAGGGTTCAAAATCACCGTTTTCAATTGACAATTCCTATTAAGGAAAATTGCTTCTCACTCTACCTAATTTTTTCTTAACATGCCAAGAACGTTGAACTCACAGCTTAGGCAACGTCTCCAAACCCTACAGGGTACAAGTCTGACACACAAGTTACAGACCTAGAAGTGATTTCAACATTTGGTAATTATGTAAAAGTACTTCTGAGCAAAGAAGGGTTTTTTTTCTATTTATGCCTCTAGCGTTCGCTTGCTCCGATACTGCCTTTTTGCACTGAAAAGCTCAGAAGTGTAAATATGTTGCAACTGTTAATAGCCCTTTAAACTTTGATCTCTGTCTTACCTCTGTGAATTTTTCCCCCTTCTCCTATTTCCATGTATTTCTACCAGTCTTATCACCATCTGTTTCTCTGCGCTTTATTTATCTCATATTCTGGATATAATTAAGGAACTATGTACACAGTCCACACACTTACATCTCTACCTGAATCTTTCTGAAAAACCTAAGAGCCTAAATGTTCTTTGTTCTTAAAAAAAACACGTGATGGAAAATAGCAGCTGCCTCTTCCAAATGACTTCAATTCATCTCTTAAAAAAAACAGTCTCACATGGCTGAGAAAAGACCAACTTCCAACTGCTTATTAGAAACCAGAGAAATCAAAACCAGAATTAGCTTGGACCATCACCTCATTCTAAATAAGACAAATTCACACATGCATCTTCTTTCAGAGTGTCTATGTACCAGTCTTGATCAAAAGTGGAATCATGAAATATCAGTACTGTCTCAGATAACTGTCTCCATTGCTTTTGAGAACAATTCAGAGATTTACACAATGATCATCCTTTGTACTAGCCCCCACTGGGATTATATGACAAGTTCCCCCCCCCCCCAAAGAATAGGCCTCTTGATAAGTATTTGATGATATAATCTCCTGTTTTTTCAAGTGGTGCTATACAGAATTCCATGGAAGCATATCAGGAATTAGTTCATAATGGTTTCCCAAAAGAAAAATAAGCATAAATAAAAGACAACTTGTTCAACCTGCTCTAATATATCCTTTGCAGTAGGCAGTTATAGAAGAGGTTTGTTTGGAAACCCAGTGGTCACACTTGAGTGACTAGTAAGAAACACAAAAAGACAATACCAATGCAGGAACAGGAGGAAGAGTTAGACTTCTGGCAATATTTCATTCAGCTCAATTAGTTTTTTTGGATACTCATACAATCTGCTGATCTCATTCATTTAGATATGTAATTTCAAGCAAGACCACAACAAAAATATTTCATGCATCCAGATCCAAACAATTTTTTGCCCCATTAAATAAAGGAGAGGAGGATCATTTTTACACATGACCTCTATATTTAGAGGTTGGATTAACAAAGCAAAGGAGCAATCTGCACTAAGATACTGGACTGTCAAGACGGCTGGTGTGATGTAGAGATTAAAAATGTTGTTAGGAGATCCAGGTTCAGGATCACCTTCAGTCATTAAAGCTCACTGAGTGACCTTGAATTACTTCCAAGTATTCCAGCCCAAATTACCTTACAGTTTAGTCTTTGGGGCAAAATAATTGGGGAAGGGAGTACTATGTACTTAAGATACTGGAAGAAAAGCTGAAGATAAATCTACCAAGTAAATAAAAACTAAATACCTTAAAAACATTAGCTGTACCATAACATCTAACGCAGGGGTGTCAAACTCAATTTCATTGAGGGCCGCATCAGCATTGCGGTTGCCCTCAGGGGGGCCGGGTGGGTGTGGCCAGGGTGGGTGTGGCCTACTGGGTGGGCGTGGATGGAGTGGGTGTGGCCTACTGGGTGGGCGTGGCCAGCTCTACATCATTCGTGTCAAGGGTGCCTGTGGGGGCCTGGGCAGGAGTGGGACAGATCTGAGGGTCTCTGGCAGAAGGGGGTGGGACCAGGGCAAGTGCCAAGGCATGGTCCACTGGAGGAGCCTCCCCAGCATGCACCCAGGGGGCGGGGCTGACACGGCAGGGGCTGGTTTCTCGCTGTTTCCAGACGGCTTTGTGGAGCTAAGATTGAATGCGTTTCAGCAGAGATGGCCACCACAAAATTGTACATTGGCTCCCGGCCGGCCTGGGCCAGGGCCAAGGCAGCGGGGGCCGTTCCCTCACTGTTTCCAGGATGGCTTCGCGGGCTACATGAAACCACTTCGCGGGCCGCATCCGGCCCCCGGGCCTTGTGTTTGACATGTCTGATCTAACGTAACATGTAACATAGTTATGTCTTTCAGATAGAGTCATGGGTAACTGGTGAGGAATTTTGTTCTAATTTTCTGAAAATGGAAAAATGTGAAATGGTGGTTGATGATTTCTGGATTTGACAATTGAAAAAAAAGACTGAATGAGGAGCTGAAAGTATTATTGTAATGTTAAGGAGGGACAAGGATAATGAGCTTGTCATCATCATCATCATCATCATCATTTTAGCCATTGTCTATCCACTGCAGGATGAAGGCCTCTTCTGCATGTTTCCAACCAATATGGTCCTGAGCTTTCTCTTGCCAATTGGGCCCGCAAGTGGCTTCTTTAACTATCTTCTCTTTCTTTAACTGTATTTTTCCTCTTTTTTCCCTTTCTTTTCTTTATGTACTTCTGTATTTGTCTTTTAGCTATGTAAAAACTTTTAATAAACATTAATTAAAAAGAATTGTTCTCATTTTCTGTAGTCTTAAGTTAAAATTAAATTAAAAATAAAATTACATGTGTCCTTGTTACGGTGCCACTCATAAGAGAGCCCAATATAGAGGGCTTCTCTTGCTCAACAGGTTGACCAGCGGCTGGAAAGAATGGAGCAGAAGTCAAAGAACCTTTTCCAAAATCCTCAGGGCAACTCTGCAGTAACCCATAGCAGACATGCAGCAACAATGCCTCTCCATTTGGGCCTATGTGGAAAGTGTTCCCCTGAAGGCAGAATGTCTTTTTGTAGAAATAAATGTTGTAAAAGGTCTTGGCTTAAAACTGCTCTTTGAATTTTGGTCAAGCAGTGATGAAATCTGCCTTCATTTCAGGATTATCTGCAAGATGATCTTCTCTCTCTCTCTCTCTCTCTCTCTCTCATATATATATATATGCAGGTCTTGGCGTATTCGGGTCTTTTCCCGTGTAAGATTGAGAGTGTCTTGGCGACGTTTCGATGAGGTCCCACTCGCCATCTTCAGGCTGGTGTCTTCGGCTTCGTGCTTGTGCAAGCAAAGCTTTGCTAGCACAAGCACGAAGGCTTTGCTCGCACAAGCACGAAGCCGAAGACACCAGCCTGAAGATGGCGAGTGGGACCTCGTCGAAACGTCGCCAAGACACTCTCAATCTTACACGGGATCTTACACGGGAAAAGACCCGAATACGCCAAGACCTGCATACCTGTACCCGTGAAAATCTACGAAAACAAATATATATATATATATGTAGGTCTTTGGTAATTCGGGTTTTCTCCCGTGTAAAATTTTACACAGGAGAAAACCCGAATTACCAAAGACCTACATACAAACACCCGTGAAAACCTCAGAAAACAAATATATATATATATATATATATATATATATATATATATATATATATATATATATTTGTTTTCTGAGGTTTTCACGGGTGTTTGTATGTAGGTCTTTGGTAATTCGGGTTTTCTCCTGTGTAAAATTTTACACGGGAGAAAACCCGAATTACCAAAGACCTACATATATATATATATATTTGTTTTCGTAGATTTTCACGGGTACAGGTATGCAGGTCTTGGCGTATTCGGGTCTTTTCCCGTGTAAGATCCCGTGTAAGATTGAGAGTGTCTTGGCGACGTTTCGACGAGGTCCCACTCGCCATCTTCAGGCTGGTGTCTTCGGCTTCGTGCTTGTGCGAGCAAAGCCTTCGTGCTTGTGCTAGCAAAGCTTTGCTTGCACAAGCACGAAGCCGAAGACACCAGCCTGAAGATGGCGAGTGGGACCTCATCGAAACGTCGCCAAGACACTCTCAATCTTACACGGGAAAAGACCCGAATACGCCAAGACCTGCATATATATATATATGAGAGAGAGAGAGAGAGAGAGAGAGAGAAGATCATCTTGCAGATAATCCTGAAATGAAGGCAGATTTCATCACTGCTTGACCAAAATTCAAAGAGCAGTTTTAAGCCAAGACCTTTTACAACATTTATTTCTACAAAAAGACATTCTGCCTTCAGGGGAACACTTTCCACATAGGCCCAAATGGAGAGGCATTGTTGCTGCATGTCTGCTATGGGTTACTGCAGAGTTGCCCTGAGGATTTTGGAAAAGGTTCTTTGACTTCTGCTCCATTCTTTCCAGCCGCTGGTCAACCTGTTGAGCAAGAGAAGCCCTCTATATTGGGCTCTCTTATGAGTGGCACCGTAACAAGGACACATGTAATTTTATTTTTAATTTAATTTTAACTTAAGACTACAGAAAATGAGAACAATTCTTTTTAATTAATGTTTATTAAAAGTTTTTACATAGCTAAAAGACAAATACAGAAGTACATAAAGAAAAGAAAGGGAAAAAAGAGGAAAAATACAGTTAAAGAAAGAGAAGATAGTTAAAGAAGCCACTTGCGGGCCCAATTGGCAAGAGAAAGCTCAGGACCATATTGGTTGGAAACATGCAGAAGAGGCCTTCATCCTGCAGTGGATAGACAATGGCTAAAATGATGATGATGATGATGATGATGACAAGCTCATTATCCTTGTCCCTCCTTAACATTACAATAATACTTTCAGCTCCTCATTCAGTCTTTTTTTTCAATTGTCAAATCCAGAAATCATCAACCACCATTTCACATTTTTCCATTTTCAGAAAATTAGAACAAAATTCCTCACCAGTTACCCATGACTCTATCTGAAAGACATAACTATGTTACATGTTACGTTAGATCAGACATGTCAAACACAAGGCCCGGGGGCCGGATGCGGCCCGCGAAGTGGTTTCATGTAGCCCGCGAAGCCATCCTGGAAACAGTGAGGGAACGGCCCCCGCTGCCTTGGCCCTGGCCCAGGCCGGCCGGGAGCCAATGTACAATTTTGTGGTGGCCATCTCTGCTGAAACGCATTCAATCTTAGCTCCACAAAGCCGTCTGGAAACAGCGAGAAACCAGCCCCTGCCGTGTCAGCCCCGCCCCCTGGGTGCATGCTGGGGAGGCTCCTCCAGTGGACCATGCCTTGGCACTTGCCCTGGTCCCACCCCCTTCTGCCAGAGACCCTCAGATCTGTCCCACTCCTGCCCAGGCCCCCACAGGCACCCTTGACACGAATGATGTAGAGCTGGCCACGCCCACCCAGTAGGCCACACCCACTCCATCCACGCCCACCCAGTAGGCCACACCCACCCTGGCCACACCCACCCGGCCCCCCTGAGGGCAACCGCAATGCTGATGCGGCCCTCAATGAAATTGAGTTTGACACCCCTGCGTTAGATGTTATGGTACAGCTAATGTTTTTAAGGTATTTAGTTTTTATTTACTTGGTAGATTTATCTTCAGCTTTTCTTCCAGTATCTTAAGTACATAGTACTCCCTTCCCCAATTATTTTGCCCCAAAGACTAAACTGTAAGGTAATTTGGGCTGGAATACTTGGAAGTAATTCAAGGTCACTCAGTGAGCTTTAATGACTGAAGGTGATCCTGAACCTGGATCTCCTAACAACATTTTTAATCTCTACATCACACCAGCCGTCTTGACAGTCCAGTATCTTAGTGCAGATTGCTCCTTTGCTTTGTTAATCCAACCTCTAAATATAGAGGTCATGTGTAAAAATGATCCTCCTCTCCTTTATTTAATGGGGCAAAAAATTGTTTGGATCTGGATGCATGAAATATTTTTGTTGTGGTCTTGCTTGAAATTACATATCTAAATGAATGAGATCAGCAGATTGTATGAGTATCCAAAAAAACTAATTGAGCTGAATGAAATATTGCCAGAAGTCTAACTCTTCCTCCTGTTCCTGCATTGGTATTGTCTTTTTGTGTTTCTTACTAGTCACTCAAGTGTGACCACTGGGTTTCCAAACAAACCTCTTCTATAACTGCCTACTGCAAAGGATATATTAGAGCAGGTTGAACAAGTTGTCTTTTATTTATGCTTATTTTTCTTTTGGGAAACCATTATGAACTAATTCCTGATATGCTTCCATGGAATTCTGTATAGCACCACTTGAAAAAACAGGAGATTATATCATCAAATACTTATCAAGAGGCCTATTCTTTGGGGGGGGGGAACTTGTCATATAATCCCAGTGGGGGCTAGTACAAAGGATGATCATTGTGTAAATCTCTGAATTGTTCTCAAAAGCAATGGAGACAGTTATCTGAGACAGTACTGATATTTCATGATTCCACTTTTGATCAAGACTGGTACATAGACACTCTGAAAGAAGATGCATGTGTGAATTTGTCTTATTTAGAATGAGGTGATGGTCCAAGCTAATTCTGGTTTTGATTTCTCTGGTTTCTAATAAGCAGTTGGAAGTTGGTCTTTTCTCAGCCATGTGAGACTGTTTTTTTTAAGAGATGAATTGAAGTCATTTGGAAGAGGCAGCTGCTATTTTCCATCACGTGTTTTTTTTAAGAACAAAGAACATTTAGGCTCTTAGGTTTTTCAGAAAGATTCAGGTAGAGATGTAAGTGTGTGGACTGTGTACATAGTTCCTTAATTATATCCAGAATATGAGATAAATAAAGCGCAGAGAAACAGATGGTGATAAGACTGGTAGAAATACATGGAAATAGGAGAAGGGGGAAAAATTCACAGAGGTAAGACAGAGATCAAAGTTTAAAGGGCTATTAACAGTTGCAACATATTTACACTTCTGAGCTTTTCAGTGCAAAAAGGCAGTATCGGAGCAAGCGAACGCTAGAGGCATAAATAGAAAAAAAACCCTTCTTTGCTCAGAAGTACTTTTACATAATTACCAAATGTTGAAATCACTTCTAGGTCTGTAACTTGTGTGTCAGACTTGTACCCTGTAGGGTTTGGAGACGTTGCCTAAGCTGTGAGTTCAACGTTCTTGGCATGTTAAGAAAAAATTAGGTAGAGTGAGAAGCAATTTTCCTTAATAGGAATTGTCAATTGAAAACGGTGATTTTGAACCCTGGAAACGCTAGTGTTCTGTAGAAGACTGCTATGAGTTATTCAATAAGATATTGTAAAAAAAAATATTGCAGTACTTACTCCATGGTCTTCAACACTGCTCTTCTTTATTTTCATGGAGATTTCCATTGGCCTGTCTCAGATATCTTGTAAATTCCATGGCAGATTACCTAACCATATGTATCAGGACTGAAGTTTTCAGAAACTCTTCACCCTGCGTTTTTTGTGTTATAAACACTGGAAATGGTAATTAGATGTGGGACTGCTGGCAGAAAAAAGTATTATTTTTTTTAGGGGATAGATATATTGATATATATTTAAATACACATTCTTTCTTACATTTTCTGACTCCTAGATTGAAAACAGCTGCATATTTTTAAGTACAGATAATCCTTGACTTACAACCACAATTGAGCTCAAAATTTCTGTTGCTAAGTGAAACATTGGTTAAGTGCGTTTTGCTCCATTTTATGACCCTTCTTGCTACAGTTCTTAAGTGAATCTCTGCAGTTGTTAAGTTAGTAACACAGTGGTTAAGGGAATCTGGCTTTCCCATTTGCTTGTCCGAAGGTTGCAAAAGGGGACCACATGATCTCAGGACACTGCAACCGTCATAAATATGAGTCAGTTGCCAAGTCTCTGAATTTTTATCACGTGCCCATGTGGATGCCACAAAGATAAGCGTGGAACACAGTCATAAGTCACTTTTGTCAGTGCCATTGTAACTTTGGTCAGTAAACGAACTGTTGTAAGTCAAGGACTACCTGTATTATGATGCCATGCACCATTTATCAGCTTAGTTCTTATTCTACTAAAGCTTCTGAATATGTAGCCTTCACATAGAACACATTGCAGTAGGTTAGTTGTGATAACCCAGGTTTGGAAAACTGTTTCCAGATTACATCAGCTCAGTAATGCTGAGTAATTTAGTAATTTAGTGCAGACGTGTTTGCAAATGGCAGTTATATTTTCTGCAGAGAATAGAACACAGAGAACACAATTATATTTTCTTCCTAGAACAGGTTAATTCCAATCTGCAAATCTACTGATCAATGGCACAAGGTTGAAATAAATGGGGGACAGCGGGGGTTGAGGTTGTGCTGCTGCTATGTGGACATACTGTAGAAATATATATTTTGTAGGAACTGGGGGAGGAGTCAAATGGGGACTTAATCTAGAATCCCTATGTGGGCACAAGGGGGCAAAGCCCACCCCTCTCCCTTGAATGCTATTGAACATTATCTAGTCTCACTTAGCTGCAAACCATTAGTCTGAGAAGTTCCTGTGTATAGTCTTGAGCAATAAAACAACTAATTGAACTCTTCAAGTGTGGGTCTAGTTGTTTGCACCTGACAATTTTCAGCTTGTTCACCTTTATCTAGCCTGTGCCTTGGCATTTAGTGACATGCAGCAGTAGAGTTAAATGATAACAGCATTATGATGTACTTCACTGCTAAGTACCATATAGTTTTCAGTTAATTCACAGAAATAATAAAAAATGTAACAGTCATAAATAGAACTCTGTAAGATGCATTTGTGCCACTTCAGGTCAACAGTAATCTCTAGCCTTTCTTCTAGACTCACTCAACAGAACTAGCATTCCAGTGCCAAAATCAGGCAAACTGGGTTCCCAGTGTCATGTTATAGATATTAAAAGCTGCTGAGAAAGTCAGAAGTACTAATGAGGATCATGCAGTTCTTATGTGGTCCTTCATCTAAAGTCTTATTGATTCCACCATTTTGCTGAAATCCCAAACTGAAATAGGACCATATAATGAGTATCCTCTAGCTGTGTCTTCAGAAGTCAGCAAACAACTAAACTAATACATTTAATCCAAATCTTGATTCAGTAATTAAAAGTAACTCTTTCATTGGTAAAAAGCAGTGGGTAATAATATCACTACAGGTAGTCTTCAACTTGAAACAATTCATTTAGTACCCATTCGAAATTACAATGGCAGTGAAAATGGACATGACTGTTTTTCACACTTACGGCCTTTGTGGCATCCCCATGATCATGTGATAAAAATTCATTTGTCAGTCACTTGGTAACTGACTCATATTTATGACAACTGCAATGTCTCAGGGTCATGTGATCACCTTTTGCAACCACCTTACAAGCAAAGTCAATGGGGAAGCCAGATTCACTTAACAATTGTGTTACTAATTTAACAGTTGCAGTGGTTCACTTAACAATTGTGGCAACAAAGGTTGTAAAATGGCGCAAAAGTCATTTAACTGTTTCACTTAGCAACTGAAATTTTGAGCTCAGTTATGGTTGTAAGGGAAGGGCTACCTATAATTGTCATTTATGAACATGTGCTAAATTTTCCTTACAGCAGCAGTCCCCAACCATTTTGGCACCAGGAACCGGTTTCGTGGAAGATAATTTTTCCATGGATCAGGGAGGATGGTTTCGATTTCGCTCACTCACCCACCACTCACCTCCAACTGTATGGCCCGGTTCCTAACAGTCCACGGATTGGTACTGGTCGATGGCCCAATGGTTGGAGAACCCCTGCTGTAAAGGATCATTGTTATTTCTTCTGAAATACAAAATTGAAGAGTCAGATTGAGAGAAAGAAGCTTCTTTAAAACCAGGTCATGAGCCCACGTTCATGTTACACCGTATGCTCATCTAGTAGTGGTTTATAATTCCCATTGTTCCCACCCAGCATGACCATACTGTAGAACTATAGTCCAAAATTTCAGAGTAGATTCTTTGGGATAAGACTGCTACTACCCCGACTGCTCTTTAGAAGGCCAGATCCTGAAGTTGAAACTCAAGTACTTTGGCCACCTAATGAGAAGAAAGGACTCACTGGAGAAGAGCCTAATGCTGGGAAAGATTGAGGGCAATAGAAGAAGGGGACGACAGAGAATGAGGTGGCTGGATGGACTCACTGAAGCAGTAGGCGTGAGCTTAAATGGACTCCAGAAGATGGTAGAGGACAGGAAGGCCTGGAGGAACGTTGTCCATGGGGTCGCGATGGGTCGGACATGACTTCTCAACTAACAACAACAACAAATACAACTCCATCCAACATTAAAATATGTTGGGCTATGATTTTCATCATTCCAAAGCAAATGGAGATCAGTGCAGGAGAGTAAGGATTCTGAAAGAATGAAACAAAATGTACTGGGATCTTTTGAACTAACCACTCTCCAAGTCCCCTGTTGAAGATGGTGGGAGTAGTAGGGAGTAGTAGGTTGAGAAAAAAAACTTCTTTCACAAACTTACCAGCATCGGGCAATGAAGGACAAAGTCTATTGTGTGTAATCTTCCTTTAAACGGGAAGTAAACAAGAACATACTTTCATGCCTTTTATCTCTTCTATCTAATGGAACCTGAGTACAGAAGGAGTGTCTCCGTAGTACACGGAGTAAATTTTGGTATGCAAGGTTATATAACAGACTTGAATTATAAGATGACATAGTTCTCTGATAATTCTGAGTTTATTTCCTGTCCACATGCAATTTCATCCTGCCACCAAGAAAGAAAATTAAATCAATGTTAAAGTATTTTATTGCTGTCTTAGTCATACACCTTTGAACTACTGGAAACAATTCTTTTTAGGGAGTGGTTATGCTGGAAAAATTCATATTGCAGAGGTTTTCTAAAAAGAAACCTGCATAGTTTTTGTTTGTATTTTAAAGTAGAGCACATTGATTATGATGCAGAACTGTAAAGCATTAATACGGATCATGAATAAAGACAATCTGAGTGATTTCAGGATGAGGACCATTGACAGAGTTGCAGAGATGAATCTTCCTACCCTATGAAATTGTCTTTCAACATCTAAATTTTTTTTTAAATCAAACATGGGATTGTCACCATATCACTGTCAATGATTAGCCCAAATATAGAAACATGAAGCATATCACAAACATCACATGATTCTGAACCAACTGTGTTGCACCTGAAGATAAACTAATTACTCTGAAAAAATTATTCTGAGATATTAACATGCAAGCTAGGTAGGGGTGTGAGGTAAGGAGCCAGGAAGGTCTGCC
Organism: Azemiops feae; assembly: GCA_023970755.1. Classification (NCBI taxonomy): domain Eukaryota; kingdom Metazoa; phylum Chordata; class Lepidosauria; order Squamata; family Viperidae; genus Azemiops; species Azemiops feae. The sequence goes on from JALGBA010000031.1 coordinate 2,801,849, forward strand.
TCTTTATTATTATTAAATGGTTGGGTGCACAGTCAGCCAGATGTTCAGGCAGGATTTGGCATTTTTATCCACCTATCCAGTCCTTCCCAAGAACCTGGGATAGGCAAATGTTAATGTTTGATGGTGTTAAAAGCATGGTTGTAGGATGTAAGTTCCAAGGAAAGCTGACTTTAGCAATTGACTGGTGATGATTTTGTCAATGCCAATGGCATTCAAGCGGTGCTCCAGTTGATTCGGATTACACCCAAGGTGCCTATTACTATTGTTACTACCTTTGCTTTCATTTGCCACAGTTGTTCTATTTCTGTTTGCAAGTCTTTGTATTTTGTTATCTTCTCCAATTCTTTCTCTTCTATTCTGCTATCTCTAGGTACTGCCATGTCCACTATCCAGACTTTTTTGTCTTTCATATCAACAGTTGTTAAGTCTGGGGTGTTAATGTGGCAAGTGTCTGCCTGTTTGAATTCTAAAGTCCCAGAGCATTTTAGCTTCTTTATTTACTATTACTTTCTCTATTTTATGGTCCATCAGTTTTTGCTTACAGGCAAATGATATTTCTTGCAGATTTTTCAATGGACCATTGTTGTTACTTTGTCATGCTGTTTTTTGTAGTCAGTCTGTGAGATATTCTTGCAGCAGGTGATCAGGTAGGCTACTGTGTCTTCAGTTTCTTTGCAGAAGCTGTCTGTTACTATCTTCTCAATTTTTGCTTTGTGCATTTTCTTATTATTTAAATAATAAACAGGGATGTGCAGGTTTCTTTAAACAAGTTCAAAAAGTGCCCCAGCAAACTTTTAAGTTAATGTAACTGTTAACATGATGATGCCAATCCTCCTATATAGAAAAGTATTTTCTAGAACATTTAACACTTAGGTTCTGTTAATAAAAATGTTATTGTTAATTTCTACGTTTGTTTTGCTGATAATCCTTTTATAAGCAATTTTGGGTGGCCCTTGAATGATGAACAGTTTTAAATGTATCTGTTATTAAACGTATCTGTTATTACTAGCCTGTAAATAAGGTATGTTTTACTTTTTCTGTTTGTTGTTGTTAATATCCTTTTCCCATCCTCTTGATTTGGTTGGATAGTTTAGTACTCCTTGCTCAAATTTTATTGAGTAAATACTTTTTTTTTTTAATTTGAATTTAGATGCCTTGAAGTTTGAATGGCCCAAGGCTAAAATATTTTTATTTTTTAAAACATACTGAAATTGTGATAGATAATCAACTGTGCTAATTAAACAAGCCTTTAACTCAAACGTGGAGGATTTTAAAACCATAAATCAGAATTTGCTGCTGACAACCTGTATCTGCAGCAAGAATTCTCTAAACTTTAAAGACATAGAACTAACAATGGAACTTTCCTTACTTTCCTGTTTAGAGAGATATTCCTCCAAACTTTTGTGGGAGTTAACTTCCTGAGTATTAGCATTCACAAAGGAGAACTACAAATTATTCCTGCATTTTTTTTTCTGATTTCCTCACTTATAGCAAGGAGATCTCTGTGGATTTTCTCTAGTGCATTAGAAGAGGTGGAAAAGTTCTGAGATTTAATACCAATTTGCAGATTGTAATAAAATGTTCTAGAAATACTTGACACAAAGGTCAAGTACAAACTTGGTACTTCCTTAGTCACAGTTAAGATCAAGAGTAAAGCGATAGAGCAAGATATATAATAGTTTACACAATACATTGTAGATAGAATATTTCAGTGTTAATTTGTTACTAAACCTTAGGCATTACAATACAGCATTGCGATAAATAGTAGATCTGTGCAAGGCAACTTAACTTTGACTTGATGAATCTCAGTTTCACCTTAAAGCCGGAGTTTTAAAAGTGTCTAGTAACCAGCAGAACCTTTTTCCAGTTCTTGGATCTTCCAGGATCCAATAGACCATTATTGTTACTTTGTCATGCTGTTTTTTGTAGTCAGTCTATGAGATATTCTTGCGGCAGAAAATTAGGTGGGCTACTGTGTCTTCAGTTTCTTTGCAGAAGCTGTCTGTTACTACCTTCTCAATTTTGGCTTTATACATTTTTTATTATTTAAATAAAGCAGGGATTTGCAGGTTGCGTTAAACAAGTTCAAAAAGTGAAACCAGCCAGATTAAGTGTAGTGTGATAATATGGTCATTTCACTTTGCCTCTAGAATCAAATATTGTAATGTTGCTTTGTTCAGTTGAGTCTTTGTGGAAGCAAAGCAATCTTTTCATACTTTATATGTACTGTATTATTTCTGTAATGCAAATTTAGCTATAATCTTATGAGTTCTGTGTTGTAAAAATCATTCATAAATTCCAAATAAATGGCTATAATTTGAGGGTTGTTGTCCCTTCAAGGAATTGTACACCTTCTATCTTTAATCAATAATTATGACGGATAAATTTGAGTGAGAGTTAATAGTTGACCATAAGGCTGTTCTGTGAGCTTCATAGATGCAAGGGCTCAAACCACTTCTCTCCAGTTTTAAATCTGTCGCTTTATTCGTTGCCCCGAATTTCCTAAATATTCATTGTATGATCAGATGAGAGTTATGTTTTCTGGAATATATCTATAGCTTATGAACTATGTTCATTTATTACATACTTTACTGATTTTTGTCTCCTTTATTTGAAAGATAAATCTTTAAAATGCTAAGATGAAATATGATTCGTTTAGGGCAGGGGTAGGCAACCTTGGCTCTTTTATGACTCGTGGACTTCAACTCCCAGAATTCCTGAGCCACCATGGCTGGCTCAGGAATTCTGGGAGTTGAAGTCCACGAGTCATAAAAGAGCCAAGGTTGCCTACCCCTGGTTTAGGGGTGTATTTAACATGATATAGCAATGAGAAACTTCGTGTTGATTCTTCGCTGTCAAGCAAACAGTCTGCTTGACTGTTTATTTTTACGTGATGGCCTTGAATAACCTGTCCTTCTAAACAGCTGAAGAATGCAAACTTGTTGGGTAATGAAGTGGTATTGAAATTACAGATATTAGATGATTAAGTAAGTCAGCTCTGCTGAGTCATCCAAAAGAGACATTCCAAATGTGCACATTTTCCATGATCCCAATACTGGTCTTTGAACTCCAAATATAAAGTGTAAATAGAACAGCAATGTCTTTGCTAGTTGTTCTTTTGAATAATGATAATATGTAAATTCATTACACTAGGCTATAATATGGTTAATATAATTGATTTTGTATGATATGAAAACCCAGCCATTGTAGCCTATATAGACCATGATTTCTCACTTAATGAGTTGAAAATAGTCATTGTTTCTTATTTCACAAACTATGGCTAAATCGAAGCTTGGTTTGGTGTAATGTGCAGATTGGTTCTTGCATCTGATTCAGTGCTGTCTTACATGGTGACAACCTATCTTAGAGATCTTCAGAGAGCCTTCAAGTTTGGTTCCCTTTGGGGAATTCATATTTACTTCCTGCAAAGACAAGTTATAGTAAGCTTCAGATTTGTACATGCATTCTCTCATCCATGTAAAGACAAGGAATTTAAAGCTTATCAACAATGCAGACAAATTGGGATTTTAGCCTCAGTTTTCCTTGTACTGCTAAACTGAAGTTATTCTGAAGTGCAGATCAGAGCTATTAGAATTTTCATCCTTCATAAATACTGTGTATGCAAGTGAGCCGATTTCTGTTTCTTTTCCAACCTTGCCCCATCCAAATGTAATATATGAAATCTTCTGTTACATCCAGTGATGATCATGCTGACCAAAGCTGATGGGAGTTGTACTTTGAAGAGAATCAAATTGTGGAAGGTTACTCCAGTGCACGATTGGTTTAGTGGCATATATACAGAAATAAGAATCCATGACTAGAGAGTTTAGAAGCAGAGTAAAATGTATTTCATTTTAAAATATGCATATTGTAATTTGAGTTACCATAGTTTTTCTCTACCTTAAGCTCCAAAACCTTGATTCGAAAAAATCACCTATTTAAAGGTAATTCTTTGCCTGCTTACTGTGGTATTGCCTAAATGTGCCATGGGTTTTTACTTGCTAAATAATTCCACTAATATGTGAGCACTTCTTTCAAAATTTGAAAGAAGCTTGTTAAATAACAACTGCTATTTGAGGGTCTCCACATTTGACTATTATAAACCATTGACTATAGAATCAGTCTACTCTTCTCCCTGTCTTTAAAGTTTGTGACATGTGCTTATTTTCATTGATCTATTGAGTGACTAGACCCTCTATTGTCAGCAACTGGCATGATTCAGTGCCCCAATCACCAGTCCCTCTCATGAAAAAATGGTAATGTGGGATAGATGTTGAGCTGGCCTTGAGTAGTTAATAGGGTATTATCTATAATTTTAAGTGGATATTATCTATATATCATCTAGCTAGCTAGCTAGCTATCATCTATCTATCATCCATCTTTCTGTGTGTTTCAGAATAAATCAAGTTTTTTGTCTTAAAGGCTGATATTGCAACTTCCGAAAGAAACGTAAGAACAGAACAGTATTTAGGTTGAACCACATGGATTATATTTCTCCTGTTTTGACCAAATTTTGGTCTTTGGCTGTCGAAACTGGAAATTCTAAGGGATGCAGTTCCAGCATAGATGGTGAAAGGTTTGATTGGGGATGGCTGGTCTTAGCCGGTCTTCTCCAGAAAATACCAGGCTTTTGACATTCAGTTGTGTTGAATGCACACAGAAAACATTGTCTTTGTTGATGTGGATTTATTGCTTGTTTTTCTAATATCGCAGAATAGCTTAGAGATGCTTCCTTGGCATTCTCTCATCCACATAGGAGCATACAGGGTCAAGAAGTATAATTGTATCATGTGCCTGCAGGCCAAGTGTTGCAAGATATTATGAAGTAATAACTTGCTGTGTATTTTCTTAATATGACTGTGGAAGGTTATGCATGTAAGAGTAAATTATGAATAAGAGTGTGACACTTTCATTACTAATATGAGCTTTGGCCAAATTCTAGGCAGTAAGGATATAAATTGAAGAAGCAGTCATTGCTAATATGTGTTTTCTTCAGAGAGGGAAAACCCTATTTAGTTGAGGGCCTTCAATGAGATGTTTTCCAGAAGAATGTTGGCTAGCAAGAAGGGAATTGAGTACCCCTGTTCACTTATCCTCGGTATCCCATTGATGTTTCAATTTATTTCTTTGTAAAGTCTGCGTAAAAAAATAATGTGAGAAGTTAACATTAGCCTCAATTTTAGGCTATATGCTCATTCTCTTCAAAACTTGTCTCTAGGGTTTCAGACTACCTTATTAGTTCTGACACTTAGTCTTTATTAAAAATAGTATACACTTTTTTTCTTCCTAGCATTTTTCCAAAAGTGCAGGGACGACTTCTTCTTTTTTTCCCAGATCAACTGAGGGTTGATTCATTAGTTGTGACAGGAACTGACCGACCAGCTTGTCTCCTGAGCCTGGTATGGGCTGAGAGAGAGTGACTGGCCCAAAGTCATCCAGCTGGTTTTCATGCCTAAGGCAGAAATAGAACTCGTAGTCTTCAGTGACCCCATGCTAAGGGGATCACTGTTGCTAATAAACTCAAAAGTGGAGAGGAAGACTAAGTTTAATTAAGAGTTGTTGTAAAGACAGGCATGAGTAGCCAACCAGCCAACCTAGGAGAAGGAACTTCATAACCACCCATGGAGGAAGACAATAACAAACAGTTCTGAATTGCTGTCAAAAACAGAAAACAAAACCTGGCCATAGCTGAAATGCTTAAACAAATTTAGATGCCAGATTCTGGGTTCCTCAGACAAGAAGGGTCACAGGGGAAGAACACTTAAGTCTTCATAAGTAGATCCGGAGGTAATGAAATGGTCAATTGAAGCCATAAAGCAGAGGCCCCCAACCGTTTGGGCATCAGGGACCAGTTCTGTGGAGAGAGGTTTTTCCGCGGACCAGAGGGTGAGTGGTTTTGTGTGCTGCCTGCATCTCGCAGATGGGGCTTTGCTTGTTTGTGCGGACCGGTTGCTGGCATGCTGCGGCCCGGTACTGGTCCACGGGCCAGGGGGTGGAGACCCCTGCCATAAAGGATTATGTTGTAATAAGTGGATTGGAATCAGCATCGTTAAATCAGAAGATTGTATGATAATTCAGGGCATAACTCCATACAAAAGTTTGAAGCAAGAGTGATGTTCAAAAGGGACATCACTGTATCTTCTCAACTCTAACCCAATAAATGTTCGTATCTTATTAAAATAAATAATGATTATCAACGTCAGCATTAGCTAGATGGATAGCCCTGAGCTATTTAATGTTGTTGAAGAAAAGACCATTAAAGTGCTAAAACCTCTGTTAATAAATATGGAACAATATTATATGGCCAAAAAATCAGAAAAGTTTGATGTACAGTATATATCCAAATATCTGAAAGAAGATGAAAGAGAACATGCAAATTACCACACCAGAGTATTAATTCCTGACGCAAACAAAATTTTATGTATGATCTTACAAAGAATATAGCCTTTCAGAGAGAGAAATGCCAAATAAATACAAATATTTCATTAAAGACGGAGTAACATGAAATCAGACAGCTAATGTAGGATGGATGATGGAGAGAGAAAGAGAATATACAAAGATTTATCATTTTGTTTGTTTCATTTTGGGTTGTTTTTTTACTACAACACGAATTCTGATAGCTACAATGTGAAATATCTTGGGGCTAACCTATGTGCCATTATGCTTGATTATTGAGGATTCTTTTGCATACCTTATAATGATCTAGAAACCATTATAAGGATAGAAATAAGAAAAGGAGAGGGTTCAGATCAGGGAATTGAATGAGGCAAAAGCTTATAATTGTCCCCATATACTTTAACACATAGTGAATGTATTAGAAGATTGGCCAGATTGAAAAACAGTTGGAATCACAATAGAAGGGCAAAACCCTAATAATTTGAGACCTAGAGATGAAACCATTTCATTTGTTAAGAGAAATTGGAATGGGGAAAATGGGTTCATGTTATTAAGAAGACAAAAAATGTCAATCTGGGTATTTAGTGAATTGACAGAGAAAGTGAAGGTGGTGCATAGTTAGGGCATGTAAAATATTACACACAAAAAACATTCCATGCATGAAACAGTTGGTTTCAGGTTGTATGAGCCCAAACACAAACATTGGTATTTTGATTGTTCCAATCTACACAGAGAATGAAATGGAGGAGGGTTTTGTTTTGTTTTTTTGCTTTTGTTGTAGACCTAAATGTCGTTCTTACAGACAAAAGTGTTTTCCGGGGGGGGGGGGAGTCAAGTGATCAAGGGAAGGCTGGGAAGGAGAGATGCTGCAAAAATTGGAGGCAAGAGAGATCAACAAAACTAGCACAAAAAGTTATTTGTTGGAAATTTGTCTAATAAATTCAGTTTTGGATTTCAAAACAAAGGCAGCTTTTAAAGAAGCAAACTTTTTATAATGTTTTAAAAATGAAATGGGAAACAGCTCTTGTAATACAGAAAGTAAAACAAAATACAGTACAGTACAAATGTAATGTTCAGCATATCATTAATTATAAGATGCACTGAATGTATATTATTTCAGTTGTCTTGACTGTAGCTCTTTAAAAAGGCAGTATTATGAATACTGGCAGGCAAATGGTAACTTCCGAGTTGGTATATGCTACTCTAGAGAAATGCTGTTTTTTTTTAAAGTAATAAAATGACTTTTTCTTTGTTGATGGGTGCTGGTGGGTGCTCCATAGTTTTCTTGACCTTTCCCAGATGACTCTGAGGATATAAAAAAAAAATCCACTAAAATCTCCCCCAAAGTATACAGGGTTGCTCATGCAGTGGATCACTTTGCTCTGAGTCTTCCTTTTCCAAAATTTGTCCTCTGTAAATGTTTACTGTAGAGGTAAAAAGCTTATGTTTAAGCCTAGATCCAGCTACCAGAAACTCAGTGTTCCATGCTGCCCCATTATTAGAAGCACAAGGATCTAGATGTTTAAATACAAGGCCTCTCTTGCAATTCTTGTCTATAAAAATAAGCATAGGAGGAAAGGGGGCTACAGCAGAGGATATTGGCAATTGGAGCATGCCCATTATAAGTTGACCCAAACTTCACTGGACTTTGGCAATGTCTCTTAGTGACCTTTGGGAAGAGAGGCTTTGTATTATGCAAATATTGTTGACAGCACCAGAGAAAGACAATATGACCTTAAGTAGATTATCTGAGCTTTAAGTATAACTGTAAGTGGCCAGATATGTATTCAGTTTCTATTGCATAAAAGGCTGAGATATTCAGGCTTGCCCTCTTCTGTGAAACTGATTTTGAGATGGTGGAAGACATTGCTTGTAGAATAAAGAAAGCAATATAAGAAATTTCCCTGCAGGTAAGGTTGATTCATACCATAGTGATTGCCTTCCAAGGATCAAGCCTTTGGCATTTGAAATTCAGTTGCTTGGAGTTTTCATACGCTCAAGAACTTGCAGACCCTTTGGACAAGAAGTTCTTTGATTAGCTGTATTGATCAGTTGATAGTGTTTTTGGGGGAGTGATTTTAAGGAAAGATGGGTAGGCTTCTATGAGCTAGAACACTTAATGGGTGACAACACGCAGTTGGGATGGGGATTTAAAATACCTACCACAATTTTTGCAAAGATGGAAGAATTAACTTGTTTTCTGTTTGCTATGGCAGCCATGGCTAAAACACATGATGAATAGGTTGGTCTACCTATGCAAGGTTTTATTCTTTTCTGAGAATTTAAGAGGGGTTTGTTTTTCCATGGTTTTTATTTGCTCCTTGCCCTTATTTCTAAAAGCCAGGGAAAATGTGGAAAGACATTTTAAACTGGATTATACTGAAATTGTTCTGCTTATTATAATACCACTGGTTTGGGTTTCTTTTATGATATTGATAGTTTTAATGTAGCACAGAGATAGACAACTGTAACCATTGGTTGCAATGGGATTCTAGCACTCATTTGTAGTACCAAAAACAATAGAAATGGTGATGATGTTGATGAGAATATATAAGCCACTTTCATTGCCAAATCAGCTCTAGGCAATGTACAATATTAATAAAAGACTGCAACTTCAACATTCAGAATTAAGGTTGTTGATTTTTGGTGGTACAGTTTTGCTTGGTTTGGCTTTGGGGCTACTTTAACGCAAACAGTAGACCTCTGCAAGGCCAGATGTCTTTTCATTAAAATGAACCTTAATGAATCACATGATGATTGCTAAGGAAATATAATAAACCAAATGTGATGATTATGGTGACAAATCAAGGCACATCCTACATTATTCCAGCTCCATCCCATTATCTAACAACAGAATCAGGTTAGGCTTGTCCCATAAATTTGGCCATTGCCAAGTATTGAGATGGTTCCTTCTAGAGTTGAAATAATGTGTTTGTCCTAAATTATGAAAATGGATTTCCTTTAAGTACAACACCACTATCAAATGCAATTACTCTGGTTTTACTATTTTATCGCTTGCATGGGCAAACCTGTTTGTTCAGTTTTCCATAAGATGCTGAACAAATTAAGAAGCAATATTTGTTTGCAGTAGATGGGCAAATTAATACTTCTTTCCTTACAATTACTGATAAACTTTCAACTTTTCATAGCATGAGAGGAACATCAACTACTTGAACTAGAGTTGGCAATGGACAACTATTAGAATTGTGGGATATGGGTGATTGATGCCTTTTCTTAACAGTTTTTGCTTGGATAGAAAAGAGAAGGCTTGTCTCATTGTTTACTGTATTTCGTGATTCCCAGATCTTGTTGCAGGAGTTTGGTGCGAGATTGGTATTCCACAGAACATCTGACCAGAATGGGGGGGGGGGTAGAATGGAGCTTGACTTAGAGAACTTCTAGTTTGCTCTATAGTCCTTAGCAAGGCTTTCTGTCCCAATGTCATCTACCGGCTGTTTTGCAGGATCCAATCTGGGTCGGTCACCGGGATCAGAGGTTTCGTCTTCCGACTTGTGGTGGAGCCCATCTTGAGAAGTTCCCTGAAGATGGGCTCCAGCACAAGTTTGGATTGCATCTGCAACATTATCCTGGGACACGTATATTTGCCTTCATTCACACAGCTGTTTTGTTCTGTATCTTTTTCTCTTAGCTCTTTCAATTTCATCTTAAATATCCTTGTCCATATTGCTTTCATGCAAAATTAGCAAGTATTAGGAAATATTATCAGAGAGTAATGGGAAGCCACACTGCAAATCACTGGGAATGAAGAGTCAGTGATGGCAGTACATTACTGTATATGCAAGACTCAAGGTCTAAAATTCTTGTGTTGTTGATTGAACATTTAAAAAAAAACTTTTGAATTTTGGTTATTGAAACTTACATACTTTTAATTACAGGATGTTTCAATCTGTGAAATAATGTATGCTTTCTTCCCATAAGAACCTATAAATAAGTCAGACAATAAACCCCTTAAAAGAGGGATCTGGTGATTCAAACTGAGGTGATTCAGGTAGGTAGGATTTTATTTTGTACAATGTTTGGTTAGATAACCTGTAGGAAGCTTGAGTCATACTGTACTGCCTCTCCATATGGAAGTACATTTAGCTTACATAGCCAATTAGCTATTGCTAGTCATCCGAGCAATGTAGATTGGAAAGCAAAAATGTGCTGTAGGGGCGCATCCCATACCACCTTTCTATAATTTCTTAAAAAGTCTGATGCATGTTTAACTGGATTGCTCCCATCAACATCTGCTGTAAGGTACCCAGAAAGGACACATTCAATTGAGAATGTTTTGAGAATGTTTTGTAGACAGAGTGCTGTGTGCACATTTACATCTGCTCCAAAACAGCCTTTTGCTTTCAAAACTGAAATGTTGCACAATCTACCAGATATATTCTCCATCAGCATTACTAATACTTTTTAAAAGACTAATGGTCATAATTTTATTTTGTAATAAAGACTTCCATAGTTCTTTCACAGTATCTTTGTTGCTTCCTTTGGTATGAATTAGCGGTTCTTGGTGCTCTTTGAGCCTGGTTGTTTTCTTCCAGACGTTTCATTACATCATCAGTACTAGTCATCAGAATGTTACCTAGTTTGGGTAATGAAACTGGGCAAGAAACCAACCAAACTCAAAGAGCACCAAGGACCCCTCATTTCAAACCTGGGCTACAAATAGTCTCCTTTATTGGTTTGGTAGGAATCTCTTACCAGGAACACGTGGATGTGGTTGAGCATTGCATTTTCCTGTTTTGGGATGGTGCAAAATTTGGGGGTCATCTTGGATTCAGCTCCTGTTCAAAGAGCAAGTGGCAGCTGTGGCCAAGAAGGCCTTTGCACAGTTCCATCTGGTGTATCAACTGTGCCCCTTCCTGGATCAGGTGGTTCTCTAGACTATCACTCATGTCTCATCACCTCATTGCTCAACAATTGCAATGTGCTCTAGATCATTTGGAAGCTTCAATTGGTCTAAAGGACAGTGGCATGAGCAAAGATGGGCTTCCTTGGCATGCCCACTTGATAGCTCTGTTTCATGAGCTCCACTAGTTGCCAGTATGATTCTGAATGTTATTCAAGGTACTGGTTGTAGCCTTTAAAGCCCTACATAATAGGGCTGTTTTTTTGTTCAAGTAATACACACCAAGATCTTGGGCATTCTCGAGGCTTCCTTGTGTAAACAGTGCCATCATTCAGGACCTAAGGACTTTACTGTTCTGGTGCCAGCCTTCTGGAATGAGGTCCCCTCCTGAGGTCCAAATAGCTCCAGCTCTGATGATGTTCTGGAATCTGGAAGGCCTTGAAAAATAACCTGATCTTCCAATCAGGGAAGGTAGGGTGGAAAAGGTGCCATCATCCCCTATCCATTGGTGTAGGTGAATGGTACCTCAGATATATTTAACATGCTGCATATGTTTGGGAATTTATTGTCCAGATTTTCCATCTTACTTATTGTACTTATTTACCTTATTGTATCTGAATTTTTATACTGTGAGCCACACTGAGTGAATTGGAGTCAAGTAGCGCTGAGCTCATTTATTATTAGATAACTTGAAATTACTATATTTCAGGTTATATATTCAGGGAAGAAAATCTCCTGCCTCCATCCTGCTTTTCTCCACATCTTTTATAATTTGGATCCCTCTGGTTATGTGTTGTAGTTATCTGAGGTAAAAAAAGTCTAAATAGAACTAAGTTTCCTTTGATCAGAGACTGGATTATGGGCTGGATTGGGAATTGGGAAGTCAAAAAACCATCCAGAGGAAAGTGGTGGAAAACTACATCATTGTGTCCAGGTAGTAATAAGGAAACAGAATCAGTTTGAAGGAGTATTTACCTTATTCAGTAATAGCAGCTGCTATCAGGATACGACCTGGTTCATCTACAGATTAGAGGCCATCAGGAAATTGGCAGGCTGTAGGCTACATTGGGAAATTGAAAACACTTTCCAGATAAGGATAATAACAATCCATCGCCAAAGAACTACATAATAGTGTTTGAGTGGAGCAAATTCAAGGATATCTTTAAAATAATGAAGGTATTTTCAAATCCTTGATCATAGGTTGATAAGGACCAATTCAGAACGTTACACTTATTTGCAGTTGCACTACAGATTCACATAAAGGCATCTAAATGATATTTTAATCATTTTCATTCTATGAGTTCCAGTGACTCAGCTTTTGGCCTGCATGTTGTATGGTTAGTGAACCATTTTAAGTCTATTGAAGCTTACAATACAAAGAGGATGTGTATTAAATGTCACTGAATTCTGTCTTTATTTCAAACATTTTCAGAGCTGAATCTAGAAGACATAGCATTGCAATGATGAGCAAATGCATAAGGAGAGCACATGACTGGTATGGTTTGTTCTTGTGGTCTTCAGAATTCAAAATATACATGAGCAACCCATGATTTGTAGGATATTTGAACTGAGCCTCAAACTATGCAACTGAGTTTGTTGAATATTTCTGGAAATTATAATGTGAGATAGACAGGCAGAAGCACTAGTACGACAATTGGGCAGCTGTTGTTTTGCTAACGTGTTATATTTCCTTCATGGTTTTGCATTTTTAATCTGTCAATTTGGATAAACGATCACAATTTCTTACTCATTTTGGAGGGCACACCTCTTATTTTCATAGGTTTTTCTATGCATATCTGCAGTTTCTACAATTTTTGTGCTGAAGTTGTCTGCAAATGTAAATGTCTACTAAAATTGTTTCTGGCACTTGCTGTTTCTTTCCTTTCCTTCATCCTATAGAGCAGGGGTGTCAAACTGACAGCCCACGGGCCGGACACGTCACGAGGAAATTGCGCCCACACCATTGCCGGCAATGGGGGAAAAGCTCTGATACGTCGCGAGTTTGACATGTATAGGCTTAAATTACTAAGCCCTAGTCACATCCAAGCCATGTGCTTACTTAATGGTAAGGAAAGTACCATTACTTTTGGCACATTTTTGCCCATATGCCAGAAATACAACCAATGCCCCATTTGTCCTAAGCATGTGTACAGACTTTTGTGCAAACTTAAATCTCTAATCTAGCAACTCAAAGCTAATTTCAGTTAAGTTTCCAAATTCCAGAGCCAATTAAATAAAGGCTTATACTATCTGGGAACATTTTTTTTTTTTTTAAACTGGTCAAGTCATATGTATTTTCTATTAATCTGTTTAGCATTTTGAGATTAAAGATTTCTTCTTGGCACTTTTTATCAAAGTTTAAAAATGCAAGCAAGGTCAGTTAAGGCTGCAGATCATCACCATTTGGAGATGCTAAAGTCCATTAAAATAACGCCAGAAACTAATATAGAATTGGGTATAAATGGTGATCAAACCTTCCAGAAATAAAACTGGTAGACTTTGGACCCACAGTAATTCTTCAGGATTTCAGAAATTAAATATATTCTTGTTAGGCAATATTTGTGTAGTAAATACTAAGAACTAAAAAAGGTAGATTCAGAATGCAGTAGATTCCAAGGAGTTCTTCTCCTTTTAATTTTTCTCCCTTCTGCTTTCTAACAAAGTCTTCTAAACATGCAAGGAAGAGTTTTCTGCTACTTGCTCAGTTTCTTAATAAGTTCAAAAGCTATTACAAACTTTATATACCATCCAAGTTCATTCAGGAGACCCTTGGGCTATGACAAGTTAATACATATAAGAAATAAATAAAATGCTTCCACTGCCAATTGTGGAAAGTTAAGTTTGTGTGATACAAAATGACATAGCCAGAGCTGCCAGAACAAAAGCTGAAGGAAATCTGTTAATTTATTTGAAAATCAAAGGGGCACCACCCATTTTCTTTTGAAATGTCTGCACTTGGAGCTGCGTATACCAGAAATTTGTATTTCCTAAGATTGGCTGCGGCTGGATGCTAGGTTTTGGGGAAGTTCCCACCAGTACATGGTTTTATCTGGATATTTCTTGTGACATAGAATAAACAAAGCTTATGTTTTGCCAAGACTTTGACATCTGTAGATCAAGGCCTAAAAATACTGAAAATGATAGGTGACAACTTTCTCTCTTTTAAATAATGCCTGAATCACAGCAGCACAGCTTTGGTTAGAGACTTTACGAGTTTTCTATCTGCATGTGCCCTCAGAATCCTGTGTTTCCAAAACTTTCCAAACTACAGCTGGTCTAAAACCTGGAGCTGTGTATTAGGAACAGCAATGGGAATTAACATTAGCTTATTTTTCTTTGAGATATGGCTTAACTTTGGGAGGAGAGGGGATAAAGATGAAAAGCATCAAGGCTTGTTCACTCTGGGATTGCAGCCTGCCAAGAGGGCTGCTTTGTATGGCCTTTGTAGTTGCCTTAATTACACCGAGTTGGTTCCCTACAATAAATATATGACATGAACAGACCCAGGAGGCCAGTTGGGGTAATGGGAGCTGTCCTCTTGCACATCTAGATTTCAATACATCTGGAAAAGCTGCTACAGGTCTTCAATAGATGTATACGAAGGCCCATTGTGCCAGCATTCTAGAGCTTCCTGGAAGACATCTCAGTGTGTTTAAGATGGGTCTCCACAGTTTAAGATATGTCAGAAATTACTTGTGGCTGGCCAGATGCTCAACACCTTCATTTGCATCAATTTTGCATTTTCAAGTAAGAAACCAAAACAGATATGAACTAGCAACTACAAAGTAACAAGAAGCTTGGTTAACTACTGAAGCACGTCTACCTTTTGCAATTACAGGGCTTCCTATGGGAATTGTCAATAAAGTTGAAATGGTTCTTATTGCTGCTTCTGGCACATGAGATCAGGGATAGCCCTCTAAAATAGTGGAAGGCTATTGTATTCCTGCTCATGCTCAGACTGTGGCCGCAGGTCACCAGTCCTAAAAAAAATGCAAAAGGTATGCCCTAAATTTGCACAAGGATTCACAATGGCCTACATATCATCTCCTATAACAGATTTCTCTGGGAAGCTCATAAGGAGAAAAAAGTGATTGAACCCAGTATTTGGAAGACGAGACACAGTGCCTTTGAATATGGAACCTCTATTTCAGTTAGCATGGCTCACAACACTGGTAGATTTATTCTCTGTGACTTTTTTTTAGTGCTATGTAGCTTGTTCCATTAGTATTAATGTGTTGGGTTTGTACTTAAAATTTTATATTTCCTTCATGTTTCCTACTAGAATCACCCCCCAAAGTATCATCTCTTTAATCTTTCCTGATTAGAAGAGTAGTGCCAAACCTCTGATCATTTTGGTTGTGCATTTCCACACCTTTCCCAGCCTGATTTAAGTTATATCAAATACAGCAGCACAATACAGCTATATTACATTGTAATGGTTGCCGTTTTCTTTCTGGTTCCTATCTGTTTCAGACTTTTGAGCATTACATAAACTCTCTTAGCTTCTGTGCTTTCCAGCCATCCCATCTCAGCTACATAAACAGGATGCAAACACTTGTATCATTCTAGATGCGCCATACATAAGCTATGCTTACAATTAGGCATTCTCTGTGTTTTACCATTTACTTTGCAATCCTGTTTCTGCACGGTTCAAAGCATCTATGAATAGGGACTGAATGAAAGCAGATGGCCAGTGAAAGTTTCTGAAATTCACCTTTCTCCTCTTCTCTTCTCTCCTCCCCCTCCCATTTCCCTTTTAAAGTGTCTACTAAAGCAGTGAGCTGGCTAACATTCACATTGAACTGACTGTCTGCAATTTGAGCCAAAAATCTCCCACATCAGATCTCTCAGAAATGTGGACTCTCCCTTTGCAGGGAGCTTAAAGCCTGAAACTCATCTAAGGGGATTTGCTGCACCTGGCAGCTCCATGGTTCTGGCCAAAGACATGCAAAGCTTTAGCAGTCTCCTTAGAAGTTAACACCAACAAATACAGCTGAGACAATTTCTCTGCCAAGACACTGCGTGTCATCCACTGATGCTGCCTCTGCTTTTGCTTTGGGAAGAAAGGGTGGGGGGGGAGATCCTTTTCAAGTTTGTCTCGGTATATTAGCTGCCTCCTAAAATCTGCCTTGAAGTTTGAGAGGAGTTTGCAGAAAACCATAAAAGGGGTATTAGCAGGCTCACCTGTCATCTTCAAAAAACTGCTTAAGTTGTAAATGTTGATTCTTTTTCCCCTCTTGGACAAATCACTTCAAAGATAAAAGATTACTGTAGATTTACCATAACTTTTAAAAATAAAATCTTATTACTGTATATTAAGTCTAGCAAACAGCGCTTGACTCGCTGTACCTATTAATTCATTATTGTATACATTAACTGGGGATGTTTTAGATGCTAATTTTTGGACATATCTAATGCAAAATATAAACATGTTGATTTTACCAACATATCTCTTCTATCAATGTAAATTAAAGATATTTTTCTTAGTTCAGTCTGCATTTCCTAAGTAGAGGAACAAGGCCTATGTGAAGCATTAGAAAAAACTTCTTAACATGAAAACAGGTCGAGCAAAAAAAAAAAGTCATTTGGTTTAAAGCGAAGAGAAAATTGTAAGCCTAAAGAGATTACTTTTGCTTTGTTATCATGTATCTTGGGGCTAGAGTGACATTTTATTCACATAATAATTGGTAAGAAAGTTTACAGATAAAACCATTAAGGCCTTTTCAAGTAAATTTTGTGGAAGAGTACAGTAAAAGGTAGAACTTCTATATTCAGGTTTAACACCCTAGCTGCTACATAATATATGAATTACACATTTTCCATCATTATATGCAAAAGCATGAACCAAATGGAAATAAAATGAAGCAAATAGGGTAATAAGCTCATCTCCAACATGCATAAATTCTCGGTCTCCACAAAGATAAAAACATCCCCCACATACTTATTCAGCTTGACTTTCCCTTTAGGGATTGCTGTGCTAAAGCACCACTGATGTTACGTTAGTTACAAATCCACGGAGCATAATTTTCTTATTTGTATTATTGCCTTAATGTGCATTGAATGAATTTACAGATGCATACTAATTTTTGTGGTACAATAGTATCTACTGTGGCGCATTTAAATGCTTATTCTTCTGGATCCAGTTATAGCTAACAGTATTTCTTTACAGAGTTTTCTTCCAGATTTTGTGAAAGGGAAAGGATGAATATTACATGACCGAAGCAGTCATGTAAAGCAGTGAATTAAGCTGGAAACCCTCACAACCTTATTTATTTCAGGTTATATGCAAATCAGTAACTTTTATCTAAATTTACAGGGCACTCTGATAGCTTTTATCTGCACTATCTGCTAAATAATCAAGATAAATTTATTTCAGTAAAAGTAGCAACACTTTGCCACATTATATGTAAGCTTGGCCCACAGAAGGTTGCTAATCATGCTTGTTGTTAGGGGATAGTTTTGTGTTGTTCGTTTCATTGATTGTATTTTTATTGGTCAATGATGGGAATAAAGTTCTGTGTCTAGATAAATAGTTAACATATACATGGATTGTTGGCTTGCTGTTTGGGATCAAATAAGTAGAGTGGAGGAGGAATCAAATGACAAAGTATCCCATTTGGTTTGCTGGAAGGTGCAGAGTTGAGAGGGTAGTGA